>ML685865.1:8009469-8066628 GCA_007922175.1 Pelusios castaneus
TAGATAGATAGATAGATAGATAGATAGATAGATAGATAGATAGATAGTATGGATGATAAAGACAAATGGTCATTAAAAAGAAAAATTACTTTCCCTTGAATTTACTTGATTTTTTAAATTTCTTTGTCCCTGTTTGACTCTGAAAGCCATAAAAATGATCTCAAACAACAGGGGTAACTTTCATGAAGATTTTGCAAATTTTGTAGGGAAGAAAATTCCAGGAGAGGGAGCTGGCCATATTCCACAATTTTCTTAAAGAATCCCCCAGAACTCTGCCGGTTGCTGAATATCATTTTCTTGATATCCCCAGTTACACAGAAGGTGGCAGAACAAATCAAATGGAATCTAAGCAGGCAACTTTGTTTTCAGAACATATAAATAATTGTGTATTATATTTGCATCTCTATGTATTGAACATTAGAACTAATTTGTCTGCCCCAATTTCATATCTTAAAATTGGCATTTGAAATAAATATATCAAGAATGTACATAAGACAAATCCTGAGGTTCTTAATCTAAGAAAATTCCCTTGGAAATCAATAGGAGATTTTCTGCATAAGGACTGCAGGCCATGGCCCTTAAAACATATCAATTAAAAATAAATTGATTCTGAATTTCAGTAAGGCAATGAACTGGGATTGGGAGATCTGGGTTCAGTTGATGGCTCTGCCACAGACTTCCTGTGTGACCTGGGGCAAGTCAACCTCTGTGCCTTAGTTACCTATCTGTAAAATAAGGATACTATTTATTTTCTCACTCTTTGTCTTGACTATTTAGACAGTAAGCTCTTTGGGACAGGGACTATCCCTTACATGTTTATACAGCAGCTAAGAGAAGGTGACTCTAAGCTCACATGATCTTGGTACTACTGGAATACAAATAATAATGTAGAAGTGCCATTGAAATATTGAGATGCTGTGAGCTGCACTATTATAAATGACGATGCATCAAAATAGCACTAGTAAAGCAAGAGGTTGAAGTTTAGTTTAGAGCAAACTAAGAATTCTGATATATCTGAGCAGCAGAGTGAGAAATACAATTGGTGCAAAATTTTCAATCAGTCATTGAAATTTGAGTTGAATGAACCTTATTATTCAATCATGAATGTCAAGTACCATAAGAAATTCCTTGCAGAAAGGAAAAATGATGCAATTATAGATATGAAGTTTACATATTTTCCTTTGGATCTTAGAGTGTTAAATAATTTGATAAACCTAGATGGGATATCAGGAGATTACCTCATTTGCATAAATAAAGAAATAGTGTTGGGAATCTAGACATGTATAGAAAATTGGGACCCAAGTTCTGTTCCTAGACCCCTCACCAACTAGCTGCATGATGCTAGGCAGGTCTTGTAAGACCTTGCTTTTACACCAAGTTAGGTATACAGTTACATAGCAAATGTGAACAGAAAATTACTACAATTGCATATGGAAATCAGGTGATTGCAAATGACCATATTATCCATTTGTGTATGTGGTTACCTGATGTGTGTGTGTGCGATTGTGATAATTATGTATGCAAATTAAGCACACAATTGCAGACCCATTCTGGTTAGAAAATCTTTCTATTTCTGAGGGCTTGTCTAGACTATAATAAAAGATGTGTTTTTAAAATGTTAACTAATGTTTTACCTTACATTTTTTAAAACGCTAGTGTAGGCTGGGTGAATTGTACTTTTATCTCTTGTTATCTGGTAAAGGTGAACCAGAGACCCCTTGTAGGGTTCACCTCTACCCATTAACGTGTTAAAGAAACAAGGGTTATGTCTACACTTGCAAGTTAGTTCGAATTAAGGAAGCTTAATTTGAACTAACTTAAGCCTTAGCCACGCTAGGGTTTCATTAGTTTGAATTAAGGGCTTCCTTAATTCGAACTAATAAATTTGTTTGCTTAGTTCGAACTAACCCTTAATTTGAAATAGTTCGAATTAAGTCAATATGGCCATATTAGTTCAAACTAACTGCTTAGTTCGAACTAATCAGCAGATTGACCTTCATGCAACTGACAAATTTGAACTAAGCAAGTGCCCTGGATGGGCATGGCTAGTTCGAACTAGCATTCTAGTGGGGCCATGCTAGTTCGAATTAAGTTAATTCAAACTAACTAAAATTATTTCGAATTAGTTAGTTTGAATTAACTAATTCGAACTAGCTTTTGTAAGTGTAGACATAGCCAAGGAGTCCTGTGGCACTTTTAGGCTACGTCTATACTTACTAAAATTAGTTCAAATTAGTTAGTTCGAACTAATTCAAACTAATTTTAGTTAGTTTGAATTAACTTAATTCGAACTAGAAAAAATTAGTTCGAACTAAGCAAGTGCCATTCATGGCACTTGCTTAGTTCAAATTAGCGATCTCCATTGATTTCAAAGGGCCAGTTAGTTCGAACTAAGACATTAGTTCGAACTAACATGGCCACATTGGTTAATTTGAACTAACTAGTTCAAATTAGCCCTTACTTCTAATACCCTATTCAAAGTTATTAGTTTGAATTAAGGAAGCCCTTAATTTGAACTAATTAAAGCCTAGTGTAGCCATGGCTTTAGTTAGTTCGAATTAACTTGCCAGTGGGGACATAGCCTTAAAGACTAACAAATATATTTATCGCAGGAGCTTTCGTGGGAGAAAATCCCACTTCGTCAGACACTTTGAAGACTAACACAGAAACGCATTAACATTTTAAAACTCCAACTTGCCCTGTCTGTGCTAGAGTTTTTAAAAGTTCTAATTAAAACATGTTACCTAACATTTTTTTCAAATGCACTTTTTATCCTAGTCTGGACAAGTCTGAATTAATTCAGACTGGTAAGACAGCAATACAAGTTTACAGTAGTAATCACATAGGGATGTTCTCAAAGATTGACAGGTTCTAAAGGGGTAGCTAGTTAGTCTAGTTCACCAAAATAAACAAGGAGTCCTGTGGCACTTTTAAAGATTAACAAATGTATTTATCGCATGAACTTTTGTGGGAGAAAATCCCACTGTCAGATGTCTGAAGATGGAGAACTTACAGAATGGGAGGAAAATAAAGGCAGGTTTGACATTAAATTAGTTAAACTTAGTTTTGGCTTTAGTTCTGCTGTGTTTCAGTTCCTATTTCCAAGCAGGATATTGAAATAGCTTGTTCTTTTGAGAGCAAGCTTTTTCTCTATTTCAGTGGCTTTTTTGCTCTCAAAACAGAGAAGACAGCAGTGTAGCCTATTCCCCCCCCCCCCCCCCCAATTTCACAATATTTGGAATCTTTCCTCAAAGGCCCAGCTCTTGGGCTCATTTGATGAGTTAAGAATCTCAGCATTCATGTTTTGATTAAAAAAATTGTTTTTAGCCCTCATCATTACCAAGAAAAGCTCAAAAATGGGAAGTGAGCGTCCCCTAAATGCTCAGAAATAGAAGGCAAAGAAGAACACCACAAATTATAGGTTCTTTTTAATCTCATGGTTTTGGGGACTTGACTCATAATATTTGAACCCTGGGGAGGGTGAGATGAGAGAGCAGAGGATCTCTGTGCTATATGGGGGGGTGGGTGGCATGGTCCCTTTTCTCTCTGTCTTAGGGGGAGAGGAGACTTCCCTCATCTCCAGATGACTTTTTCTGTGGGGTCAGGGGGCTTCTGTCTTTTTTCTCCTTGAAGAGCATGGAAATTCATTCACTGCTGTTCCCCATCTTCTCCCTTCCTCTTGAAGTCCCTTCTCTTCTGCAGCTGGAGTTCTATTATTTCACTCTCCCTCTCCCTTGTCTTGATCCCTCTTCTGTGACATCAACATTTCATGTATGTCTATCCTGCCCTTTGGGTCCTCTTTGCCTTCCCCATTTAGGAACCCTGTTAGCCATGTTTCCTAATTTGGCCTCTTCTGCGGTCCCATTTCCGGAACTTTCTGTGATCCTTCCTCATCAATTCTAGGGACAAACTCAGGCGTGGTGTAACCAGTGAAACTGCAGTGACTTCAATGGGAGTTTCATCTCATATTAACAACCTGTAATCTTAGGTGCTTGTGAGACTGGCTGCCAATGTATGAAATGTAAGGGGGGGGAGCTGTGTAGGAAGATGATACTTAGAATCATGTGATTTCAGGGGTAGCTGTATCATGACCTGACAGGGCTAGATGGGACGCTTTGTAAACCCAGCAAGCTCCAGTGGTATAAAGCATAGAGTGAATAGGACACCGTTGTTCCTCACTGTGGCTGTGTCTACACTGGTAAATTAAGTCAACTTAAGCTTGGCTTAAATCCACTTAATTTGCCTTGCGTCTACATTACACTTTGCTTAAGTCGACTTAAGCAGCTTGCTTAAGTTGACTTAAGCAAAATAAAGTTGACTTTATTAAACCACCTTTCTACTCAACCTAAGGCTTAATTTGACTTTTTAAAGTCGAATTAAGCCAGTGTAGCCCTGGGGTAGCCCTAAGTCGACTTAGGGCTACCCCAGGACTACCGCAATGCTCTCCCTGACAGGGGGGGCACAGGGGGAGCCTGGCATGCCCCCCAAAGGGCAGGGCAGAGCCTTCTGTGACGCTGTCTGGATTTAGGGAAGCATTTATGATATTATTTTCAATGGATATCTCATAAACGCTATAATCCATAGGAACTATGTCATGTTTGGTATCAATAGAAAGGTAGTAATTTGCTGGGAATGATTATATAGTTTATGTCTAGGAATTATATTTCAATTAGAAGTTAGAACACCATATTCCTATCTATACTTTAACTTATGTTATTTTATTGAAATGGCTGAGAGAGGCGGGTGTGTCAAACCATTGTGTCCTTAATGTTTAGGAATTTTCCAGCTACAATGGTCCCTGGGAGTGACCTGATGAGCCATTAAGGACATAAGGAATACAAGCATTGCCTTTCTATTGATACCAAACATGATATAGTTCCTATGGATTATAGCGTTCATGAGATATCCATTGAAAATAATATCATAAATGCTTCCCTAAATCCAGACAGTGTCACACACAGGGCTCTGCCCTGCCAGGGTCCTGGTCCCCCTTTGCCCCATTGTACACAGGGGGTACTCCCCCACCACCACCACCGTGGACCTGCCCAAGGTCCCCCTAGCCCCACAAAGTCGACCTAGAGCATCCAGTGTGGACGCTCTAGGTCGATTTTGTAAGTTCCCCTTTAAGTGGACTTTAATTTTAAGTGTAGACGCACTAAGTCGACTTAACTAAGTCGACTTAAAAGTGCAAGTGTAGACATAGCCTATGGAAGTTCTTTCATAGCACTTGTCCAAAGCTGAATATAGAAAACTTCAGACTTCATTTTCGTTTTCATTTCCTGCTTCTTTCTCCTTTGGGTAAGGCTGCTATCAACGGTAAAAGAGTAGCACGTGATTGTGAATAGAAGTGCTTTATTTGTGGAGCGGCTGCTGAGGAAAACTCATGCGATCCTAATGGTTTTGTGACTGCTGCCAATGCTGGTTATTGTAGTTTCCCTTCCCTGTGGAGTAGGCTGCTGCCTGGCTGTTGTGGCAGGAGCCAACACTCCACACAGAAGCATTTTGTTTGGTCATAGGTGGAACAGGGCATATCAAACATAATGAGTGATAGGAGATTCCATTAGACTGGGGAAGAGCTTCAGACATATTTTAGTGGCATTCCCACTGTGTAAAAGTATCTTGTATGCAGTGGTTAAAGTATAATTTGACGGGCCCTGGAACTCTCTTAATCTCTGGGGCCCCTTCCTGTATTGTCTGGGCCCCCTTCATGCATGTGCGGGCCCCAACCCAAGTAGGCATTTGCAGCCACTTCTCAGTACCACGTGCAGCGGTTATCGCTCATAAAAGTATTTATAATTTTATATGGCGTTTATGTCTATAGCAATTATTGTCATAAACTAACACACACTGCATAACTCTAAGTATTGTGATTAATGGTGGGGCATAGGACCTGCCAGGAGCCAGGGCAGGGCAGAACATGCATTCCACTGGATTTTTCTAGTTTTAGGGGCCCTGGAACTCTGGCCCCTCAAATTTGGGGTCCCCAGAACTGCATTCCGGTGCATTCCCCCTTACTTTAAACCCTGCTTGCATGATTACACAATCCTTTTTATTAAACAGCCTTTTGTGATGTCATTTTAATGCAGTGGGTGCTGTCCTGTAACCAGTTACACAGCTGTTTAAAAAATTAACTTCACTATTAACATGTGAAAACATTCTTCATGCCTTAAAATCACAACAGCTCGGTCCTTGTCCGTTAGCCACAGTACTCTTCATTCACTCTTACTGGGCCCAGGAAGTGGTGGTGTTGCTAAAAGTATTGCAAGTTAGATTCTGCTTGTCCAGGGAATTAGTCTGGCTAAATAGAAAATCTGCTTTCCTCCTTGAAATCTGGCCATTGTAGGGAAGATCAGATTTCACAGAGCTGGGTGGCTGAAGAGTGGCAGCTGGTGGCCAGGAGCCCAGCTCTGATGGCTGTATTATTGCCAGCAGTGCACAGAGTTGATGGTGGCATAGTATGGGGGGGTGGGGTCACTTTGGCGAGGGACAGCATCAGCCAGCCTTACAGGAAGGTGACTGCCCAGGGCCCTCCCACAGCCATAACTCCTAAGCACAGAGCCTGGATCTGGGGAAGGGCAAGGACAGGGGCCCCCACTGAGGGGTGCGTGAATTCCAGCTACTAATCCTGGATGGGCTGGGAAGGGACAGGACTTCCTATTCCCTGCCCAGGGCCAGGTCAGACTCGCCTCCGGGAACCTCTCCCAGCTGTTGGCAGAGATGAGGTTGGTGCGGTATGGCATTGCCACCTTACTTCTGTGCTGCCCAGCTCTGAAGGCAGCAGCACAGTAGTAAGTTTGGCAATAGCATGACCCCCTTGCAACAATCTTACAATCCCACCACAACTATCCCCGCCCTCTTCAATCTTGAGTGCCTGAAATAAGCCACTTTAATGACACCTGCGGATTCAGGAGTCTAAATGAAGGCATCCATGGCTGAACGTTCTTGACAATTCGAAGAAATGCCTTGCCCACTGAAACAGGCAGACACTGCACAGAGTGTTAACCTACAATGATGGGAAACTATTTATAATAAAAGCAATAAAATAGGCTTTTCCAGTTAGTACAAAAGTTTCCAACATTGATAACTGAACTCCAAATTATTCAAGCTGAAAGTCCCCAAAATAACGCCAATCAATCAATCAATCAATCAATCAATCAATCAATCAGATCTTCAATTGTGGTCACACTGTGCCCGGCACAGGCTCTGACGGAGGTGACAAAAGTGGTTTTATGCTATTTCTGCACCTTGTCTTATTCTCAGGTTAGCCTCAGGGTTACTCGAATTTACAC
Organism: Pelusios castaneus; assembly: GCA_007922175.1. Lineage (NCBI taxonomy): Eukaryota > Metazoa > Chordata > Testudines > Pelomedusidae > Pelusios > Pelusios castaneus. The sequence continues at coordinate 8,016,759 of ML685865.1, forward strand.
TTGGCTGTCCTCAGCCCCAAGAGGCTGTACTAGCAACTGAAAATAACCGGAGTGCATTTAACCATGCCCCTTTGACACCATCACACCATGGCTACACCTAGGCTGTAGAGCTGTTATACCAACCCTATGCCACATATGAAATCTATCTATGCTAGAAATATTCTCTAGGGTTTGGGGCTCCCTGGTTTAAAATTGACATTAAAGGGGCTGTAATGTATCTGATAATCTGGGCCATAATTCTTTTCCAGGTACTCAGATGTAGAAGGAATATGCACGATAGATACACAGAGAAGTGCTTGAAGGAGAAGTCCTTCAAGTTCCACTTTGATAATGGACTCCACTATAATGCTAAGCAGTAACGACATGGGCTTAAATCAATGCATACAGTCCATCTCATATCTCTTTAATTTACATTTTTTCCTTTTCAAGACTGTAAATGTAGCCACAACCAAAGTATAGTACTAGGTAGGTGAATGTTGACAGAATCCGTTTTTAAGAGGGACGGTAATCATGCTACTGTTCAGATAAAGTACCCTTCCCATTTTTAACTCACGTCTTGCTTAAGTGAATCTCCTTCTGAAGGCAGTGAAGTCAGTGGGAATTTTGACTGAGTAAGAACTGAGTTGAAATCCTAACAAGTCAGTGTGCAGAGAATGTAATTACAAGGACAGAAGACAAGCCAGCTTAGCCTCTCTTTGGAGGACATCCATATAAGTGGCCAGCCTCATGGGCAGCCCATGAGAACATGGATAAATGATACTGAGCAAGACCTAAGAGTTCTTTATGTGAATTACCATCTATGGGAAAAATATGGGCCTTCACAGAAAGAGGTGGGGAAAAATTGTGACAGTAGCCAAGGACCACCCTGGTTTATAAAGCCAGGGATAGAGTATCTAAAAAAAAGCCTGAATTAAAAAGTGAGCAAAGACTTCAGATTTGGGCCAGAGAGTGTTTTACCTATAGTAGGACCGAGAGAATCTGTGCACATTCTTCTAGCTTTGATTCATATGCTGTTTTTAAAAAATGAGGTCATATATGAATAACTACATTGATGCAATGTTGTGATTGAGACTACTCATGATTCAGGAAATACTGTATTAGAGCATAAAGTACAAGGTGGCACCACATACAGTGACACAAAAATAATATGTATATACAATAGGGCCAAGATACAATTGCAGGGGAATTCATAGGTTATCCAACATGTTGAATCGACTAACCTGTGTGCATATGAAATACCAACCAGAATGCTTAATCCACGTAGTGTTTTTATTTAATAGCTCTCTGGGAGTCAGCCTCTGATTGCAGTTCCCATGCCAACTGCAGGATTGTGACACATTTGCAAACTGATGATGTCATAAAATGCCTGCTGGAATACAGCAAAAGCATCTGCAGTTTGTTTTTAAAACTAACTTCTGGCCAGAGCTTGCAAGACAATTTTTTTCTTCACGAGTGCAAGTTATCAAAAGCTGTACTCGTAAGCTAATATGGTTTAAAGCTTTAAGATGTCTCTGTGCTGTCGCTTCTTGGAAGATGCCAAGCGAGATTTGAAAAAGGCAGATAGAGAAATAAGGAGACAGATGAGGCTCATGGACCTGCATCCACATTACCTGTGCGAGACACACCTACATCCACACTGCCTATGCGATATACATCTGCATCCACACTGTGGATGTGAAATACACCCATATCCACACTGCCTGTGTTGTATACACCCACTCTGCTGCCGACCATCATGCCTCACAGTTTGGGAAAGAAAAGCCATTAAAGCAAAACTGGAGGCAGAGCGAGAAATGGACAGGTAAATGAGCTTATTATTAACCTTCTAAAGCTAGAAGTACCCTTACATTGAATTAAGGAACGGAATTTGACAGCTGAGTTTGGAGTAAAGCTGGAGAAGGGTAAATATGATAATAGACAAAACAAACCTTCAGGGAAATGTAAGAGTTTGAAAAAAAACCCTAATGATGTAGAAGATATGGGGATAGTGGCATCAGCAGCGCCTCAGTGTTAAATATTGTAGTCTTACTCTGGAAAAGAAAAAGAAAATCATTTAAAAACATTAAAAGCTACAAATTTCCTGTTAGCTTATGAGTCAAATTAAATGAGACTACATAGGTCATCATGGGCCAGATTCTGAGCTTACTGTAAATCCAGAGTCGCTCTGTTAAGAGTTATATATGATTTGTTGTGAAATTGAACTCAGTGAAGCTCCAGATTTACAGTGGTATAAATGGAATCAGAATCTGGCTCTAAATGAGAAGCTGCAATAGATGATAAAACTTGCCATTTGTGTTAAGGATTAACAAGCAATCTGAAATGAGAAATAAAAAATCCTTTGCTAATGAGACAATCATGTTCATTAAGCGGTTTACTTAATACATTATTTTAATACATCTTGTTTAGCTGCAGTTTTCCCCCCTACATAAAATGTAAACTTCTGTTAAATATTGCGCTTGGAGGCAAGGCCTTGATTTTGCCAGTTTAAAATGGGATGCATAAGTATACAGTGGTGGGCATCAAATATTGGCTTATATTCTCTGCTGTGCTCTGTCTCCACTGGATATGGCAGTGCTGGATGAGAGGGAAACCCTTGGGGACAGTATAGTGATCCTTGATCCCTGAGGCTATGTCTACACTTGTCAACTAAGTCAACTTAGCATGTCTACACTCAAAATTTAAGTCGACTTTGAGGGGACCCTGCCAAATCGACCTAGAGTGTTCACACTGGACGCCTAGGTCAATTTCTAGGGGCTAGGTGGACCTGGGACAGGTCCACGGTGGCAGGGGGGCACCCCTTGCCAAGTGGCTCAGCCTTTGCCCCATTGTACCCAGGGGGACAGGGACCCTGGCAGGGAGGGCAGTGGGGAAGCCCTGGAGTCCCCTAAGTTGACTTAGGGCTACTCCACATCTACACTGGCTAAGTCAACTTTCTAAAGTCAAGACAACAGAGTCCTGTGGCACTTTTAAAGACTAACAGATTTATTTATCGCATGAGCTTTCATGGGAGAAAATCCCACTTCGTCAGACGCTTTGAAGATAGGAAAGTTACAGAGTGGGAGGAAATTAAATGCAGGGGAGTGTATGACATGGCATCAGGTCAATTTAAAGTCAATTTAGCCAGCAAAGTCGACTTAAAATGAGGTTTAATAAAGTCGACTTAATTTTTCCTTAAGTCAACTTAAGCAGCTGCTAAAGTTGAGTGTAGATGCAGAGTAAATTAAGTCGACTTAATTTACAAGTGTAGACGCACCCTGACTTAGGTTTTATACTAACCCCAGCAGAACTGAAAACAGCCTAGGGACTGCTCTAAATTCTCTCTGCTGTAACAGCTCTCCATCTTAGAGTATCTGTAGTGCAGCCGCAGCACTTTCACACACCATATGCCAAAGGCCGTAGAAGGAGGTGGAGTAGGTGCTGGCATGTGAAGACACACTGGATTTTCACTAGCTGAACTCAAATCAGCATTTGATGCATAACATCAGATTGTGAAGTTGCTACTCATGCTAATCCCCATGAAGGTAATGGAAATTTTGCCTGAGTAAAAGCAGATTGAGGGCTTCAGGATCTGGTCCAAAGACTAGAGTGAGAGTTTTGCCTGAATATCAGCTCCATTGTATAATTCTGGCCACACTGTGTCGGAATTTGGCTTCATTTTTCATTAAGGAATTCAGCCTACAAATCTGGGAAAAATCAAATCTCATCCTTTCTGAAAGAACACGGAAGCCCATAGAGATGCTGTTAATGTCCAGGCACATCACTCCTTTTCCCACATTTATTCACTTAAGATTAAGCAACCCTAAGTGATTGACTAGAAATTCCAAGGAGGCAGCAGCACAGAATTTATAAACACTCACAAAGCAAGATAAATATATTCCTGAATGTTGTGCTAAGTCAGAGGTGGGCAAACTATAGTTTGTGGGCTGGCTGCAGCCTGGAGGGCCTTTCATCAGGCCCTACAGCTGGGCCTGGCCAGAGTACAGCAGCCACTCCTCACCACCCAGCCCAACCCCTCTTCTACCACATGCAGCAGCAGCACCCTGGCCAGGGCATGGTAGACACTTCCCACTCCCAGCCCTGCCCATTCTGCTGCCTCCTCTGACCCACCTGGAGGCAGATGTGGCCCTCAGGCCAAAAAGTCTGCCCATTCCTGAATCATCTTAGTTTTGTATTGTAGGAATAATGTCCCTGGAGATGGAGTTTACCGGTAATAAATTGTTACACTCATCAGACTTGCTGGGTCTAGATTCTCATGGATGCTGCTACATCACACACAATATTTACTGAATTTGGTATCTTATGTCCCATTAGTCTGTTACAACTGAGACTGGGCTCGTCAGTTGGCTATTTTGCAAATGGTTGAAATGAGAGTCATGTTTTTGGTTGATTAGAATGTCATTTCACAGTGCAAGAAGTGATTTTAATGGCTCAATTAGCCTCCAACCCAGCGCTGCACAGGGAACATTTAATTTTGTGTGTGCATGCCAAAAGTGTCTCTTGTACATCAATTACATTTAACAACATTTCTCACTTGAATACATAATTGTTTATAAGTATTCATTGGAAAATGTAGGATGCATTGGTGTCTATTGGCTAATGATGAGTGTTGGCTGTTGTGTCTTTAGAATGACAATGTTTCATCTTCTTAGTTGTCTCATCCTAAGAGAACACAAACCCTTGATTACCAAAGCACACAGATGTTTGTTCATTGACAGTGTAGCCAATTCCACAAATGGTGCGCATCAAACTATGCTCCTATCTCCTAACAATACAGGAGAACAGACCCTACATTTTGATTTAGTAGTTTGTCCTCAAATAAATGTGTTCTTATTCCAAGCTGTATACTCCATCATCTTAACTTTGTTCTTGTTTTTCTAAACTTTTTATTAAGCAAAGCTGCAATAAAGTAAACATTCTACATCATACATTATTTAGTCAAATAACTGGCTAAAGATTTTGGCTTACTGGGTGAGGAGCCCACTTTTCTTGAATATGCTAGAAAGGGAGACCAAATTTCTAGACACCTATACTCTTTTTAGTGATCGATCCTCTTGTGTACATACCTGAGCTTTTCCATTACAAAGATAGTCCATATTTTTTCTATATACCACAATTCCTTGGAGAGGTCACATTTGTAATAATGTGGGATACAAAGTCCAGCTGCTAACAATAAAAAAAAAATTTGTCATGGTGTTTACAATGTAGATCCTTTAATAGAGCATTAAATAACCAGGTCAGGAGATCTCCAGGAAGTCAGCATTTTGCCATAACATGAATCTCCTTAATAATTTCCTCCTAAAAGCATCTAATTCCTGCACACAAACACCACATGTGCAAGTACATTCCTCTTGCCCCACAACCACTACCACCTCCCTGGTAGCAAAAATATGATGGATCTTAGACTCAAATGCCATCTACACAGTGATTTATTTAAAAATTCTTTATACACTACACAAATTGAAGACATTTGTTTATCTCTTTCCCTGTATAGGGGCCAACTCATCCAGACCAGTTTCTTTGTCCAAATCTCTCTCCCATCTTTACATCTCAGTTCTTTTCTTATCAACAGCATTTTCAATCAAAATTGTATGCATCTTAGAAATTGAATCTTATATTCTATCTTACTCCTGGGTCAACTCAAATGTGGTTAAAGGTCTAGATAAAGCCACCTCATATCCATATTTCACAATAAAATATTTGTTTTGAAAATACTGAAAATATGGCTCTTTATATTATTTACATTATTACATACCTCTTGGTATGATTTCAAACCAGGATCCAGGCACAGCTATGTGAATGAAGTAATCTCAGCTTTTATCCACAATGAATAGTCACTCTGATACTTTCTAGGGATACATTTCTGACTACTAATGAAAGTGGCTATGGGAGAGGGCCTTGGGTGACAGGAATTTCAAAAGTTTGTCCAGAGTTTCTAAGGTGGTCTGGAAGAATGGGTGACTTTATTTTTGGTGACCTAAATTTCTTTCCTTTTTTTTTCTTTTTAAATTGTAGCATACGAAGAAGAGTTAATAGGATGTTGAACTCATGCCATGATCATAAGGTTTTAGCTCTGATGGACGTTAAGGGGTTTGACCCAGACGAAGTTACAGTGAAGGTGAAAGATGGGAAAGTGAAAGTTTTAGCTGAACATGAAGAGGAACATAGGACCTTAAGAGGAAAGGAATACAACTACACCAACATTACCAAGGAGATCAGCTTGCCTCCAGGGGTTCATGAAGAAGAGGTGACATACACTGTAGGAACTAACAGTCTAGTGAAGATTGAAACTCCACGCAAATGTTATCCTTGCCTCCTGAGTCTACTTTGAAGACAGTGGACTGAGCAGCAGTAGTCATGTAGTATCCGTACATAGTACAAGCAACTCCTCCAATGGTTTTTTAACTCTACTTTTTAAGCATGAACTGGCAACTGTTCTGACCAGTTTAGAAACAAATGATAGTGCTGCATAGCTACTTGTTTGAGTGCAAGTCTTTTGGTTTAATTGCGATTCTGTCAGCAGTCAAAGTAAATAGGAATGTTTTGCAATCCGAAGATAAACATTTGTTTAGAAATATACTAACTGTGGTAGCTTGTTAAAATAATAAAAGATCCACACAGTGTAATTCAAGAAGCTGGCATTACCACTGCTCATAGTTTCATTGATTAAGGTCAGAAGGGACCATTATGATCATCTAGTCTGACGTCCTGCATAAAACGGGCCATAGCATTTCCCCCAATAATTCCTGCATCAAATCCCATAGTTTCTGTCTGAGCCAGGACTGTCCCTAGGGGAGGCCGAACAGGGCGATCGCCCTGGGCCCCACAGACACACTCTTCCCAACTCTGTGGGCTGGGAGCACTAAGCCCGGCCTCTGGGCTAGCCCTCCCTGCCCCTGGGGTGGAGCAGGTGGCCAGGGCCTGCCTCTGGGCTGGGCTGCTGCAACCTGCCCCATGCAGCCAGGGCTGGCCCTCGGCAGTGGCCTCGGGTTCCCGGCTGGGGCACCGGCCACAGCAGCCTGGGGTCCTGGCTGCAGCTGGATCCCTCCACTGGCAGCCCCTGCTTCTGGGGCCAGGCCCACAGCCGGCTCCCTGCTGGCTGCCTCAGCCTGCCCACCTGGGCTGGCTCCTTGAGGGGGTGGAGCGACCCGCCTGTCCTCCAGCATGAGGGCAGGGGCGGGGGCGGGGCCCCACCTAGGCCACTTGGCCCTGGGCCCCGCTCCCCCCACGAGACAGCGCTGGTCTGAGCTATAGCATATCTTTTAGAAAAACATGCAGGCTTGATTTAAAGGCATCAAGGGATGGGAAATCCACCCTATCCCTAGATAAGTTGTTCCACTGGGTAATTATCTTCTGTTACTTCTAGTCTGAATATTGCACCTACACTGGCAAGTTAGGCTGACTTAAGGACAGATAAGTCAACCTAAACAAAGCCACGTCCACACTGGGCTTTCCTGAGTCGACTTAATAACACCTCCTTTTAGCTCAATTTAAGCCTTAAGTCGACTCCCTAAGTCAACTCCTTAAATCGACTTAAGGCCAGTGTAGAGGGGATTAACCCAAGCTGACTTAAAGCCAATATAAGGGTTCTCTCTGCTGTTAAGGCAACATAACAAAGTCGACAACTTTGTAAGTGTAGACATAGCCAATATGTCTAGCTTCAGCTTCCAGCCAATGGATTTCTTTATGCCTTTTTCTGCAAAAAAGTCACCCATTGATTTTCTACAGGGCAACCTAAATAGACTGAGCCACCTGTTTCGTACTATAAGGCAGGAGAGACCAATAATTTTCCCAGGTGGGCCACTCTCTGAATCTTGGTATGTCATTGCGCGCCGCACATTTCTTCTATAATGTAATTATCTCACCATCTGTTTTATAAAAACCCAAATGGGGGGGGGGGGGGAGAAGGGATGGGAGATGGGAAGGGTTCTTTTTAAACTTATTTTCCCCCCAGTTTTTTTTTTTGTGGAGTAGTATTGGGGGAAGGGTGGGAGCCAGGAGGTGGAGTTTTTGGTTTTTTCTTCTCTACACCCCCCCCCCCTTTTATTTTTACTTGTTGTAGCACAGGGGAAGGAAAGGAGCTGGATGCTGCTCTGGGAGGAACAGCCGCCTCACTCCAGCCATGATCCCACTGGGCACTGCAGGAAGATAGCCACCCTACTCCAGCAGGGCGCCCCTGGGTCTGGCCAATGGGAGGAGGAGATGGGTGAGAGGACAGGGAGCATCTGCCAGTCTTTGGTTGACTCCCAGGCTCTCTGGGCCAACCTCCAGGAGCAACAGGTGGAGTGCAGAGGTGTCGCTTGGCTGGTGCCCCCTCCCCCTGAGAAAGGGGTGGAGCTGGGTTCCACTCCCCTCTCACCCAGCTCCAGCTCCCGCCATGGCCAGAGCACTGCCACTGCTCCCCCGCCCTTCCAGTCCAGCAGCCGCTCACACCACAGCCAAAGCACCACTGCTGCTCCCCCACTGTCCTAGGGAGACTGGCAGAGGGGCTCTGGCCACAGCCCGAGCTGCCGCTGAAACTGGGAGAGGGCCGTGGCACAAGCCGCTGCTGGAGCTAGAAGGAAGGGGAAGAGCTAGCAGTGCTCTGGCCGCGGCACAAACCACCGCTGAAGCTGGGAGGGAGCGCTCTGGTCACGGCCCACGCTGCCGTTGGCAGTGAGGAGTGGTGGCAGGCTCTGTGTTGAGCTGGCAGGCTGGAGGATGGGTGCTAGCAGGTCAGATCTGGCCCGCAGGCCATAGTTTGCCCACCTCTGCTATAAGGCACCTTTTCCAGACCATGAATCATTCTAAGAGTTCTTTCCTGAACCCTTTTGAATTGATCAACATCATTTTTGAAATGTGGACACTAAACACAGACACGGTGTCGTTAATGGTCCCACCAATGCCGTACAGTAAAAGGTAATAGCTCTTCCCCCTGCTCATGATATACTTGTTACATTCTCCAGCCCCATCAGCTGCCTGTGCGTAACATTCACTGAGAAAAGGGGTGAAATAAAATAGTTCCTTGGTAGGTGCGTAGGCGTTCAGGACCCTCCCTCTCTAGCTGTCTCTGAGGGAGGCCACGCTTCCTAGCTACACAGTCCCAGGATGACACTCTTTCAACAGAGGAAGTTACCAGTCTTCAGGGCTCAAATTCTCTCCAGCAAGGTAGAGCAGCAGTGAGTCTCTAAACTCAAGCCCTCAGGTAGGTGGGGCAAACAATCAAAGGGGCCCAGACGGGGTGAAAACCAGACAGTCTAGGCCTCACAGGCAGGGGTGAACACCAATCACTGGCCTCCTGGCCTACTGAGAGGAGTCTGCCACCCAAGGATTTCAGTGGCAGGGGGTAAGATGACTCAGCCCCACCCTACTCCATCAGGTCCCAGCCCAGGGTCTTCACAATGGTGGAGTGTTCCACCACTGGATTGACAGGCTCTGGCCAAAGTGTGCAGACCAGTGCTTGGGCAGGAGCAGAGCTGGCTACCCCTGGGCTACTTCCTACACCCCATTTGTAGTGCACCTGTAGCTTGGGGTTGTTTTCTGTCTCCCCAGGTTACATTGCAAGTGGCAGCTCCAGCAACTACTCTGGCCCTCAATCAGTTGGTGGCTCAGGCCAGTCCTCAGGTGGCAGCTACTGCAGTCCTCGGGCTTGGAGATGGTGGGATCTGTCTGTCCCTCTTGGGTTTGTCTACACGTACAAATTAAGACGACTTAAGGAGGCTTAAGTCGACTTAATTTACTCCACATCTACACTGGGCTTTCCTTAATTCGACTTAAGCTGCTCCTTAAGTCGAATTAAGGAAAAGTTAGTTTGAAGTAATAACACCTCATTTCAATTCAAACTAGCACTTAAGTCGACTTTATTAAGTTGACTTAAGCCAGTGGAAACGCGGAGTAGTGCCTAGGTGGACCTTTTTAAGTCGACTTAAAATGTTAAGTCAACTTAATAAGGTCAAAAAGGGGCCAAATCTACACTTGAAAAGTTAAGTCCACTTCTGTTAAGTTGACTTAATAAGGTCCACTTTAAGTCGACAAAGTCGACCTTATTATGTTGACTTTATAAAGTTGACTTAACTTTTCAAGTGTAGACATAGCCCTTGATGGCTCCCTCCCCAAAATGAGCAGCATGGCCCATCTTTTGTACTTCCTGTCTCTGTCCTGCCCCCTTGTTTCTGGAGTGGTACATAACCTCTGGGTTATGTTGGATGGGAAGCTGGATACGAGTTAACCGTATGCTCTTGTTGCCAAAAAGGCCAATGGCATGTTGGGCTGCTTCAGTAGGAGTGTTGCCAACAGATCGAGGGATGTGATTATTCCCCTCTATTCAGCACTGGTGAGGCCGCATCTGGAATACTGTGTCCAGTTTTGGGTTCCCCACTACAGAAAGGATGTGGACAAATTAGAAACAGTCCAGCGGAGGGCAATGAAAATGATTAGGGGGCTGGAGCACATGACTTATGAGGAGAGACTGAAGGAACTAGGCTTATCTAGTCTACAGAAGAGAAGACTGAGGGGGGATTTGATAGCAACCTTCAACTATTTGAAGGGGTGCTCTAAAGATGAGGGAGCTAGGCCGTTCTCAGTAGTAACAGAGGACAGAACAAGGAGCAATGGTTTCAAGTTACAGCTGGGAAGGTCAAGGTTGGCTATTAGGAAAAACTTTCTTACTAGGAGAGTGGTGAGGCATTGGAATGGGTTGCCTAGGGAGGTGGTGGAATCTCCATCTTTGGAGATATTTAAAGTCCGGTTAGACAAAACCCTGGCTGGGATGATTTAGTGGGAGTGGTCCTGCTTTTAGCAGGGGGGTTGGACTAGAGATGACCTCAAAAGGTCCCTTCCAGCCCTAAGATTCTATGTGGCTTTCCTGGTTCCATTCATTAGGCCTGGAGGTGTCTGGCCCTCCCTTACTGTCAGTCTCCGAAGGAGATGACGCATCTTTGCTCCTCCCTTCCATTCACACATTTACTAGGCATTATGTGCATCGGTACGGATATTCTTTAGTGTTCTAGTTTATACCATATGCATATCCTTATATTTTTAGGAACACAAATAAACAAAAAGTAAGACTAGTTGCAAATTTTCTCCTAAAATTATTTCCACTGAAAGAGGAGAAAAAGTGGTGCATTTATTCTATGTTTCATTGGGATTGTAGTTTAAATGCCTTATGCCATTCTCACCTGTATGCTGGGGTTTCTAGTTGCATTATAACCTCCATAAGAAACCACTTTCTCTCGGTGAGAATGTATCCACAGGTGTCCTTGGCCAAGGTTCATCATGGGAGGCTGGTCAGAGAACCCAGCCCATATGGGAAAATGGGAGTATAAGGCACTGAACTACAACTCCATAAGACATCACAATGCCATTTTAGGGCCGAAGACCCAAGAAGATGCACAGAATTGATGCATTTCATAATGACAGAGCCCTGTCCCCCATTGGCTGCCCTCCTTCTCAGCTGTGCCAGATGGCTCTGGACTGCTGCAACAGAAAAGGGATTATAAACAGTTTGTGCCCATTCCCCACTCTTGGAAGACTTTCTGCTACCAGGGACCTCCAGTCTGATTTCCACCAGCAGAAGTGAATAATGCTTCCCTAGTTCTCAGACGTGTGGTGGAGATTTGCATTTGTAAAGCACTTAGACTAGAGTTGGGCAAAGTCTATCAAACAACCCTTTTTGCCAATAAATAAATAAATAAATAAATGCATATTCAGAGTGATGGACACATTTCATTTCACATATTCATTTAAAATTTGTCTAATGTTTCAACTAAAAAAGATCAGAGCATTTTGTTTCAATATTTTCAAATTGAAACATTTTTATTTTTCAACTCACAATGACTTTTCTTTTTGAATTTTACTCCCATTTTTTATAAAAAGTAAAAAACCAGAGAACCAAAGCAATTGGGGTTGAACAGAGTCTCACGCCATCCAAAACAATTTTTGATTATTTTGTTTCACCATAAATTTGAAAAATGTTACTTCAGGTTAACCTGGAAGGATTTTATTTTAAATTTTTCACTTCAGCCACTGAATCACAACATTGATTATTTGCACCATTCTCCCTTTGCAGCCTACACACATGCAGGCTTTGCTCATGATCAATGCTGAACATAACTTCTTGTCCTTGTCCCCAAAGTCATGGTCAGAACCCTGCCAGCTAACTTGATTCTTTACTGCTTCAGTCAAACAAGGCAAAGTTCTGTAAGGTAGACAAACACTCCACAAGGGATTCATGCATCCTAACCAGGCATGTGGGAGAGAGTATGTGTAATCAGCCCCAATCATCTCCCCTCTGAGACCAGTAGACCCAGAGCTGCCAAGAAGGAATGTTGATGGGAGGTTCTCAGCTCTGCAGCTACCTGAGCAGCGTGCTAAGCCCTCCACCCCAGAACCTTACCACCCCACTAACCTCCCTTCTGTGCTGGCTTTGAGGGAGGGATTATTTCCTCTGGACGCACCTCCTGCTGGCTTGCTGCATTTTGAAGGAGGGGCTTAGATGCTTTCCTGCCCACCACCTTCAGCTAGTCTTTTTTCCCTCTCTGGAGGGAGGTGAAGCAACACCATCTGCACTCAGATTACTACTATCTTGGGAGAGGAGGCGCACAGGTCTCCTAAGACTTCACTGCAAGCTCTCTGACCCTCTGGCCCTTCCTTGTTGTTTTTTTTTTCTCTCCCTCCAATGGGCTCTTTAATACCCCCAGTAGGATCCTTGGGGGAGGGGAGACACAGGTAGCTACCCACATGTAGGCCCCATGAGACATGGAGGTCTTTGAAAGAGCAGGAGACTCCTCATTCAGTCAGCTATGGCAGCCCTCTCAGCCTTCCTGATAGTCTCAGAGACTTTAGGGTCAGAAGGCCTCATCATCATGAACATCTAGACCCTGCATGGTTGGGATCCCCACAGCTCCCTGGGCTGAGAAGACACTTGCGTCCCCCCGCAGCAGGAGCCCTCTGCCACCAGCAACCCTGAGTTGTGGCTACTGGGGATATTAGAAGTTGGCAGCCCTTGACCACCTGCAATAGCAGGGGCAGCACTCACCGCAGGCCAGCGTCCTCAGGCATGGCCTCCCCTCCCCCTCAGTACACCACTGCACAGAACCTCTCCCACCCACTCTTCTAATAGACTACTAACCCCTGGGTGACTTACTGACATCCTCAAACCATGACTTAAAGACTTCATGGTACAGAGAATACTCCATTTTGCATTAGTTTAAATCTGCATGTGACTCATGCCCCGTGCTGCAGAGGACAGCGAAAAAACACCTCAGGGCCTCTGCCAATCTGACCTGGGGGAAAAATCCGAAACCTAATGATCAGCTGAACGCTGAGCACATGGGCAAGATCCAGTATCCAGATACCTGGAAAAGATGCTCTGTAGTAACTCAGCCCTCCCCACCTAGTGTCCCATCACCAGCTGTTGGAGATGCTTGTTGCCAGCAGTCACAGACCAGCTCCAGGCTGTCTCATCATACCATCCCCTCGTAGACAGATGGCAGCACATGACAGATGGCATATTAGGCTGCATCAGTAGGAGTATTGCCAGTAGAGAGAGGGATGCGATAATTCCCCTCTATTCGACACTGGTGAGGCCACATCTGGAATACTCTGTTCAGTTTTGGGCTCCCCACTACAGAAAGGATGTGGACAAATTAGAAAGAGTCCAGCGGAGGGCAATGAAAATGATTAGGGGGCTGGGCACATGACTTATGAGGAGAAACTGAAGGAACTAGGCTTATTTAGTCTACAGAAGAGAAGACTGAGGGGACTACTTGAAGGGGTGCTCCACAGAGGAGGGAGCTAGGCTGTTCTCGATGGTAACAGATGACAGAACAAGGAGCAATGGTTTCAAATTACAGCTGGGGAGGTCAAGGTTGGATATTAGGAAAACTTTCTCACTAGGAGGGTGGTGAAGCATTGGAATGGGCTACCTAGGGAGGTGGTAGAATCTCCACCTTTGGAGATTTTTAAGGCCCGGTTAGACAAAACCCTGGCGGGGGTGGTTTAGTGGGAGTGCTCCTGCTTTTTAGCATGGGGGTTGGACTAGATGACCTCGTGAGGTCCCTTCCTATTATTCTATGATTCTATGGGCACCTTCTGGTGATGTTAATGGGGAATAGCTCAAGTGGCCACTACATCCAGTGGCCTTTGCGCCATCTGTTCATGGTGGGGACCTCAGTTCTCCAGCTGAGCCTCTCTCATTTCCACACCTTCCAGGGTAAAGCACAGTCCAGGTCCACTTTGCTTCAGTGGCCACTATCAGTCCATTCACTGCCCACTGGCTATTCAGGGGAGGCGAGAGGGACCTGGGTCTGCCCACTTCTCCAGGCCCCAGCCCAGAGACCCTGTGTGCTCATCCCAAGCACCACCTTGACACCCCACTCCACTTTGGCACATAGTTCAGATCCCCTGGGCCATATCCTCACCTCCCTAAATACCTGTCACTCTTGTAGCAGGTCTGCATTCCTACTGAACCCTGGCAGCCTGCAGTACACTGTCCCTAGTCCTTCCTCCCACAGCCAGGCCTCCAGCACATCCTTCCTCCACAAAGGCTAGAGGAAGACTGTCCTGAGCCAGGACAGCAGCCCTCTTCTATACCAGGCTCCCAGCCCCTGACTGGGCCTGCAACTGCCTGCTCCCATTGGCTATGCCTTTCTGCAGGGCTTTCAACCCCTTTCTCGACGGAGTGGGGAAATCACTCTGCTACAATCTCCATAAACTTATCAAGTTGAGTCTTGAAACAAGTTAGGTTTTTTGCCCTGTTGGTTGTTAATGAGATAAGAGGTTACTTGGGTGAGGTTTGTACCTGCTCTCTGGAAGAAAAAGGAGAAGGGGAATCCAACAACATTCACATACAAATATTGTAATAAATATGATGAGGAAGACTGTCCATTTATTCTCCCTGCCTCACATTTTACAAAAAGTGATACAATAGGGTGGAGCAGCACTTGAAGGACAAAGTGCTTTTATTTCCACACATATTGAACAGCAGTTACCAGCTCACACAAGAACAACTAAAAGCATTTCCTGCTTTAGGATAGAATGGAATCAATAGTCTGGGATTTGGTGGAAACATTTTCATATTGGAAGAGGCAAAAAGGCAACAATACACCCAGTTAGCAAAGTGTTAACAAAAATATTGAGACCAGTTGCCTAGCAGCATGGTAAATATTTGCCTCATCAGATCTCATGTAGCTTTCTGGTTTTCTGACTGTTGTGTATCACCACTTTACAATCCTGGAGTCCTTTTTATTGCAGTTCTAAGCACAGGCAGGAGGATTTGGGGGTTAAAATGGTCTTGAAATACTGGGACTGCAGATTTGTTCTGGGATTGCTTTTACTGCATCAGATTTGTGCATCACAAGGAGAATTCACTCTTAGGGAAAGACAGGCTGCATTTCCACTCCCTCATGGATTATGCCTGGAGAGGGCAGTTAATTCATACTTAGGGCTCTATGGAAGTAGGTGCACTATTCCTGGCTGCCTGGCTAAGGCCTCTCCCCAAACAGCACCACCTTGTTTTCATACTGAACTGGTTCCTAATAAACCCACTGGAGGAGGGAAGGGAAGGTGGCAACCTCTTTCTGCTGCAACCTCTCTGCAGAACAATGCACACCCATCAGGCAGTGTGTCCTGAGCACTCCGATTTATGGTGGAGTAAAGCAGGAATGAATCTGGGCCTCACATGTTAACTGAGCCAGTAAAAGGTGGTTGGCAGAGTTAGTAGGCAAGCAGGCTGTAGCTTTAGGAGCCTAGTTGGAAAAAAAATTACATACTAATGAGCCTTCCCTAGTAGTCCCGTGAGATGTGACTGGTTGAGCAACACGCTCTTATCTGTAGTACCAGTACAGCATAGGCAGTAATAGGGCATGCTTCCCACCCTGTCCTGGCAACCTGAGCGGTCCCGGCAAAAAGGGAGCGCAGGGTTCCCTTTTTGTTGGGACCTGAGCGGTCCCGGCCAGAAGGGAGCCCTGCGGCACCCATCTGGCTGGGACCTCGCTCTAGCTTTTTGGGAGGACCGGGTTTCCCCGCCAGCTGGAGTGCCGTACCGGCAATTGTCAGCGCTCCAGCTGTTTGCCTGCGCTGTGCCACTCCCTCCTGGCCAGGACCCCGAGACACATGCTCCAGCTGCCAGCAGCCGGCAGCTGGAGTGCGGGTCTCCTGCTCTCCCTCCTGGCCGGGACCACTTGGTCCTGGCTAGGAGGGAGCGCGGGGCTCCCTTCTCCCCGAGACCCGAGCGGTCCCAGCTAGAAGGGTTCCCTT
Organism: Pelusios castaneus; assembly: GCA_007922175.1. Classification (NCBI taxonomy): domain Eukaryota; kingdom Metazoa; phylum Chordata; order Testudines; family Pelomedusidae; genus Pelusios; species Pelusios castaneus. Next base: position 8,032,992 of record ML685865.1, read on the forward strand.
CTGCTTGGGACCTGAGAAGTCCTGAGCAGAAGGGAGCCGAGTGGTCCAGGGCAGAAGGGACCTCCACACTCCTTTCTCCCCCGGACCACTCCAGGGCTTGCTGCCTGGGGAGCTGAGGCTCCAAAGGAGCCTCGCCTCCCCCTCGACCTGACTAGTCAACTTAGAGAATCTAGTGTAGACTCTCTAAGTCGACTTAATAAGGTTGACTTAAAGTCAACTTTTTAAAGTCGACTTAGTAAAGTCAACCTAAATTCCTCAGTGTAGACATAGCCATAGACTTTAAGGTTAGAAGGGACCAGTATGATCATCTAGTCTGACCTCCTGCAAAATGCAGGCCTCAAAACCTCACCCACCCACTCCAGCAATAGGGCACCAACCTATGACTGAGTTATTTACCTCCTTAAATCATGATTTAAGGACTTTAAGATACAGAGAATTCACCGGTAGGTGAACCATGCCCTGTGCTACAGAGGAAGGTGAAAAACCCCCAGAGTCCAAGCCAATCAGCCCTGGGGGAAAATTCCTTCCTGACCCCAAATGTGGTGATCAGTTAAACCCTGAGCACATGGGCAAGTCTCAACAGCCAATTACCCAAGACACCATTTTCTGTAATAACTCAGAACCCACCCCATGTACTCTCCCTTCTTAGGCCACTTGTATATCCACCACCTGTAGCCAAAGATCAGCCTATTTTGGAAATGGACTGTCTGATCATACCATCCCCTCCGTAAATTTATCAAGCTCAGTTTTGAAAGCAGTTATGGTTTTTGCCCCCACAACTCCCCTTGGAAGGCTATTCCAGAACTTTACTCCTCTAACGGTTAGAAACCTGCATCTAATTACCAGCCTAAATTTCTTGGACAGTTTATAACCATTTGTTCTGGTGTCCACATTGGTGCTGTACTCAAATAATTCTTCTCCCTCCCTGATATTAATTCCTCTGATGTATTTATAGAGAGCAATCATATCCCCTCTCAATCTTCTTTAGGTTAGGCTAAACAAGCCAAGCTTCTTGAGTCTCCTCTCATAAGGCAGGTTTTCCATTCCACAGACCATCCTTGTAATCCTTCTCTGCACCTGTACCAATTTAAATTCATCCTTTTTAAACATGGGGGACCAGAACTGCACACAATATTCCCGATGGGGTCTCACCAGTGCCTTGTCCAGCAGCACTAACACCTCCCTGTCTCTACTTGAAATACCTCTCCTGATACATCCTAGAACCGCATTACTTTTTTCACAGCCACATCACATTGGCGGCTCAGTCATCCTATGATCAACCAGTACTCCCAGATCCTTCTCCTCCTCAGTCCATTCCAACTGATGCATTCCCAACTTATAGGAGAAATGCTTGTTATTTGTCTCTAAATGCATGACCTTGCACTTCCCATTATTAAATGTCATCCTATTCCTGATACTCCAGTTAACAAGGTTATCCAGATCTTTCTGTATGGTATCCCGATCCTTCTCTGTATTGGCAATACCTCCTAACTTGGTGTCATCCGCAAACTTTATTAGCATATTCCCGCTTTTTGTGCCAAGGTCAGTAACAAAAACGTTAAATAAGATCAGTCCCAAGACCGATCCCTGAGGGACTCCACTGGTAACCTCCCTCCAGCTTGACAGTTCACCCGTCAGTGTGACCCGCTGTAGTCTCCCTTTTAACCAGTTCCTTATCCACCTTACTATATTCATATTAATCCCCATCTTCTGTAATTTAACTAATAACTCCCTCCTTTAGAAGTTTTGTTCATTCATGTGATTCAGTTCTTAATTTATTTAAAGATGAACCTTCTTATGGTACAATGTTAATTCTCCCCCCACCCCCTCCATCCATCAGAATGTTAGACAGCACTAAATCAAAACAACTTATAAAAGTCTAGTATATTGCAATCTACCAATTTACCCTCAACAACCAAATCTGAAAAAATGAAATCAGCAGACCTACTTTACATAAAATGCTGATGGACATTACATCTCCATCCTTTATCTCATCTCAGCTTTTCCGTAGGATTGATGTCAGGCTAACTGGCCTTTTCTTAACCAGGTCATGCCCTGGGCCTTTTGAATATTGGTATGACATTAGCATTCTTCCAGTCTTTTGGAATTTCCTCAGGATTCCAAGATTTGTTTAAAATTAACATTAATAAACCAGAGATCTCCTCAGCCAACTCTTTTAGGACTTGAGTGTAAATTATTGGGCCTGCTGATTTTAAAATATTTATCTTCCTTGGTTACTAATGGACTAGAAAATATTTCATTATCTTCATGTGATACAAGTAGATCATCCTACTGTTTTCAAAATATTTATTGAACACTTATCTTTTCTGTTTCATTAACAGTTTTCCCCATCTCCATCTAATAATGGGTGTACATCATTACTAGGCTAGTAATTGCTCACTAGATCTTGCACATCTGCAACTTCCACTGATGTCAGCAGATGCTCATCATTTTGGAAAATCCAATCTGTTATTCAGGTATGTAAACTGGGATTTAGGAACCTAATTTTAGCAAACTAAATTTAAAAAATATGTCTTGGAATACTATGTATGCACTATACAGGTGTACTCTGGATGGCAGTAGTGCAAGCTTTTCTTCGCTCTTCTGTTAGTGTGGCTTAACCCTGACCTAGAGGGCCCACCTCTAGCATCAGAGTGTACTGCACTCTCCATGCCCACTCACTCCTTGGCCCATCTGTTCACAACCACACCAAATGCCAATAACTTTCAGTCACTATTGATGTGGGACAGAGTTGAACCAGTAACCTAGAGACAAAATGTGCACAATTCTATAGGTAATCACATTTCAGCTCTTAAAACAACTAGTAAGATAAACTGACTAGTTTTCTGTGGTTTTGATTTCCTTGTTATGAGCCTCAGAATAGCTGTTTTTCTATGGATTAGGCTGTCCCTGTGTTACTGTTTAAACTCAAAGATGTCAGAGCTGAGAGACAGATTAAGAACCATATGTGACGCTGTCGGGATTTAGGGAACCATTTATGATATTATTTTGTATTAAATATCCCATAATTGCTATAATCCATGGGAACTATGTCATGTTTGGTATCAACAGGAAGGTTGTAACTTGCTAGAAATGATTATTTTGTCTATGTGTAGGTATCATATCTGTATTAGAAGATATGAATGTGTTCACTGTATCTGTATTCCAAATTGTGTGATTCAGAGAAATACTCCAGACTGCAGGGCTGCAGACATTGTCTCCTTGATGGCCCATTAAGGGAGGCACCGGTACAATGGGCCTGGGGAGAAACTCACCCAGTGAGTCACCCAGACTGACCATGTGACTCAAGTTCATTTTGATTGGAAAGACCTGCACACAGCATGGAGAAGGCCAGAGGGGATAAAAGGCAGCAGCCCCAACTCCATCTTGTCTGAAGTCCCCAATCTACAGCCAACATCTATCTCTGGAACTATTCCTTTGTGACTGGATAAAGGGCTAGTTCCAAAGGGGTAGCCGTCTTCAAAGCGTCTGACAAAGTGGGATTTTCTCCCACAAAAGCTCTGCGATAAATAAATCTGTTAGTCTTTAAAAGTGCCACAGGACTCTGTTGTTTTTTTGGATAAAGGACTGAGGGCCACCCGGGTGCTGGGTGTTTACCAGAGGAACAAGCCTGCAAACTCCAGAGGAACAAGCCTGCAAACTGCTTTACATGAACTTAAATCATTTGTATGTATGTGATTCACTTTGACCCTTTAACGTCTCTCATATTTGGCGTCTTTCATTTTATATTAAATCTTTAGTTGTAGTTAAAGGATTGGCTATCAGTGTGATATTTTGGGTAAGATCCGAACCTATATTGTTCTGTGTGATGTGGCTGGTCCTTTGGGATCAGGAGAACCTATTTCTCTAAGGTTAGGTGGGAGCCAGAGGAGCTGGAGTGCAATAAAGGGAGCTGTTTCTATTTTGGGCAGATTTCTAGGTACTGGTGTGGGGAACCAGAAGCCGAGAGGCCCAGGTCACACCATATTCTAAAGAAAATGCCTATGTACTTATGCCTCATAGAAGCCCTTCTTAGAGTACAGAGTCTGAGAAATGAGGCTTGGGATAAGATGCCAAGCGCAAGACCGAAGACCCAAACAAAGTTAAGTCCTGCTATATAAAGCAGCTAGCAAGAGACAGGCCAAGTTACAGAGCAGATGCCTTTCTGATACATGAACTTGGAAGAACAGGCCTGCCATTGCACAAACAAGCACTCCCAGGCACCAAGTATTCATGTAACATATTTCAGAAGGGCAGTACCCCCACAATACCCTGCAACAAGGTTATGGTGTAAATTTGCTCCCTGAAGATAATAAAAGGAACACAATGACCCCTCCTAAAGATAAGATCACGATGACAGGGCGATAGAGGGACAATATGTGACTTGTTTGTATCAGTGTATAAAAGAGGATCAGAGTGAGCGTCTTTCTCCAGCCTATGGGGAATGGAAATCCTGTCTTTCACTGAGCCCTGTCCATTGTCACAGACATACTTGCATTAAGTGTACCTGTAGCACGTATAGGGCATACCGTGCTTCATGAGCAATACACCTGGCCAGATGGGATTCAGTAGTGAAGAGGATTTATTGGGTGGTTCAATCCAAGTCTGCTGTATTAACTACCTGGCAACCAGCACAGCACACAGAGAGAACACTCAACCACAGCCAACAACTATCAACACCTGCAAGACCTTTTCTGCAACAGAAATTAATCTTTCTAGACATCATTTGGTCCTGGTAGCCCATGTCTTCTAAAGCAGCTTGAATCCAAGCAGAATTTGTTATACACGAGTTCCAGTCACAACACACACAAAAGTCCTCTTAATGGAACTCGTGTATAGCAAATTCTGCTTTGCTAAATAATAAGTTTCCGAAAGTGTCAATTAGGTGTACTTACATACATTTTACCAGTAGGTGGCATATGGTTTTATAAAACAAACATCAGGGTATGTTGCTATAGATTTGTTTACAGACAGCACCAGAAAATAATAAAGATGCTCATGCTCAAAAAGAAATTAAGTTGGTAAAAATTACAATTGATATTTTCTCATGCAACACTGCAACTGTTATGGGCTAAGTTAAATACTGTTGTAGTCACTACCTGCTATTCAGAATTAATGTGCAGATGCCATTGTAATAGGTGCTGAAACAAGGGCAGTAGCGCACCTGGAAATGCAGGGATTGGGGACTTGATTGATGGAACTGGCATATGCGTGTGCTGGAAGAAGGCAGACTGGCAGCCTGAATAAGCATGTTCTCTAATTAGGCTTGACAGACTTTGATTTTTTTAAAATAAATTTTGATGGGTAATAATGATGCTATTTTAAGCATTTTTCCATGTTTTTTTTTAAATCATTTTTAGAGTTTCACCGTTGCAAGATATTATGGGGCAGGAGAGGGAGGAAAACAGACAATTTAATGACAGTGCAAACAGATTAAAAAAGTTAAAGTTAACTAAATGGCATCCCTGCAAACAGCAGCATTACAATGCATTATACAAGTTAGAGAAGGGGCTCTGATATGTTCTCAAGCAGCATGTCTTACTCTGCTTATCTGTGAATTTACATTATTATGGACGGAAATAATTTTCCAGCCATGTGTGTGGAGTGAGATAGATGTTTGCCAGCCCTTAATGACAAAAATCGAATACTTCCAAGCCCATGAATGACTAACAAGTGGGGATCAAGCCACGGTGTCTGCCTCAGAAGAAGGGTGCACCACTGTACAACACAGCCCTTCAGGGGTCTAAGAGACTAAATCCTAGATCAAGGATGTTTTTCGCTCTGGCCTTTGGTCAGGGCTGGGCAGGCAAAGCAAGCCGTCTATAGCCCTAGGCAGGGTGAGTAAGCAGTGTCTAGCTCTTGTCAGGATGAACACGCTATATCCCCCCGCCCTGCAAACAAGCAGTCTATAGCCCTAGGAGGCTTCACAAGGCTGCATGATGTAGCCACACCAGAAGTGGGGTGGCCATGGGGATGAGACAGACCCACCAAACCCTACTGCATCCCAGTCCAGGGCCTGATCAGTGACAGAACGCTCTGGTCAGTGAGTAGTGAGACTCCAGCCAAAACCTGCTGACAATCTCCTGGGTTTGCACACAGCTGGTCTGCAGTCAGCTATCCCTGGGCTCCTTCCTCCACCCCCATACCCAGGTATCTGTAGCCCCAGTCATGGTCCATTTCCAGGGAGTAAATGGTAACGGGCAGTCCCAGCAGGACCAGGGTTGCCAGCATCTGGCAGCTCCTTTAAGTCATTGCTGGCAGACTGCTCCAGCAAATCACAAATGGGTGACCTGCCCATTAGGGGAGGCTATCCTATGACTCCGCTCCTTTCACCTGTGGCCACATCCCTCTTCCTCACCACCACCCCAAGGAGCCTTACCCCACTCCAGAGCCAGGCCCGAATCCCAATAGTCTCCAGTGCCAGGTAACCCCAGCTGCCCCAGATCCTGGCCAGCCACCTGTGCCTGGCCACCAGGGTCCAACATACCAGCCACCCCAGCACACACTGGGCAACCCTAACCACACCTACCACTAGAGCCCTGCAGTACCAGCTGGGCCCTAACCACCAGCAGACCCAGCCTTCCCAGAGCACCACGCAGGCAGAGTCCCTACTGGACCAGCCTCAGTACCCAACAGCTCCAGCACCCACAATCCCTGCCAGGGGGCCCCAGCCTCCCTGTAGCACCAGCCAGACAAGCCAAGCAGATGGCCAGGACCCGTGGTTAGCTCACCTCCCTCCTACATTCAGAAGAGAGCAAGAAGTTGCTGCAGCACCAGCAAGACAGCACAGCAGGAGGGAGCAGGGCCAAGCCTGGCTGTTTTGGAAGGCTAACCTTTCCCTAGCTAATCCTACCTGGCACCCATGCAGGCAGTTCTTCCAAATCATTGCAGCAGGCATTAGTGGGCACTCTAAGCTCCAGTCAATAGGTAACTCTGGTGGGCCTTCAGTCAGACTTAAGTCCCAGCCTTGGGGCAGTAGAGGCCTGTAGCTTCCCTCTGACTAAGCTGCAAGGTTTGGCCAGGCTGGCTTTTATACTTCCTCTTTCTGTCCCACCCCTGAACTTCTGGTTTGTGAGTGGTGCCCTATCCCAGCCTGCTCACCAGCTGGCGTGTGTTGGCCCCGCCCAGGGAGGCCACACCACTTCACTACAATGACCCTGTAAGAAGTTTGACTGAGAGCTTTCTGGGTCTGGTGATGGCAAAAGAGACTTGGAGCTATAGCAAAGAAGCTATCCCCTGGTTTTTGTTTCTTCTGCATTCAGAAAGCAGGACTTAGTACATTATTTGTAAATAAACAAGATTGCAGCAAAGAAAGCAGCAGACTACATCCTCAATTTCTGCTCCCAACTAGAACACCCTTGGAGTCTCGAACTTTGACTAGCCACTCCAGTCAAAAAGGGGGAACAAATAACAAACAATTGAATGTGTTCCATATTAAGTTACAAAAATATATTATCGTGTGGCTTAATCCTGCAACACTTATATTAGCACTTCTTCCCAATGAGAGATGTTCCCCTGACTTCAACTGTATTGCTTAGGTAAGGACTATTAGCAAAAGGAACAGCTTACAGAACTTCGTATTGGAATCAGAAGGATAGGATTGGAAGGGACCATCTAGTTCAACTCCCTGATCAAAGCAGAACCAACCCCAACTAAATCATCCCAGCGGGGCCTTAAAATCTCTAAAAATGGAGATTCTTCCACCACTTCCCTAGGTAACCCATTCCAGTGCTTCACCACCCTCCTAGTGGAAAAATTGTTTTTATACCCAATCTAGACTTCCTCCACTGCAACTTGAGACCATTGCTCCATGCTTTGTCAACTGCCACCACTGAGAACAGCCGAGCTCTATCCCCTCTGGAACTCTCTTTCATGTAGTTAAAGGCCACTATCAAATCTCAAAGACTCATAGACTTTAAGGTCAGTAGGGGCCAATTATATGATCATCTTGTCTGACCTCCTGCAAACCTCACCCACCCATTCCTGTAATAAACCTAACCTCTAGCCAAGAAATACACCCTGCACTTGTGATTTCTTCAGCACTAAATCGTTTTCTCTCATACAGAAGAATATGGACCTCGTTGCAGTAAGTTTGGAGTATAATTACTAGCTTTACAATTTTCCCACTGGGACTAGTAGGAAGCTTCTGAAATAAACCCACTGGATTAACCCTCCTTTAATTTTCTCGTGTGATTCACGAAGAGATGATTCTGTAAGTTCAGCTGAGCAAAACTAGGGCTTTGGAAAGAAATCTTCCTTTATTTGTTAATCATTCTTTTCAAACACTGCGTCTTTCGGTTATAGTTGTATCTCAATAATGAATATGCTCTCCTCGTTCTTTTCTTTTTCAGACATAGCCCAGTTCCCAAGATTCTCTTCATAAGTCATGTCTTCCAGCCCCCTAATCATTTTTGTTGCCCTCCTCTGGACTTGCTCCAATTTGTCCACATCCTTCTTGTAGTTGGGGACCCAAAGCTGGACACAATACTCCAGATATGGCCTCACCAGTGCCAAATAGAGGGGAATAATCACTTCCCTTGATCTGCTGGCAATTCTCCTACTGATGCTGCCCAATGGGCCACTAGCTTTCATGTTAACAACAGCACACTAATCTTCATTTCTTTATTTAGTATTGTGAAAATATGCTCTCTGAGCCATATTTTGCTGTCCTTACACAGGAAATACCAGTGAAGTCCTTTGACTTCACAGACATCAGTTGGATTTCTGCCCAAATGATTTGGCTTATTAATGTAAAGGTTACTCTGTTAGAACATCCCTGATATTAGAGAGTTGGCTACATTATCAGAAGTTTATAAATATAGTACAAAGTACTTGAAATGAGCGGTTGCTTTAGGACACTTCAATTACGAAGAGGCATTGGTTAGACCTGGTTCTCCACTGTTTTGCTAATTACATGATTATTTGTGCTTTTGCAAAGAAGTATGAAATCATACCATGAGTGTAAGTGAATGGAGAATTCTGATCTGGTAGCATTTTACATCTACTTTGCAAAGGCATAGGTAATTATGTGAGAAGCAAGTCAGTGAGAGTCAGGCCCATTTCCAGTGGCCAGTTTTTATAGCTTAGCTACTCGGTTCTTAAATTCCTTTGCAACTTTTGGATGCATCAGGGCTTGTTGACATTTCAATCTACATGATCAGTTTGTTCCAATATGTCCCTTTTTGAGAGTTCAGTCTCTGTGGCAGCTGAAGACTAACGAAGTCTTTTATCTTCTCTGCAATGTCCTTCCTCCCCTCCTCTCGATGTATTCCCTTTATTCCTTGGTAGTTTAGCAGATCTGCCGACTCTCTTGCTGACTTTCTGTTTCTGATATAAATAATTTCTCATTTGTTTTTATCTCTCTAGTTATTTGCTTTTCAAATTGCCTCTTTCCCCTCCTAGTTTTCATTTTTAATTTTAATTGCTGTGGTCTGTGCTTTTCTGTTGTCATCACTTGGGCTGGGCTGGGTTTATTTATTCAATAACACTTGAATAAAACTTCTACAAGGCCGTTTAATCATACTGATTTTCTTCTTGCCTTTCTGCGTCCTCTTTTTTTTGTTGAGTGATAGGAATACCTCTTATGACTCTAGTTCATAATGCTCTAGCTCCAGCTCTTTATTTTTCTTTCATAATTTTATCTTTAGGTTCTTTTTAATTCTTTTTTTAAAATGGGTTCTTTTTAATCTCCTTTTTAAAATTCTCCTTCCTAAAGGCTCCACTCCTCACCAGTTCCCCCAGTGCTGCATCAGAGTGTTCACAGTACATTGTGACTGTTAACAGTTTTCTTCCTCCCTGGAGCAGCTGGGAGACCAGAAGAGAGATTGTGACTTGGGGAGTTACTGTATAATCTCTCTCCCAGTGGCTGCGTCTACACTGGTAAATTAAGACGACTTAAGCTTACTTAAATCGACTTAATTTACCCTGCATCTACACAACACTTTGCTTAAGTCAACTTAAGCAGCTTGCTTAAGTCGATTTAAGGAAAATAAAGTCGACTTAATGAAAATTAAGTCAACTTTATTAAACCTGCTTTTTACTTGACCTAAGGCTTAATTCGACTTTTTAAAGTCGAATTAAGCCAGTGTAGACGTGGGGTAGCCCTAAGTCGACTTCGGGCTACCCCAGGACTACACCAATGCCCCCTAACTGCCGGGGGGGATGGGGGGAGCCTGGCATGCCCCCCAAAGGGCAGGGTAGAGCCTGTGTGATGCTGTCTGGATTTAGGGAAGCATTTATGATATTGTTTTCTATTCATATATCCTAAATGCTCTATAATCCATAGGAGCTATGTCATGTTTGGTATCAGTAGAAAGGTAGTAATTTTCTGGGAATAATTGTATAGTTTATGTCTAGGAATTGTATTTCGATTAGAAGTTAGTTTAGTTAGGAATTTGGTGTTCTATCTATCCTTTAACTTGTGTGATTTTATGGAAATGTCTGAGAGGGGTGGGTGTGTCAAACCATTGTCTCCTTAATGTTAAGGAATGCGCCAGGTGATATGGGCCCATTGTGTCCTTAATGGCTCATCAGTTTACTCCCTGGGCCCATTGTAGCTGGAAAATTCCTAAACATTAAGGACACAATCGTTTGACACACCCACCCCTCTCAGACATTTCCATAAAATCACACAAGTTAAAGTATAGATAGAACACCAAATTCCTAACTAAACTAACTTCTAATCCAAATAGAATTCCTAGACATAAACTATATAATCATTCCCAGCAAATGACTACCTTTCTATTGATACCAAACATGACATAGCTCCTATGGATTATAGAGCATTTAGGCTATATGAATAGAAAACAATATCATAAATGCTTCCTTAAATCCAGACAGCATCACACACAGGGCTCTGCCCTGCCAGGGTCCCTGTCCCCCTTTGCCCCATTGCACACAACGGGTGCCCCCCACCACCACTGTGGACCTGCCCAAGGTCCCGCTAGCCCCACAAAGTCGACCTAGAGCATCCAGTGTGAACGCTCTAGGTCAACTTTGTAAGTTCTCCTTTAAGTCGACTTTAATTTTAAGTGTAGACACACACTAAGTCGACTTAAAAGTGCAAATGTAGACATAGCCATTCTGCCCAAGAGATATCACAACAATGCATTGCCCTTCATTACAAGTTATGTCCAAGCTCATGATTAGTCCCAAAGTACTCATATTGTAAGGTTATCATGTGGCTTCCTATTGCTTTCATGTGTTGCCAAATGATACTCATGCCACAGAATGTCTTCTCTGTTTTCAACATTAATGTGGAATAATCTAAAGTTTTAGTTTCTTTCCTTCCTCCCATCAGACCAGGAACTCATCTGGAACATCTCATGGAGACAATGCTTGATTGTCTGCAAGTGAAAAGTTATTATATAAAAAACAAAAGACAAACAAACAATCAAAACTATGGGCCTTAACTTATTAGAAAAAAATGCAGTGTCTGGTTACAGTTTTGTGCATCCGTGTTCCTGTATCCGTATTTACCAGAACTATTATTATCCACATAGACTGACATGGCACTTTACAACATGTAAAATGGTCTAAAGATATAACAAAGAACAAAATCCCTTCCCCAATGAGTTTACAGTCCAGAGCTCAAATGGGTACAGTATCATTAACAAAATGACATATAGCATTAGCAGTGTGCAACCAAAGCAGAGAATAGATTTGTGTTAGGTCAGCTTTCCTTAACATTCTATTTGCTGCTTTCAATTCCAGCATAAACACTGCCGCTGCTTCCTATAGCAAACTTAAAGTGAATTAGTTAGCAAATAATTATGGCTCATTCTAATTGCCTGTTGCACTCTATAAAAGATCACTATGTGAAGTGCAGGTGAGCTATAGGATACACCTCATACTTACACAGCTCAAGTGGAATTATCTACCATAGTTTGTGTTCTAGGTGAATGCAAAATAGTAGAAATAATTGTAATATCCCTTAAAAAAAAATCTGAATACAAACAAAGGTACTTACAAGAACAGTGTAAGTGATTCAAATATTTGTGAGCATCCATACTTTCAGTAGTTTTGAATAAGTGACAGGCCAAGTGTGATGTTCCCCTCTTGCAGTCTGGACTGGTATGAAGCTGTGTTACCCCAATTCTCCACTCCTGGGCCCCGACTTATTCTTCTTTGATGTGTGAACCCTCACTCCTGGATCAGCTCATGCTCAACCTCCTGCCTGTAATCTCTCACCCAGTGGAGGAGCACTCTAGCTAGCCATTCATGGGATAGGCCTCCAGCAAACACCCTCAGTCCCAGATGCAGACGCAACCCTGGGAACTACTGTCTTGCAGGGTACAGTGTTGCCCACTGCACCCTGAAAGCTCATTTACAGTTTCTCATCAATTTATCAAAGAATTTGATATGCCCCAGCTCTCTCTCTTCAAGTGAAGTCTCTGCACATGTCCAGTCCACATGCACTGCTTCAGATAAAACAAATACGTTTATTGACTACAGTAAGATTTTAAGTGATTCCAAGTCAGAGTAATATAAATCCAAAGATTATTAAATCAAGGAATTAGTCACACTCAAATAAAAATTAAATTTTATTTTAAGTTGAGATCACATTCCCGGCTCTTCTTTTGATATTGACTTACCTCAGAGGCTGGTTGCATTCGATTCTGCAGCTAGACCCCCCCACCCCTTTCCTTTGGACAGGTTCTCAGTCTTTGATTTTGCTTAGAAGATGGATTCCAGGGGACAGCCCCACGCAAAAGTGCCTCTTTCTTTTAACAAGTTTCCTTGGGTGTGTCTGCACTGGGAGCTTAGGTCAACTTAAGGACGCTTAAGTCAACCTAAACTACTCCCCATCCACAGTGGGCTTTTATTAAGTCGACTTAAGGGCTTCCTTAAGGTGACTTAATAAAAGCTTAAGTCAACTTAATAACACCTTGTTTTAGGTCGATTTAAGGTTTAAGTTGACTTCTTAAGTCGACTTAAGCCAGTGTGGATGCCCTAAGTCAATTTATTCCATAAGTCGACCTAGAGCAGGGGGACAAGGGAGCCCTGCATGGCTCCCTGGCAGAAGGGAGCTGCGTGCAGCTTCCCAACAGAAAGGAGCCCCGTGTGGCTCCCTTCTGCCAGGGAGCCATGCAGGGCTCCCTTGTCCAAGTTGTCCCCGGGGGGAGCTGGGGCTCCCTCCGGGGGACAAGGGAGCTGCGGCTCCCCAGGACAAGGGAGCCGTGGCTCCCAGGAAGAAGGGAGCTGCGTGGGGCTACCTGGCCCAGGCTGCAGCGGTGAGGGAAACCCCTGCCGCCCCGGTCCAGGCTGCAGCAGCAAGGAATTCCCCTGCCACCTCGGCTGGAGCTTCAGACGTGCAGCTGCAGCCCCAGCCAGGGAGGTGGGGGAATCCCTCACCGCTGCAGCCCCAGTCGGCATGGCGGGGGTTTCCCTCGCCGCTGCAGCCTGGGCCGGGGAGCCCTGTGGGGCTCTCTTCTCCCTGGGAGCCATGGCTCCCCCCAGGGACAAGGGAACCACATGCACAGCTCTCTTGTCCCCGGGGAGCTGCGCTTGGCTCCCTTGTGCCCAGGGGGAGCCATGGCTCCCTGCTTGCGGGGAGCCAGGGCTCCCCTTGTCACTGGGAGCCATATTTCCCCTTGTCCCTGGGAGCTGCAGCTCCTCTAGCCCAGGGAACAGCGGCTCCCTTCAGAGCCACGGCTCTCCATTGACCTTGCCAGTCAATTTAAGTATCTCATGGAGACTCTCTAAGTCGACTTAACAAGGTCGACTCTAAGTCGACTTAAGAGTCTAGTGGAGACTCTCTAAGTCGACTTCATAAAGTCAACTTTAAGTCGACTCAACAAAGTCGACTTCATAAAGTCGACTTTAAGTCGACTCAACAAAGTCGACTTAACAAAGTCAACTTAACTTTTGTAGCGTAGACATAGCCCTTAACACCCCTTTGGGTCAGGTGATCATCCATGTCTGGCAATGGATGTGATTCCTTCCACTTGAGCCAAAGTGCTCACAGGTGCTTAGGCCAGCCCACTGTTCCTGTATGCAGGCCTCCACTGGGTGTGGAAACACAGCTTTGTGTTTTTCTGCATCTATTTAAGCCATGTGAGACATACATTTGGGGACTTGAAACGTTTGAGCTTCATATATATACATATGTGGTGGACTTCACAAAAAAGAGAAAATCCATCTACAACACACACTTTGCTTCCCTACAGAGGAAAAAAGACAACAAACTGTCTAAGCTCCAATATACCACAAAGGATAACAACAGCACCTATAACCCACCCAACAACATTGTTAATCTTTCATGCTACAGACTTACTCCAGCAGAGGAATCTGTGCTGTCTCGGGGACTTTCTTTTTGCCCCACCACCCCCACACATAAGATACAATTCTGTGGTGACCTGGAGAACTACTTTCACTGTCTCAGACTCAAGGAGTATTTCACCACCACCAATGTAGAACGCAATGACCTTCAGATACCTTCCTCCCAACATTGCAAGAAAAAGTATTCAACGTGGTCTCCTCCTGACGGTCGGAACAACAAACTAGACTTCTATATAGATTGTTTCCGCCACCGGGCAAAGGCTGAAACTGTGGACAAACAACATCACTTACACCATAACCTCAGCCATGCAGAGCGTAATGCCCTCCAGAGCCTCAGAAACAACTCTGACATTATTATTAAGGATGCTGACAAGGGAGGTGCCGTCGTCATCATGAATAAATCGGATTACGATCAGGAGGCTTATAAACAGCTGTCCAATGGAACGTTCTACAAACCACTCCTCTCTGACCCCACTGAGGAATACCAGAAGGAACTACAACACCTACTCAAGAAACTCCCCAAAGCAGCACAAGAACAAATCAAGACAGACACACCGCCAGAACCCCATCCAGGGATATTCTATCTACTACCAAAAATACATAAAAGAGGAAACCCCAGACGCCCCATCGTCTCAGGCATTGGCATGCTTACAGCAGGATTATCTGGCTATGTGGACTCTCTCCTAAGACCCTATGCTATCAACACACCTAGCTATCTGAGAGACACTACAGATTTCCTGAGAAAAATCCAATCCATTGACGGTCTTCTAGAAAATACCATCCTGGCCACTATGGACGTAGAGGCTCTTTACACTAACATCCCACACAAGGATGGATTACAAACTATTAGAAGACCCATCCAGGATGATGACACAGCTAAACTTGTGGCTGACCTCTGTGACTTTGTACTCACCCACAACCATTTCAGATTTGAAGATAATTTATACCTTCAAGTCAGTGGCACTGCTATGGGTACCCGCATGGCCCCACAATATGCCAACATCTTTATGGCCAATTTAGAACAACGTTTCCTCATGTCTCATCCCAAAGCACCTCTACTTTACCTACGCTATATTGATGACATCTTCATCATCTGGACCCATGGTAAAGATGCCCTTGAAGATTTCCATAGAGATTTCAACAATTTCCACAACACAATCAAACTTAGCCTGGACCACTCCACACAAGAGATCCACTTTCTGGACACTACAGTGCAAATTAGCGATGGGCACATAAAGACCTCCCTATACCGCAAACCTACTGATCGGTATAGTTACCTACATCCCTTGAGCTTTCATCCTCGACACACCACATGATCCATTGTGTACAGTCAAGCCCTAAGATATAACCGCATTTGCTCTGACCTTTAGACAGAGACAGACACCTTTAGGATCTCTACCAGGCATTCTTAAAACTACAGTACCCACCCGCAGAAGTGAAGAAACAAATTGACAGAGCCAGATGGGTACCCAGAAGTCAACTACTGCAGGAGAAGCCCATGAAAAACAACAACAGAATGCCACTGGTCACCACCTACAGCCCCCAAGCCAGACCTCTTCATCACATCATCAAAGATCTACAGCCTATTTTACAAGATGATCCCTCACTCTCTCAAGCTCTAGGAGACAGACCTTTCCTTGCTTTCAGACAGCCCCCTAACCTTAAAAGGATACTTACCAGCAACTACAGATCACAGAACAGAAACACTAAAGCAGGAACACAGCCCTGCTGCAGACCACGCTGCCAACTTTGCCCTCATATCTACACTGATGACACCATCACAGGGCTAATCAAGCCACCTACTCCATCAAGGGCTCGTTCACCTGCTCATCCACCAATGTGATTTATGCCATCATGTGCCGGAAATGCCCCTCTGCCTTATATATTGGACAAACAGGACAGTCTCTGCGCCAAAGAATAAATGGACACAAATCTGACATCAGAAATTGCAACACTATAAAACCAATAGGGGAACACTTCAATCTCCCTGCTCACTCCCTTGATGACTTGTTAATAGCTGTGTTGAAACAGATGAATAACAAATCACAGCTTCAAAGAGAGACTGCAGAACTCGAACTTATATGCAATATTGACTCAGTTGTCTTGGGGTTAAACAGGGACTATGGATTTTTCTCTCATTACAACAAGTGATTTGACCTCCCCCTCCTCTATGTGCTGTTCCCCAGTGTTTTGAATCCTAACACCTATTTTGATTTGCTGTTACAGCCTGACCTGATCCTATGTCATACACTCCCCTGCATTTAATTTCCTACCACTCTGTAACTTTCCTATCTTCAAAGCGTCTGAGGAAGTGGGATTTTCTCCCACGAAAGCTCATGCGATAAATAAATCTGTTAGTCTTTAAAAGTGCCACAGGACTCTGTTGTCTTTCTACAATAGACTAACACGGCTCCCCCTTTGGAATTTTCATAACATTAATGTTCAGGATGTCATGAGCATTCCAAAAACATCTTACGAAACATACTTTGCATCAGGCTGTACACAGTTATGCTGTAAGGGTGAACATGAATGATACACAGATCACACCACAGGATGTACGTGGTGTGCAGCACGTCAGACCGAAGTACCTACTTTTTAAGTCACAACACGTGCACAGTGACTCAGATTATACGAAGTTCAAACTCGATGTTGACAAGTCAGGCAGGTTTCCTACGTCGCATGGTCACCAGGTCTCTGACCACATCAAAGACCTTTTCCTCTAGTTTAGTGATGCATCGCAGAGTAGGGAACAATAGAGCATACTTGGACACACCTGTGCCTCCTCAGAACAAAGACTAGAGCAGCATTTTCCAAACCCTCAAAAGCTGATGCCTCCCTCAAGAAGAAAAAACTAGTCACACCATATGGTGTTAAAGCATTCATTTATATATTTCACTCACCCTGGCTGCCCCACTTGTACTTTCTGCCCCCTTCCCAGAGATGCACACTCCATGCTTTGAAACCACTGGATTAATGGGATTTATCTTTTCAGTAAATCAGTCAAAACAACTCATCCCCAGAAACTCTTGATACAGGGATCTTGCGGAAGATTGTAATAGGGAAACTACCCAATTAAACACGGAGTTTTGGTTAGCTAGTAGAACACTTCAGCCAGCTGCTGACTGAAATCCATGCCTCTGTGATGGCTCTTGGGGAAAATTGTGAGACATCTTGTTACTTCCTGACTCTAGCAGGGGAAGTCTTGGCTGTGCCTGGGTGAGTGGCAGCACTCTAACACCACCAGCCTTTCAAACACTCTTCTCTGGGCTCCAGCAGTCCTGTCTCTGCCTTCCAGCTTCATCTCAGCCCCCAAGTCCCTTTGAATTGTTCACCTGCATTATCCGGCTCCTGACACTACTGGCTATTCCCAGAAATTCCAGGCCTTCTGTCCCCAAAAGGTGCAGTGTATCCCAGTTTACCTTAATCCACTCTTCTTTAGATTACACACCTTTTGTGAGCATGTATAATAAAACAAAATAGGTTTATTTAAGAAAGAGTCAAGAGTTAACTAGAGATGAGGGGGACAAATGGTTACAATACAAAATAAAAATCACAGAGCATGACCCTGGGTCTACACTTCTCAATAGCTTCCTTTCCTAACTATTATAGTAGGTTTTCCCTAAAACATTCAATCTGTTGTAGAGTTGGCTGGTTTCTCAGGAACCAGTATCCAAATGTTCATGAAAACACCCCCACTCCACTATGGTTTTCCTTATTGAAAGGATACAGAGTGCTTCTCCCTTCTCTGTGTTATACCGAAAACAATCTTTTATTTCTATTCACACAGATGAAACCCTGGTCTTGTTGTAAAGTTCCTTTTTTTCCTTTAAGAGGTTTCAGTCATTTGCAGTTGTTTCTGATGGTTTCCCATTCAAAACCTTAGTATTGCACAAAGCTAATAATAATAATAATAATTAATAATAATAATAAAAGTTAAATAGAGTCTTGCAGTACATCACTGGCCAAACAGGGCTGGGTGGCAACTCCCCCTTGTCCAAATGGGCCCTCATCGAGACAGCTGGAGACATGTTATTTATGTAAGGAGATAATGTGGATATCCATGGAGAGTAACGTATAAGGTATCTACAGAAAGCTTCTAATTTGTCAAGAGTCATACATACATCTTGCAATGACTATGGCTCTTGACAAATTAGATACTTTCTGTAGTTATATGTTACTCTCCATGGATGAATATTCTGCAAGACATGTGGTTGGTGTAGTGAGTTTGTCAGGTCTGAAATAAGAGTTGTTCGCAAAGAACAGGAGACCTTTTGCTCAGATGCCTCTTTGTCACAGCCCCCACGCACTGTTCCTGCAGGTCACGGTGGCTCTCTGACAAATGGCAGAAAATAAATAAAGAGGGCAGAAGACTGGAGTGACTATGGCTCAAAACTCTTCAGCCATAGTCTATGAAATCTCAGAGTCATCCGCAGACATACTGTATGCTTGGTAGTTCTCTTAAGAGCTAAAAGAACACAGACACCATCTGCTAGCTCATTACAAGCAGGACAGTTTAATGCAGTAGACTAGGTCACTAGCTAATAGGCCCAGTTGTTTTTACACAAACTTAGAACCAACTCTTGCCTGCTTTAAAGAGTTTTTTCCTTATTTGCAGAAAATCATAATGGGCTTTCCTGTGACAGAACTAACCACATTTGAATGAGGAACATCACCCAAAACATATGGCTTGATTGCATTTGGACTGTTGATGAATTTGGAGGTGAAGGAGTTGGGTCAAGAATGATGTTAGTAAGAAGGTAGACAAGGTAGGTGAGGTAATATCGGTCACTGGGCCAGCTTCTTTTGATGGGGCTGGGACTGACAAGGCTGCAGCAACACTACATATAAGAAAGTGTAAACATTTGAGGAACTTGCCGATATGCTAAACATGGTAATAACCAGAAGCAGACTACTGAGACTCAAAGTGCAAAGCATCCGAGTCCCTCTGGACTCATTGCTGCTCATGGGCACACAGATTGCCGAAGTGGTAAGCCCATCTTCCCTTGACAATCCACACAAGGGCCTGTTATAACTGCAGTCCTTGCATTTGGGCACAGGAGACGACATAACGTTTAAGGCCAGAAGGGAGCACCCATCATCTAGTTGGACCTCCTGTGTACCACAGGCCACCACCACCACCCAACCCCCAAGCACTAAACCCCACAACTGGAGTAGGTTAGACTGTTATATGCCATAGGGACAGTGCTTTTTTGTGATGGTAGTCAGAGGTACTGAGTGCCAGCACCTTTTTTTTTACAGCGATGCGGCCCTGGCTCCCTGGCCGAGTACCAGCACCTTTTTTTTTTCTTTTTAACAAAAAAAGCACTGCATAGGGAGATAATAGGAGGGAACAAGTTGCACCAGCCTATGAGGTCCCTGCAATGGCAGGGAATTGATTAAATGAGATATATCCCATAATCCAGGCACATTGCCTGCACTCCATTCTGCAGAGGAAAGCAAAAAACAAACCCCAAACCCTAAGCTAAGTTATTCTGACCTTGGGAAAATTCCTTTCTGACTCCACATATGTCAATCAGTTAGATCCTGAGCATCTGAGCAAGAACCAGCCAGCTGAAAACACTACTGCATTCCCTCAAAAAGGATAAGCATAGACAAGGAAGGGAGGGACCAGGGCCCCATACCCTTCCACACTGATTCATGGAACAGGCCAGCAGGACTGCGTAAATTGGTACTGACACAATCTCTCCCTGTGCTTCCATGGAGCAGTGTGGGTCTTCACCATTTACTCAGGGCAGTGGCTAAATGGCAGAAGTTGGCCATCTGTTAGCAACAATTTTCCCTCTTAGATCAGAGTTCCAAGGTATACCTTACTTTTTGGTTAACTGTTCAAGACTTTTCCATATAAATAGTAAGCTGGATACAGTGGAGAAAACTGATGTCACTAATAGAAGTTTTTAACAACGGATGGAGAATGTGCAGATAAATTCCTGAAAACATAGATCCCCTTTTAATGTAATGGTCCCTAGTAGCAAAAGAGAAGGCTGGGGAAGATGAAATGTAGCATGCAGTAAGAGTAGAATATGATTTCTAGAGAGAACATTATTGTGGCTTTTATGCTGTTTCAAGCACTGTAAAATATAGTAAGATTTAGAGAAGTTAAAGAAACAGTCATAAATAATAGAATGAGATTTAGGCCTGGTCCTGCAAGGTGCTGAGCTACCTCAGTTTCCACTATATTCATTGGAAGATGTTCAGAACATGGCAGAACTGGGCAATTAATTTGAAAGCATGCAGAACAGTTTCACTTGAGGGAAAAAAACCAAACACATATGTCTATAATAGGAGATTTCTGGGAAACAATATTACAGGAACAAATCCAAGGACTCAGTAGACAGCATATGGCACAAGAGCATATAAGACAACAACTGCTGAAATGGGATATATAAACAGCTACTACACACAGAGACAGCAAGGCCACAGCTTATTAGAAAGGCCACAGCTGGGGGACAGCATACAGTTTTGGCATCCATTCAAAAATGAATGAAAGGCTTTTAGAAAACATCTATTGCCTGTCGATGACAATGAAGGTCTTGAGCCATGTTAATAGTTTGTGCTGTGAATAGCGGAGGATGATTAAAGCTCTAAGTTCTTTCTGAATTGTATGAAGTTTTAATATTATTAATCATCTCTGTGTCTGTCCCTAGACCCTCTTGCCAGATCACTATGACCTAAGAATCAGACAGTGACTCTACGTTCTGGGCTACCACCCAAAGATATTTATGCATGTGAATGTAGCAGTGTAACATGATCCTCTTATTTAAAAATAGCCCAAGGGATTGGCCCACTTAGTCTGTGAAACTTCTAACTTAAGAACATAAGAACATAAGAAAGGCCGTACTGGGTCAGACCAGAGGTCCATCTAGCCCAGTATCTGTCTACCCAGTATCTGAGCAACTTAGCGTGTGCTCCTGTTTTAGATTATGCTATTTTGCAGCATGGTGCATTTGATTTAATGACAACATAGTAGTCTCCATCTGGAAACAATATGTAAGTGTGAATAAAGAACAACATTTTGTGTTAAACCAAGGAGGCAAAACAAAATAAACTACAGTAAGCACTGTTTTTGTACAGGGCCTAGCACAGAATGAGTTCTTGGTTTGTGATGAGGAGCTTGCCTCCTAGGTGCTATGCTAATACAAATACTAATGTATGTTCCCCAAAGTAGTATTATTAAATAAAAGGGAGAGATATGTATGGTGTTTTACTCTTCAGCATTGTATAAGCAGTTAGCTATAAGTCTCAAGAATAAGGCAGTAGTAAACAAAACCAGACAACAGCTTAATGCACAGGCACAGGATGATGGAGTAGGAGTAGCAGGAATAGTAGAAGGTATTATATTTTGTTGGTGCCCAAATCCCCAATCAGGACTGGGGCCCCAGTTTGCTGGGCGATGTACAGCCATAGAAGAGATAATCATGCCGTGAAGAAAATACAGTTTCTAACATTCCAAAGGGGTCGCTGTGTTAGGCTACTTCAGCAAAACAAACCAGGAGTCCTGTGGCACTTTTAAAGACTAACAGAGGGTGCGTCTACACTAGTAAATTAAGTTGACTTAAGCATGCTTAAGTTGACTTAATTTACTCTGTGTCCACACTGGCATTTCCTTAAGTCGACTTAAGCTGCTGCTTAAGTCGACTTAAGGAAATTCAAAGTCGACTTTATAAAACCTCGTATAAAGTTGACTTTGACACTTAAGTCAACTTTTTAAGTCAACTTAAGCGGTGTGGATGCCCTAAGTCGACTTAATCGACTTAGGGCACGGGTGAAGGGAGCTTCCTTCTTGCCAGGACCACTCAAGTCCCGGCAAGAAGGGACCAGGGGGCTTACTTCTCACCAGGACTGCACAGGTCCCCGGGCCTCCCTAAACAGCTGGAGTGCTGTGCGAGCAATTGCCATCACTCCAGCTGTTTAGGGAAGCCCCCGGGCCTCCCCAAAGAGCTGGAGCGCCGGCAATTGCCGGCACAGTGCGCTCCAGCTCCCGGGAAGCCTCCGGAGGCTTCCCAGGAGCTGGAGTGCAGTCCCGGTCCCGGCCGAAGGGAGCCCTGTGCTCCCTCCTAGACGGACCAAGCGGTCACGGACAGGAGGGAGCATGGGAGACCCGCGCTCCAGCTGCCGAGCATAGGTCTCCAGCTCTTCCTCCTGGCCAGGACCACTCGGGTCCTGGGGAAGTTCTCCCCGGGATCCAAGTGGTCCCGGCTAGAAGGGTTCCCTTCTGCCCGGGACCTGAGAAGTCCCGAGCAGAAGGGAGCCGAGTGGTCTGGGCCAAAAGGGAGCTCCACGCTCCCTTCTCCCCCGGACCGTTCAGGGGCTTGCTGCCCCGGGGAGAGCCAGCCCCATGTGGGGCTGGCTCTCCCTGGACCGAACTAGTCGACTTAGAGAGTCTAGTATAGACTCTCTAAGTCGAGTTAATAAGGTCCACTTTAAGTCGACTTGGGAGTCCTGTGTGGACTCTCTAAGTTGACTTATTAAAGTTGACTTATTTAAGTCGACCTAAATTCCCCAGTGTAGACATAGCCACATTTACTTATTGCATGAGCTTTCGTGGGAAAGACCCCACTTCATCAGATGCTAGAAAATGGGAAACTTACAGTATGGGATGGAAAGATAAAGGCAGTGATGTCTGACAAAATGGGATTTTTCTCCCACAAAAGCTCATGCGATAAATAAAATGTGTTAGTCTTTAAAAGTGCCACAGGACTCCTTGTTTATACAGGTTTTAAAGGAGTTTTTCGTATCCACTTTGGAGGTGATTCTGCTGCCCTACATTTTAGTGGTACCCCCTAGAAGGAGCTCCGGGAAACTGAATATAAAGGTCTAAGTTAATGCCCAGCCACTATCCCTGCTGTATGCTCTATGGACAATTCCACTCTAGCTGCTCTCTGTCAGTCAGCTCAAGGACAACTTCCTAGCTTGGAGTCTATTTCAGAGTAGCACCTTAAGGGGTGCTGGGTTTCCTCTGGGTAAAGAGAGCTGTGTGACTGACTGGAAGCCAAGACAGGGCACTTTGGGGACCATAAGACCCAACAGGCTGCAAAGAGCTGGCAGTGAAGGCTGCGCTTTTCATTAGTAACTTTTGGCCCCAGAGAGTCAGCCAACACTTGCACAAACCATATTTAAATGACCATAATTATGTCCAAAATTATTTATTTAGGGCAAGATGCACCTTACGCATTAATACAATGGGGTGGAGGAAGAGCACAAGAAGCCTTTATTGCTCATCCCTAGCATGCTCAAGAGCTGCTTCCTCCTTGGCAGTGAATATTACAGTCAATATTATCCCCAAATAAGTGCAAGGATGGAACTACAGTGGGACCTCAGAATTATGAACACCACAGTTACAAACTGACCAGTTAACCACACTAGTCATTTGGAACCAGAAGTACACACCCAGGCAGCAGCAGAGAAAACAACCAAATACAGTATAGTGCTGTGTTAAACAAACTAGTAACATTTTTTACTGCATAGAAACGTTTCAAAACAAGTCAATGTTTAGGTGTAAACTTTTGAAAGAAGCATCATAATGTTTTGTTCAGTGTTAAGAACATTTCAGAGTTACGCAGAACCTCCATCCCCAAGTGTCCATAAGTCTGAGGTTCTAATATAATTTCAATTACGAATTTCTTAATTTTTATTGTTTCAAGGTTCTGACCTCTTTGTGGGTGGTCAAAGCAATATATAACTTGTGTAGCTCTCCCAGCAGATTGGGTAAACCACCAGTGAATTAAAAACTGGAATATCCCATGACTGTCCACCCGCGATCGGACAAAGAAAAGAGCAACAGATACCACATGGGTAAGCTGTGAGAAAAAAGAAACATTTCCTGTGACATTTCTTGGCGCTGTAAAGACTGCTCTGTCTCTGTGCCTCTTTCAAGGGCTGATTCAAAGGGCTGATAATAATCTTTAATGTTCTTTAGGCCTGATCCACAGAAGTCAATTGAAATACTCCTATTTAACCTACTTTTGGCAAGACCTATATGTTTGATTTTTTGCTACCTGAGGAGCCACCTCTCTCTCTGCACCACTAGAACTCTCCCAGACCTAGCTTTGAATGTCTTGGGGCCAAGAAAGTATTTTTGGTAGAGGGTCATTGACTCTGGAAGTCACTTCTTCTGCATTAGTCAGACAGGGTACGTCTACACTTGCAAGTTAGGTCGACTGAAGGACGCTTAAGTTGACCTAAATAAACCTGCGTCCATGCCAGGCTTTCATTAAGTTGACTTAAGGGCTTCCTTAAGTCCACTTAATAACTACTGGTCTTTAGGTCAACTTAACCACTAAGTCAATTTGTTAAGTCGACCTAAAACCGTTGTGGATGCCCTAGGTCGACTTAACTCCTTAAGCCAACCTAGGGCTGGGGACAAGGAAGCCGTGGCTCATGGGGAGTCATGGCTCCCTTCTCCCTGGGACCCACGGCTTCCCAGCAAGAAGGAAGCTGTGCAGGGCTCCCCAGGCAGGGCTCCAGCAGTGAGGGAATCCCCCGCCACCCCAGGATTCCCTTGCCACTGGAGCCCCAGCCGAAGTGGCAAGGGATTGCCTCAGCACTGAAGCCCTGGCTGGGGAGCCCTCCACGGCTCCCTTCTCCCCAGGAGCTGTGTGCGGCTCCCTTGTCCTAGGGGAAGCCACGACTCCCTGCTTGCCAGGGAGCCGGGGCTCCCCTTGTCCCCGGGAGCCGCAACTCCCTTTATCCCTGGGATGCTCCCCTCTCCCGGGTAGCCGCAGCTCCCTTCGGAGCCGCAGCTGTCTGTGGATCTAGCCAGTTGACATAAGTCGACTTAGCAAGGTGAACTTAAGTCTCTAAGTCGACTAAGTCAACCTTGTTAAGTCGACTTAACCAAGTCATCTTAGCGTTTCTAGTGTAGACATAGCCACAGAGATTATCTGTAGGTTGTGTGTGTGTGTGTCTACGACACAAAAGGAATATAAAATCCAATCCCAGCACAGTTGCTACAGCAACTGGAATCCTATTGCAATTTGCTTTATATAAGGTAATTTGTTTATTTCAAAGATAAGATAAACAAAACAATCATTTTAATATGTGCTGTTCCCCAGTGTTTTGAATCCTAACACCTACTTTGATTTGCTGTTACAGCCTGACCTGATGCTATGTCATACACTCCCCTGCATTTAATTTCCTCCCACTCTGTAACTTTCCTATCTTCAAAGCGTCTGACGAAGTGGGATTTTCTCCCACGAAAGCTCATGCGATTAATAAATCTGTTAGTCTTTAAAAGTGCTGCAAGACTCTGTTGTCTTTCTACAATAGACTAACACGGCTACCCCTTTGGAATTTATACTGTATACAGTGTATATCTTTATACTGTATATGATGATTAAATGCATACAAATGGTTGTTTTATTTACTAATCATGGTATGGAGACAATCTAGCTATCTTATCAGTAATATTGTATTTCATTGAGGAAGGGAGACATGGCAGAAAATTCCAGTCTGGGATTCTCCATTGACTGCTACTAGTGAAGTGATAATTAAATGTATTCTAGTGATAGAGACTTTCTCCTGGCTAACATTAATGCAGATTTCTTCAAATTACTATTTGTGCTCATTTTCCTCCAGATATGCAGATTTCATTAGATTAAAAAAAAAAAGTCACTATGGAGACTCAAAAAATCCAAATGTTTGTATTATATTTCACAACCTGATTGACACAGACTTACTCAAACTCTTTTATAAACATAATTCACAAACTATTTTCTGTTTTGTAGAAAGAGTCTAAAATGCACTACTTTTTCTGTAACTGACTAGAATTCATTTATCAATCAGCATTTAACACTCTGTAAATTCCCAGCAAAGTAGTGGCCTTTTGTAATAATACTGGTTTGTTCTTTTCTATATACATTGGCCATTCTTCTACTCTTTCACTGCGCTTAGGAAAAGAAGGTAGTTATGTGCCTTCAAAAGATGTTGTGCTTGACGTACCTGCATCATGTAAAAGAGCTGAACTAGATTAGATAAACGTGTAACCCTTCTGCAAGGCCAAGGTGGCAGCCGGTTCTCAAACAATGTAACAACACCAATCATCTCAAGCCCCCACCCAGTCCCCTAAAAAACTACACACTAATTCTTGGGTGCCCTAGAATGGAACTACTCCCCTCTCACAAGCACAAGTCTGCATGTAACACATAAAACTTCTAATACAGACTATATAGAGGCAATATCAAACACAGCACTGATTGCAATACAGTGTAAAGCAGGAACCCCACAATACCCAATAGACAGAACTCATTCCCTGCCCAGCACACTTAAAGCACATAGAACTCACACCCTTCTCCACTTAGTTTTAATTACAACACTGAAAACTAGGGTAGCTCACTTTTCCAAGTTCTCTGTTGCTAATGGTGACTTCTCCATCAGCATCTCAGTCTATAAACAGATATACAATCAAAGGTTATGATATCATGAAAAGACAATATTTCATTTCCCCCTTCTGCTAAAACACCAGATTCAGAGGGTTTGAATCAGCCACACATCCCATTTCCCATCATGCCAGCCCCTGGTAAAATTATGCTAAGCATCCAATTGTACTCATGTAAATATAAAGCCCATGCAGATCAGTTGCCCCCTTCCTACTTAGCTGCAAATTAGAAGTGTGCAGCTTTTTTAACCTTGCTTACACATGTGCATCAGCTGGTTGAGTAGCAGGCTCCCTAGAGAGTTACATTCTAAAATTTTCTAGTGGCACAGTGGAGAATTTTCAACCATCTAGGTGCAAAGGAGAATTTCAGAAAATCATGGGGATTCAAGACACAAATAAAAATCCACCTCTGAAGCCAAATAAAGAGTGACATTTGTGACATCAACAGCTTTGATATTCTAATCTTTCCTAGAATAATTATGCTAGATCATGGCAGATAGCAAATGACAGAAAGAACAGAGGAAGCCAGACAGTATGTGCAGGAGTTACAACTAGCCTAGGAACATATTATGGCTGAACTAAAGGTGACTTAAGCTCATAGCCATTAATCAGGCAAAGATCTAGTTTTAAAGGCTCCAATTAAAGAAAAACAAAGATGAAAGAAAGCAGAGGTCACCTCTTGTATCTAATACCCAGAGTG
Source organism: Pelusios castaneus (assembly GCA_007922175.1). Lineage (NCBI taxonomy): Eukaryota > Metazoa > Chordata > Testudines > Pelomedusidae > Pelusios > Pelusios castaneus. Next base: position 8,060,366 of record ML685865.1, read on the forward strand.
GTGCCAGCAGCAATTTGTAATCTATTACGTGATGAGCTTTACTTCAGCTAGCATAAATAACCCAACTGGTAATTCACTCGAAACTGGGAAAGCCCGTGAAACCAAGGCTGAAGCAGTGGGTTAAAGTTTTCTGGCTGTAAAAATCAGATGGGCCAAAGTGCTTGAAAAAGCAATATTAAGTGAAATATCCTCTAGTAGTCAACTCCCCAACCAAGGGCAGCTTAATTAGGGCTTTAATTAGGGTTTTCCCACTGCATTAGTTATAGACCTGAAGAGACGGCTGGCACAGATTCTCTGTTACTCATTGTCATAGATAGATAACAGTCATCTTAGATCTTGATCTGGTATTTCTTTACAAAGCAGCATAAGAAAACTCTTGCCACACATGATATTCTTCTATTTAATATGCTTTCCTCCACTACCTGAAAGACAGCTGTGAGTGACTCAAATTTATCATCCCAGGCCCAACATTCATACCAGTGTAACTATAAGGAAATGGATGCTGCTGCTCAAGGGATGGCTTAGGTCCACAGCACACAACATGTTTTGTTGGAATACACAAAAGTTCACCGGATAATACACTAACTTGTGGTATATGATCTTTCTCGACATAGAAAACCTGAGTTTCATGTTCATTTAGGCCCTTTTAAACAGGGCCAGATTAATGCAGGGGATATAGCCCTAGGCCCTGGCCTAAAGGGGGACCCTGAGCTCCAGTCCCTAAGGCTCATCTCCCACCCTGCTTAATGCCAGCGTGGCTTAGGAGAGCTCTAGGAGTTTCTCTGCTCTGCTGGTGCTGGAGGAGAGGGGCCTTAGGGCCAGAGGCTGGGCTCTATGCTCCCACCCTGCCCCTGAGCTGGCTGGTCCGTCCCTGGAGTGGGGTGAGGCGAACCGGTGTTCGTTTGTTCTGCCTGCAGGGGAGGGTCAGCTGCCACACAGTGTGGCCGAAGTTCCAGAGCCCATGGCCCTGGAGGGCTGCATCAGGGGCTGTGCCATGTACCAGCTGGCCCTGCCCCTGGGGGCAGACCAACCAGAGAGGGGCGGGAGTGGGAGCAACCTCTGGCCTCAAGGCCCCCACAGTGATGGCCTGCCTGCAGGCTGCCATCATGGAGGGCAGGGACTTCATGGTGGGGTCCAGGTGGGTGGGCGAGGCTGATTAATTCAGGCCTGCTTTTAAAGGCCCTTTAAGTTGGCAGGACGTTAGGAAGAATCAGGCTCTAGACTTTTTCTGAAAATTCTGCAATCATTTCTTCTTCTGCCTTTTATACATGTAGAACAGGAGAGATGAATAAAACCAGGGACCTGCAGAACATTCATTGGACCAGCAGATGACATCTTAAGTACCCACATTAACACAGAAACCACTCAGAAGCCAATTAGATTAGTCAAATCTACCGAGAATAACAGTTTGCCTGTTTAATGCCAAAAGAAAAATGAATCCAAGCAGCTTTCCTCTGGTTTCTTGGAATTACAAAACAGAATATCACATGGCAAATAAAAGTCCATTAAAATATCACACTGATTTTAGAAGTACTTCTGAATGCTGATAAGGGGCCCATTTTTAGCAAAATCTGAGAGAAGATACCTAAGCACACAAGAGGGTACACTATGGATAGTCTATGGTAAAGACAAGAATAGTGCATGCTGGAATGGAATAATAATCAAGAGGGGTCTCCACACAAAGGGTATGTCTACACTAGAGGCCCTGTTAAGTCGACTTAACAAGGTCAACTTTAAGCGGTCCTGGCCAAAGGGAATCCCGCGCACCCTCCTAGCTGGGACCCGTTGGGGTCCTGGTGAGAAGGGAGCCACCAGCTTCCTTTTTGCTGGGACCCGCGGGGGTCCTGGAGAGAAGGGAACCCCAGGGTCCCTTCTTGCCGGGATCGCTTGGGTCCTGGCTAGGAGGGAGCCCCACACTCCCTCTCCCTGGGACCGAGAAGGGAGCGGGACGAGCCGCTAGCAGCTTCCTGGGGAGGAGGGAGCAGGGGCTCCCTTTCCCCCTTGCCCTAAATCGACTAAGTTGACTTAGGGCATCCACACTACTTAAGTCGACTTAAGAAGTCAACTTAAACATTAAAGTTGACTTTATAGTAGGTTTTATAAAGTCGACTTTAAATTTCCTTAAGTTGACTTAAGGAAATGCCAGTGTGGATGCAGAGTAAATTAATTCAACTTACGCCTGCTTAAGTCAACTTAATTTACTAGTGTAGATACACCCCTGGAGATGTGGGAAGGGGACAGGCCTGAGGTTTAGGACTGCTGGACCACAGCATCCCAACTTCTGAGAAGGGGTACAAGACTGAATTTTTGCATGCCCAGAAAGTGTGCTAAGGCAGTGGGAGCCTGCTTGGACCCAAGGAATCTTAAAACCACATAAATCTAGTGTCTGGATGCAAGCACATCAGCCTGGTGAGTGTTTAGTAAGTGAGAGCTCAGCCAGGGCTGTGATCAAAAAATAAAAGGGAGGTTTGAACCATGGAGGCTTTGAAGGGAAGAAACCAGAGCAAAAGAAAATGATTCCTTTCCCCACACAGCCTGTAGAACTCGTAGCAAAAAAAAGTAATCAGAAAGTTGAACTACAGCTAATTGAGTAACTTCTACTGTTCTGTATTGCCATAGTAAGTAGCCACAGTCACCAGTTTAACCTTTATCTGTGCAGCATGGAGAATAGAATTCAGAACGTGCTCCACAAACTCATGACAGCTACGCCATAGGAGTGTCTTCATTAGCTATCACAAATCTATTTTCTCATAAGCTTATCCTGAATAGAAGATGGCAAATCATGTAAAGCCACATCTGTATTGTTCCAATTTCTCAGGGTTTGAAGAAACATGTTTGGATACATGGTTACCATACATGGTATTTGTCTCTTTCATGCGTACCCTTGTTGAAATATGTACAGTTACCTATCTGAAGTAAATCTTTAAGTCAAAGCTATTTTGGCCATTCTTCAAAACAAAAAAACAAACAAAAAATCCCCACTACTATACAATGACCTTAAAAAGACATAATCAGTAAGTTCTATTTCTGTTGCACCAGTAACATTAGAAAGGAAATAAGAAATAAGAAACCCCCTTTTTGAACAGAGCAGCAGGAAAAAACTTTTTAAAAGGTTAATTTCCTATCTCCTTCCTTAGAGTCTGGGTAGCTTTCCAAGATTTCCTTACACAGAGGAATGTGATGAGAACTGAGATGGAGGGGGGATTTTAAATATTGAAGACTCAATGGATAAATAATGTGGCAGGGGGTTCTACTGTGCTGACAGAAATCCAGTTTAAATGACTAAAGAGAAGTTCCTCCATGTCTGTGTCTTATGACAGTGTGAAGATTAATTCTCTCAACAGTTAGGCCTGCAGCTGCTATTTAATTCCTCACTTCACAATATCAAGTAGCAAGTTTCCAGATTTAAGATTCACTGGTGCAAACTTCCTGGAAGGAGGGTGAAATCAGTCCATGTAACTTCTAAAAGCCTAGCTGATGTGGATATCTGGCAGAGCAATGTGTGACTTATTGGATCAATTTTTGTGCTGTTCATCTTTACTAGTAACCCTGAAAAGTCATACTTTTCAGGGCTTCAGATCACATCTGATAAATTTAGCTAGCAACTTTTGTTTATAGCTAAAATATTCTTAGAGGACTGTCAAACATCTCTTTCTATAGACATTTGCAAACTGTGGGAATGTGCAGTTAGAAAGAAAGGAATCAGCTATGAGAGCTGCTGAAGAGGATCACTTTTTCATTAAGTTTGTTTCTAGACAGTGATTTTAGTATCGATGAAAGGTTCTTCTTCATCACTCAAAAGGACAAAGTCCTTTATTTAGCCAGAGAACTGTTGCAACAGTGATATCAACAGGCATCCACCCATATCACCCCGGCATCTATCCGTCCCTGACAACATGCATCCCCATCAAGGACCACCATTAGGGAGGGAGAAGGGAGCTGTCTCTGCTGAGACAGTCTTTGGTAATGATATTGTTTGTGACATGGATAGGGTCCTGTGATTGGTTCCATTCACTGCCATAGCATGCCCTGAAATCAAAGCATGGTATTGCAGGGGACTTCACATTTAGAGTCTCCTATTGACCACTTCTTTGGCCCTGCAATGGCATGTTTTTGTCTAAATCTTCCATGGCCTACCCAACCTGCCAGGTCACTTCTTTCCGATTTTATTACCAGAAGGGACAGGAGTACTACTAAAGAACCCACACCAACAACCAAACAGAAGATCCTCTGCCTCTCTCTGGAGACACTGAAGTTTACTGCTTTTCACTGGCCACTCATAGGGTACATCTACACTGGCAAGTTAGGTCGACTTAAGGAGGCTTAAATTGACCTAAACAAAGCCACGTCCACACTGGGCTTTTATTAAGTTGACTTAAGCCCTTCCTTAAGTCGACTTAATAACACCTCCTCTGAGGTCAACTTAAGCCTTAAGTCAGCTTCTTAAGTTGACTTAAAGCCAGTGTAGATGGGGATTAGTGCTAAGTCGACTTACAGCCGTTAAGTCGACTTAACAATGTTGACTTAAGTCAACTTAAAGTATTACCACTCTGTTAGGTCGACTTAACAAGGTTGACTTTAGGTCGACTTTGAGTCGACCTTGTTAAGTCGACTTAACAAAGTCGACTTAACTTGCCAGTGTAGACATACCCATAGGGACTACAGATTTCCTTCTTCACTCCTTTGGCTGAACATTGCCACACAGGGCATTTTTCCTGAAAGCCCTCCTTCCTAGCAGGTTTCTTCACTGCCTCACCTCCCCAGGGACTCTGACAGCTTCTTCCAGGGACCTCTGTTTCTTTCAGGCTCTGTCTCAAGGCCTCCCAGAGGAGTCTGACCTACACCTTATAGTTCTTTCCAGCTTGTCTTCACAAGGCCTTTCCCTGAGAGAAAGACCCCATGCTCCTCTTTCCTGATTCTCATCCTTACTGAGTTCTCCCTGACCCTTCACAACAGGGGTCATTAATTGGGATTGAGCAATGGCAGAAATCTGGGGATCACTCACACTAGTAGGGGATTGTGTCCCCTCCTGCCCTGTAACCTCAGGTGCCTAATTCTATACTGCTTTGGCTTAGAGCCCTGGCACCAGAAGCCAGCTACACAGCCTTACCTTGCTTTCTAGCTCTGAAGTAAACTCAGTCCCAAGTGCCCTTTTTCCCACCAAGTTCCTTCTCATGAGAATCAGTCCAACCACCCCCAGCTTCCTAAAACTATTCCATTTCCTACTGACAGGCACTCAATACATTCCTCTCCTCTCATTTTCAATGTCCTAAACTCTTGGATTGTCCCCAGATACTCCATACACACCACCAGACAAACAAACAACTGAGCAACCCTTTTGTTAACACCTCTGTGGTGAGGCAGTGTAGCATCCCTCTGAGCCAGAGTGGGAGCAGTCACCCTCCCTACCTGGTGGGACCGAGACAGTGAGGGAGACAGACGCATCCGGTTCGCTCCAGACCGCTGCCTTTGCAGATGAGCCCAGAGATGCCCTGCCTGCCAAGGAGCCTGTGCCTGGTGGGGAACCGCCAGGACTGCTGCTGGCTTCCTCACCGAGGTTAACTGAGGATGCCCCATGGACCCACGCCACTGCCTTTGCTGATAAATCCAGAGATGCCCTGCTCGCTGGGGAGCCTGTGCCTGTAGGCAAACCACCAGGAGTGCCACTAGCCACCTACCCCAGGATGCCTTCTGGTCCTCCTGGGTACACCCCAAGGAGAGGGTAGGAAGTAGCCCGGGGCAGTTAGCTGTGCTGGGGGCCTGAGCCCATCAGTGCATTACAGCTGGATTCCCATTCACCCACTGGTGGAATGCTCCCCTGCTGTTAGGGCCCTGGGCTGGGATATGGTGGAGTCAGGTAGGCCACTTCCGGGGTGTCAGCACCCCACCATAGGCCAACAGAGAGCTTAGAGTGGCCACAGAGAGAACTTACAGCAGCATAGCTGTATTGGTGTCCAGCTGTACTGCTGTAAGCTGTCTAGTGTAGCCATAGCCAGGGTTAGTTTACCAGATCTGAAGAGGAGCACTAAGTAAGCTTGAAAGCTCGTCTCTCTCACCAACAGAAATTTTCGCATTAAAAGATATTACCTCACTCACCTTATGTCTCTAATATCCTGGGATCAACACAGCTACAAAACCACTGCATACAGGAAAGAAACTGTCAGACACAACCCAAGTCACTGGCAATCAAAAAAAAAAAATAGGATTGGTATATATTGGTGTGACAGGCTGCTCCCCAAATCCAGTCTGGTGTGCTGCTATGA
>ML685865.1:8073275-8098878 GCA_007922175.1 Pelusios castaneus
AGCAGTCTAGAGCCCCAGGCCCTTGGGCAGGGCAGGGTAACTGAGCAATTGATGGCCCCATTTGCAGGGGTGAGTGCCAATGTAGTCTAGGCTGGGGTGAGCACCAAACACAAGGAGCTGCCACACAAGTGGGTGGAGTGGCAGGGGGTAGGAGGACCTGGCCCCACCCTATTCAATCAGGTCCCAGCACAGTGCCCTAATAGTGTTGGAGTGATCCACCACTGGATCAGCAGAGCTCCAGCTTAAATATGCCAACTGGTGCTCAGGCAGCAGCAGCAAGACTGTAGTTGGCTATTCCTGGGTTACTTTCTATTCTCCCCTCAGGATGTTCTTGCATCCAGGGGTCACCACCCACCTCCCTGGGGTAAGTTGCCAGTAGCAGTCCCAGTGACTGAGCTGTCAGGCAGCTCAGGTGAGCCAGGCAAGTTCTCAGTGCAGTCGGAGTCCTCTCTGGGTTCCCACTCCAGCAGCAGGAAAGAGACATCCTTCTCCATCAGCAGCTCTCTCCCAACTGAGCTGGAAAGCCCACTTTTTATACTTCCTGTTCCTGTCCCGTCTTTGTCCTTCCAGCACGGTGGGTGTGGTGTCTACACCAGCTGTTAGGTACGTATAACTACATTGCTCAGGGCAATACGTATCTAACTGCTGGCGTAGACAGCATTCTGTCAGTGGGAGAGCGTCCCAACATAGCTACCACCTCTTGAGGAGGTGGAGTCATTCAGCCAATAGGAGAGCATCTTTCTCAGAAGCACTACAGCAGTGTAGCTGCATCAGTGCAACTGTGCCGATGCAAGTTTCTAGCATAGACAAGCCCATCACTAAGGGTACGTCTACACTGGATCACTAATCACGTCTAATCACTAAGGGTACGTCTACACTGGAGGCTCTGTTAAGTCGGCTTAGAGAGTCCACACTGAAAACTCCAATCGACTGCCTGCGTCCACACTGGCAGGTGCTAGGCCGATGGAGGAGTAGTGCATTGTGGGTAGCTGTCCCACATTGCACCGGAGAAGTGTCCCCCACCCCTGGCCACTCCTTTAAAACAGGAAGTGAGTACAGCACCCTCCCCATTGTGCCTGGCAAGATGGCGCCCGAGGAGGTCATGGACCCCACTGTGCTCCAATGCTTTGTCAGGAGGGTGCTTGACACCTGCCATCTATTGGCCAGCCTTCTCCTGCTCTGGAACAGACTTCGCAGGGCAACTGGCAGCACAGGGGCAGGCCATAGCAGACCAACCACCTCAGACATCCAACTCCGACCTGCCCTGCCCGTGGACAAGCGAGTGGCGATTGCCTTGTGGAAGCTGGCAACAATGGACTTCTACTGCTCCATAGCGCACCAGTTCGGGTTCGGCAAATCCATCATAGAAGCCATCATGATGCAGGTCTGCAGGCCATCAATAGGGTCCTGCTAGGCAACATCATGATCCTGGGCAACCTGCAGGAGATCCTGGATGGCTTCGCTGTTCTTGGGTTCCCCAACTGTGGGGGCACCATGAACGGCACCCACATCTGCACCCAAGCACCGGGCCACAGACTACCTGAACAGGAAAGGGTACTACTCTGTAGGAGGGTTTGGGGGGAGTGAGGAGGGTTAGGGTGGGGAGCCAGTGCTTGTGGCCTCGGGCAGTCGGCTCCTGGGCCTGCAGAGGTCCACCCTGTTTCCTGAGCTGCCGGCGAGGAGGGCTGCTGGAATCTGGGGCAGGGGTACCCTCAGCCTGCTGAGGGTACAGGCTCTCCTCCAGGCGCTCGAGGGAGCAGGTCTGACACTCCATCAGGTTGAGCAGACGCTGGAGCATCCCCTGCTCGACCCTCCACTGGGCATCCTCCTGCTCATGACAGGCCCTCAGGTCTGCCTCAGACTGCTCCATGATCTGGAGCAGCTCCTCAAAGAGCTCGTCCCACAAGCAACATCCCCTCCTCCTCCTCCTCAGGGCTGGCTGCACCCCTGGAGTGCCGTGTGTCAAGGGCTCAGGGCCTGCTGGAGAGAAGCAAAGAACAGAGTTCCTCCCATTAGCTAGTGTGGTGTTCAGCCTGACAGCAGGTGCTGTCCCATGACTGTCCCCCTGATACTCCTTGGCACATGCCACCATGCTCTGCTGCACAGGTCAGGTGCAGTGCCCACGGTGGTGAGCCTCAAGAAGCCCTGCCTCGGGGGTCTCTCCTGAGGCCACATGCCACCAGAGTTGACGCATGCTGTCTGGCCTTGGCACTCCCACCTACAGGCCCCTCACCCCATCTCCAGACACGCCACCGCACCACTCAGCTCTGGGTCCCCCCCCACCACAAGGCCTCCTGCTCCCCCCCCCCAGACCTTGCTTGTCCCCAGGCCATGACCCCTGCAGTCCCTGTCCCACATGCATGCACAGACATGCCTGCAGGGAGGGAGCACTCACCGGCAGGTGCAGCAGGGGGCTGGCGCGTTGTCCCCTCACCTGGCTCTTCCTTGGCAGGGGGAGCCTTCTCCATGGCTGCATCTGCCATCGGGGCAGGGATCAGCTCCGTACTGGTGATCTCCGGGGCCAGTGAGGTGCCCTGCTCCTGGTGGCTGGTCTCCCCCTGATCCAGCACCACATTCTCATCCACTGACCCCTCCTCGTGGTCATTGTCGAGGGAGAGAGGCTTGGTGGAGTTGATGATGTAGGCTGGCAGGCTGCTGCTCTCCTGCCCCAGGAAGGAGTCCAGCTCCTGGTAGTAGCAGCAGCTACTGGTGATAGCTGCCCCTGCCCGAAGCATGTCCTCTCAGGCCATTTGGTAGCCCTGGCGGAGATCCTTGATTTTCACCTGGACCTCCTGGGTGCCCTGGGTGTGCCCCTTCTCCACCAGGGCCCAGGAGATGGTGGCATATACCCCCCGGTTGTGGTGGCTGCCCTGCAGGTGGGAGTGCACCGCCTCATCCCCCTAGATGGCCAGGTGATCAAGGATCTCCTGGTGGCTCCATGACAGGGCCCACTTTCGGCACTGGCTCTGCTCCTCCATGTTGCCAGATGGCAGGCCTGGCCAGCTCTGGGGAGCAGGTTGGGCAGGGCTTTGTCCTGCCATGTGGTTGGCCAGAGTAGGCTCTTCCTGGTGGCCAGGAACTCTGGTAGGGGGCCTGGAGGCCAATTAGGTCAATTTAAGGGCTTTCACCATCTACACTGGCTTAAGTTGACTTAATAAGTTCGACTTAAGCATTAAGTCAACCTTCAGAAGTGGTGTTATTAAGTCAACTTAAGGAAGCCCTTAAGTCAACTTAATTAGTGCCCAGTGTGGACGCAGTGGTCTGTAGGTCGACTTAACCTTAGAAAGTCGATTTAAGCCAGTGTAGACGTGGAGTAGCCCTAAGTTGACTCTAAGTCAACTTAGGGGCCTCCAGGGCTTCCCCACTGCCCTCCCTGCCAGGGTGGCTGGCATAGCCACAGCCTGGCATGCCCCCCCACAGGGCAGGGCAGAGCCCTGCCCCTATGCCCTGCCAGGGTCCCTGTCCCCCTTTGCCCCATTGTACCAAGGTACAATGGGGCAAAGTCTGAGCCCCCTGGCACTTGGCAAGGGGTGCCCCCCCGCCACCGTGGACCTGTCCCAGATCCACCTAGCCCCTAGAAGTTGACCTAGGCATCCAGTGTGGATGCTCTAGGTCGATTTTGTAGGGTCCCCTCAAAGGCAACTTAAAATTTAAGTGTGGACATGCTAAGTCGACTTAAATTAACAAGCGTAGACGTAGCCTTTGTGGTTTGCCATAGCTGCATGTAATATAGGCCAAAAAATGCAATGCAAAGTCATGGCAGGCAGCTTGAATTAAAACAGCAGATGCTGACATGCTTTAAGCCTCATTTAAATGGATATTAATATTTTTCTGTTAGGTTTTTCAACACCTCAGGTTTGCAGCTTGGATTCTCAGCTATCATTTTTTCAGATGCGAAGGTGGAAAGTTAAACTTACAAAGAGTGTTAAATGTCAAAATCCAGTAAGGGTTCATGGTAATTGTCTGGTGTTTTGGTGCCAGGTCTGCTGTGCTAATTTACTTGAAAATTCCACTATCATATGCATGTCAGATGTTTAAAGACCATTTCAAGCAATTTGTAGAGAAACTGAAAGTTCCACAGACTTCTGGTGTGCAAAACCAGACTCCAACAATACATGCTTCTGTATTGCTTCACCACTAAGACCACACACCAGACTGTCATAAGAGGTAATAAAGTGGATGAGGTAATATTTTTTATTAGACCAACTTCTGTTGGTGAGAGAGACAAGCTCTCAAGCTGAACCGAGTTCATCATAAAGGGTTTCATTTAACACACAAATTCAGTATTAAGTTTAAGACTATCACGGAATATTACATTTTTTCCCTCTTCTTGATTTCCCTTATGAAACCAGAATCCTGTGGCAGCCAGTAGTAACAGTGAAGCAAAATGTGTTGGAAATACTTGTACAAATTCTATATGTTGTGATCTGTTTGCTACTATCAGATTATATCATTCTATAAAGTTCAAGGTTTGCCCCACTCTCAGGAGAGTGGGTATAGTTGGATTCCCGGGAATAGCATTTGCAGATACACTGAACATTTTGAGTATTTAGTTGGAGGTCAACATTCTCATCCAAATGGCCCAGAGGTTCTCTTGCAGCTTCCATTAAAAAAAAATAGTATCTTCAGTCTTACCACATGGCCAACCTTCCCACTTTCCTCTTAGGGAGTTTTACTTTCTCATTCTAGAACTTGGGAATACACAATCCAGCAAAGAAGGCTTGATTCAGCTATTAGATTCCCTGCCTATCAAAACTAAATGAGCCATTGTGGAACATCATAATACAATGATTTTGTGAATTACCCCTTTGCAAACAGGAAAAGGCTACGTGCCAAAGGGCTTGGAGAAGGAGGAAGGAAATAAGGAAGAAGGAAATAAAAATAGCTGACAAGAAAATGTTTCATCTTTTGTTGTTGGGATTTACGTAGCACCGGAGCGACAAAACAGAAGCAGAGATCCCCAATCTCAAGCTGGGTTAGCCCTCAAAGACATTCAGAGCTGACACATAACTACAATTTGTCACCTTTTAAAACCACAGACTATAACTCATTTGTGTGTAACAAACAAGGAGTCCTGTGGCACTTTTAAAGACTAACAGATTTATTTATCGCATGAGCTTTCATGGGAGAAAATCCCACTTCGTCAGATGCTTTGAAGGTGGAGAGCTTACAGAATGGGAGGAAAATAAATGCAGGGAAGTGTAAGTCATAGGATCAGGTCAGATTGTAACAGCAAATCAGAGCCATTGTGAAGATTCAAATACTGAGGAACAGCATATAGAGGAAGGTGAGGTCAAATCACCTGTTGTAATGAAAAAAATTCATAGTCTCTGTTTAACCCTGAGGAAACAGAATCAAATTTACATATAAATTCCAGTTCTGCAGTTTTTCTTTGAAGCTTTGATTCGTTATTCATTTGTTTGAGCACAGCTATGAACAAATCGTCAATGCAGTGAGCAGGGAGATTGAAGTGTTCTCCTATTGGGTTTTGAATATTGTGATTTCTGATATCAGACTTGTGTCCATTAATTCTTTTGTGTAGAGACTGTCCTGTTTGTCCAATATATAAGGCAGGGGGGCGTTTCTGGCACATTCTGGCATAAATCACATTGGTGGATGAGCAGGTGAATGAGCCCTTGATGGAGTAGCTAACTTGATTAGGTCCTGTGGTGGTATCTTTTGTGCAGATATGTGGGCAAAGTTGGCAACAGGGTCTGTTGCAGGGGTATGTTCCTGCTTTAATGTTTCTTTTGTTCGGTCTATAGTTGCTGGTGAGTATCTGTTAAGGTTGGGGGGCTATCTGTAAGTGAGGAGTGGTCTGTCTCCCAAGGCTTCAGTGAGTGAGGAATTGTCTTGTAGAATAGGCTGAGGATCCTTGATGATGTGCTGTAGAAGTTTGACTTGGGGGTTTTAGGCAATGACACTTGTGTGTGTATGTTTTCTTGCTTTTACCTTGTAATGACACTCTAATTTCTTTTCTTAGCTAATAAATTCTTAGATAGTTTACTATAGGATTGGCTACAAGCTTTGTCTTTGGTGTGACGTCTAAGGTACAAATCGACCTGAAGTAAGTGATTGATCCCTTTGGACTGGGTGCAACCTGAATATTTTGTGTTCTTTGGTGTATAGCAACTGTCACTAAGTCACTTGCCTGTATGGCAAGATAAACTGGAATGCCCAAGGGGACTTTCTGTGACTCCATGGTAATTTTTTTCCCAAAGGCTGTGGCTCATTTATTTGCCTTGCAATGCCACGGATTCTAATTGACTTCTTATTTGGCATTGGCACTAACTGTATGGGGTAAATCATTGATGTTAGTTGGTAGCTGGCAGGTGCTGTGGGTGGGGCAGGGGTTATATGCTTGTGTCTCAGTTAACTTGCTGAGAAAAAAAGTAGGTTGGACAGCGGGTGGCAATTTGTGAAGCCATTTGCCTTAAGAGATTGTTTCTTTAGTACTGGTCAGACTATATATGACACTGTGTATGACAGTGATCCAAAGAGGGTGCCAGGATAGTCCTCAGCCATGATGACTAAGTTAATGAAGTCAACTGCCAACTCTCTGACACCACCTACTATAAAGAATTTGAATTTACCCAGGAATTTAAGAATATCATTAAATCCTTCCACATGCAACTCAAAGAGAAACTCTACAAACTCACCCTCAAAAAACCCATCCCAGGGACCTTGAATATGCTTCTCAAGATACACAAACAAGGAAACCTAGGCAGATCAATCATCTGGCCACAGCATTCTTACTGAAGGAATATCGGAACTCGTAGAAACCATCCTCAAACCACTCACTGCACAAAGAGCCTGCTTCCTCCAGGACACAACTGACTTCCCCCACAAACTCTGTAACATTAATAACCTCTCTCAGAATCCTTCCTTGCCACCACGGATGTCACCTCCCTCCCTATACACCAATATCCCTCACAATGACTGCATAGATGGCTGCCCCAAGTATTTACAAGACTATGGACAACCCTCAAATAGCCACCCCCAACCCATCACCAAATTCATCCATTTCACCCTCACCCAAAAACAATTTTACATTTAACAACAAATACTTTGTCCAAACCATGGTAACAATCATGCATACTAGGATAGCTACCCAATATTCCAGCTTCTTCATGGGCCATCTTGAAGAAGAATTTCTGGACAAATGCGTTATTAAATCAATGATACACCGATATTTTCATCCTCTGGATAGATGACTTAAATTCCCTCATAGATTTCCATCACAACTTTGATCACCACCAGTCCATTAAATTCTCTCTGAAACACTCCCACACCAGCATTATCTATTTGGATACCATGATCAGCTTCAACAATGAAACTCTACTGACAACTATATACAAGAAAACCCATGGATTACCACACCAACCTTCATAGATCCAGTAACCACCCCAAACACACCAAGAAATCTGTTACAGAAAAATGGGCACTCAAATATTACCATGGAATATGCACCTCAACATATTCAAAACTGCCTTCACCAAACAAGGACACTCCTCCAGAGAGATAGATCACATCATGGAATGGGCCACTGAAATATTCTGAGAGAACCTGCTTCAATACAGAAATAAAATCCCCTCCGACTATACACCCTTTACTGTCACCTACCATCCCATACTGGAACCCATATGGACCATCATCAACCAACAACTATCCATACTCAATGGAGACTCTATCCTGAAAGATCTTTCCTGAACCACCCCCTTTTCTGGCCTTCAAACACCCCCCACCCTCACAAACACTCACAACCTCTCCAACCTCATCATCTGAAGCAAGCTCCCACAGAGTAGGACATGCACCAACTCAAAGAGGCACCAGACCCTGCCAGAACATCAAAACTTGCTGACATACTTCCACCAGTACAATGATCAATACCACCCCCAACACATTTTTTAGAAGGTATGTGTAAAACCCATTGATATCACAACATGTGTTTTACCTCATCCAGTGCACTAAATGCCTCAAAGCAACTATGTGAGTGAAACCAGATAATCACTACGCTCTTGAGTGAACTCAAACAGGAAAATGATAAAAGACAAAAACACCATATCATTTGTGGATGAACATTTTTCACAAAGCAGTTACTGTGTATCTGACATCTCAGTCCTCATCCTCAAAGGAAATCTGCACAACACTTTCAAAAGATGTGCCTGGGAGCTTAAATTCATAATTTTGTTAGACTCTAAAAATCAGGGACTAAATAGTGACATTAGATTTATGGCTTTTTACAATAATGTATAAATCATGAACACCCCCTCTACATTGGTTCTACTTGTAATGTCTGATAAGCACTCTGGAGTCTGGTTAGACCCAAGTTTTATTTAAAAGTGCATGAACTTTCAGTTCGGTTTGGGTTTACTTAGGCTTACATGACTATTTAGCTGACCATGGGCATGCTTAGAGCTTAACACAGCTGTTAGCTTAGTCATTCTCTAGCTACTGCCAAATCAACTTGTTTGCATAGTCACTGCCAAATTAATACTCTAATACATACCAGTAAACTACTGAAATATTCAAAATGGATGAAAAAAGTACATATAGTGGAATTAATTCTGCAAGGAAATGATCATATCTTGCACAGCAACATGCACAGGGGAAGTGAGACATGGCATCAAAACAGGCTTCTGGGCTTTTAACTTTGACACTTTTATTATCAGTGCCACTTCAGGAAATAGGTTTTCTAGCAAATCTAACCACTCTAAACGTTAGACACCAAACATTACATGATAGAGGTACTACAAATGGAGAGAATGAGGGGTATGAAGGTGGGCTACAGTCTTGCTCTCTTGATAATTCACTGCTTAAACATTTCAGATTTCCTTCAATGAAAACAAAACAAAATTCCAGATCAAGATGTTCTGTAGGAAAAAAAATCTATAGTTTATATAATCTATAACGTATATAATCTATACATAATTTATTAAAGGGCAAAATATTTTTCAGCAAAATGTTTTGTGGCATTTGAATATGGGCCTCATCTGACCCTGGCCACACAAATATGCTCTCATTTTCCCCTTAGGTAAACTCAGGGTTGTGGTGGAGAATAGCAGGAATTGTGGGCTTTTAATTGACTTCTGCAGTCATCATTTGCCCTGGCCAGAGTAACAGTTTTCACTTTTCTGAGGGCTTGTGAGAATCTGCTGAGAAAGGCAAATTTTTCTGGCAAAGCGGCCGATAAGCAGTTTATTTACAGCACAAATGGCAAGGTAAGAAAGGAACCCTGTGTTTCTTCATACTTTGTACACATTTAAGACCAAATCCTCCAGTTGGCTCAGGCTGATGTCACGGCTGTATCGTATCATCTATCCTGGCAGCCAGAAGGAAGGCCAATCTCTGACAAGAGCATAGTGCATGGCTAAGGAAAGCTCCTTGAAATAACATCAGTTAACTGTAAACAAACCCCAGTCAGGATTTAGTAGTCTCGACAGTGATACAGGAAGTGACGTGTTCTAAGCTTAGCTGTGTGGCTTGGGACAAACTGCTTAGCCTCATTGGTCCTCATTTGAAATAAAGGGATTTTTATTTGTATAGCATCTATTGCTCCAGCAAGTAGTTCTCCAGTCACAAAAATCACCAGTTAGCCATCTGCAAAATGGGAAAGTAATACTCCTTTCTCTACCCTTTGTCTGTTTTGTGTAAATAGACTGAAGTCTCCAGGAGAGAAAGACAATGTGTATGTATATTGTAAAGTACGTGAGCATCCAGTAGTGCATGTTATGGTCTCACATTACCCATACAACAGAAGCTATATTCATAGGTGGTTTTAGCTATGGGGCAGCCTGGGCAAGGGGGGGGGGACACCCGTGGGGGCAGAGTGGATACTGAGAGCTGGGGCTGGGCTTGGGCTGCCTGTAAATCTCCTGGTTGCCTGCCCAGCACACACTCACGTGAGCCAGGGTGGGCGCAGCTGGGCCACGGATCAGCTCCAGCCAGCCAGTTGAAGTGGGGGGCTGGGAGGGAGTAAGAGGGTTGGAGAGATGTGGGGGGTGGGAGGGCCAGTGGTGAGACTGGGGAGAGGCATGGGCCCAGAGGGAGCTGGTGGGGGGCCAGTGGCGAGATCCAGGAGGTGGGGGGGAGGGGGAATGGTGAAGCCAGGAGGCAGGTGTGGGCCTGAGGAGAGACAGTGCAATTGCCTGCCCTACCCTACACCTAAGACTGCCTACGTATATTAGACACCTACTAGAGAAACAGCTCACTCATACAAATATTGACATTGACATACTGTAGACATCTGACACCTCTGGCTGTGTTACTTTTATCTCTTACATTTATAAATTTGATTTTTAAAAAATGTTTAATGTGGGTGTTTTACTACAAATTATTTGACAGATCTTAAATCACAGAAACACAAATAATTTGGGCTTCACCTTTAGGAATTAGTCAAAACTCGATTTTCAAGGGATGTGGGTTTGGGACTGCATCATAGCTGTCATATCTAGATATGTCTTGAATTGTGTAGAAAGCTTGGGTTTCTATTTACAATACAGAATTAGAATGGAAAATTGTAATAAATGTTGGATGGATTTTGTTTTGTTTTATATTCTCTAGCAGGACTGACTGATTTACAATATTGATAGATAATGCAATCCAGAAGCTATTAGTTCCATTTAACAGCTCTTCAATGACTCATGTGAAAAGAAGGGATTGTCTCCATTCAGTATCTAGAATAGATGGGAATCTACACAATAAATCACCATTGAAACTGTCACTCTTGATAGTTCCATCAGAGATCAATGAACATGGAGACTACTCCACATTCATATCCACAGATAGCCCCTTTACCGTAATGGATGTTTGGATGGGGATGTTTTTGGCCATGGACACACTACAGGAATCATCACACAACAAGCCCATTGCGCTTTAAAAGTCACGTGGTTTTTGTAGCGCAGTATCACGTCCACACTGAGCTGCTTGTGACAGAACAGAGCCCCCAACCCGCAATTCGTGATTTCACAAGAAACCCAGTTGAATTGTGGGAACCTATCCCACAGTTCCATCTATCCAGATTTGGCACTAAGAATCCTGGGTAGAAAGAGAGTAGCGCTGAGCACCATGGGTAAAGTCTTGGTTTCCCATGGTGCATTCTGTTCCCCTGGCGTCACGCAAGCAACTTGTGCCCATTTTCAACAGTACCGCGTTGCTTCCCAGAACTTCTTTTTGCAGCAACATGGATCCAGCTCTGATCTCAACTGTCATCTTCAGCATAATGAATACATCTCGGCTGGTGGCACAGCATGCGTTCAGCTCTGAATCAGAGCAGGATTCAGATGACCCTGGGCTGGTGACTGCCATGCAGAACAACAGCACCGCATTGCAGAGCTCCTTCACAGAGCATCTTCACATGGTGCACTGCCGGTTCTGGTCACGAGAGACCAGCACCAAGTGGTGGGACCGCATCGTTTTGCAGGTGTGGGATGATGACCAGTGGCTACAGAACTTTTGAATGCGAAAAGCCACATTCATGGAACTGTGTGAGGAGCTAGCCCCTGCACTGCACACAAGGACACCAAAATGAGAGCAGCCCTCACCGTGGAGAAGCGTGTCGCAATCGCACTGTGGAAAATGGCAACTCTAGACTGCTACCGGTCAGTCGCGAATCAGTTTGGAACCAGCAGGTCGACCATCGGGTTAGCCCTTTCACAAGTGTGCAGAGCCATTAATTGTGTTCTGCTCCGGAGGACAGTGACGTAGGGCAATGTGCAGGAGATCGTCGACGGATTTGCAGCCCTGGGATTCCTGAACAGTGGAGGGGCAATAGACGGCACACACATCCCTATTCTGGCTCCGGAGCATCTTGCGAATGAGTATATTAATAGGAAGGGCTACTTCTCCATGGTGCTTCAGGCACTTGTGGATCACAGGGGGCATTTCACGGACATAAATGCAGGGTGGTCGGGTAAGGTACATGATGCTCGCATTTTCCGAAACACGGGCTGGTACCGGAAGTTGCAGGCAGGGACCTTCTTCCCCCATGAAAAAATTACTGTCGGGGATGTGGAGATGCCCATAGTAAACATAGGAGACCCAGCCTACCCACTGATGCCTTGGCTCATGAAGCCCTATACTGGAAATTTGGATCCAAGCAAGGAGCGGTTCAATTACAGGTTAAGCCGGTGCCGAATAACTGTGGAGTGCGCCTTTGGGCGCTTAAAAGGCCACTGGCGCTGTTTGTAGGGGAGGCTAGACTTGAATGAGGACAACATTCCAGCCATCATTGTGGAGTGCTGGGTCCTGCGTAACCTCTGTGAAAATAGGGGAGAAAAATTTCCCCCTTCATGGGACGTGGAGGCTGAGTGACTAGAGCTTGCCTTCCAGCAGCCAGCCACTAGGAGTATCAGGGGAGCACAGCTGAGAGCTGTCCACATAAGGGAGGCACTTAGGGAGCATTTTAGTTATGGGGACTTATAGGATGCATTGTATCACTGGGCTGTAGTGTACCTGCACACTACTGGGTGCTGATTACTGGGGGGAGGGAGGGGGCGTGTACTGTACTATGCTCGAATGAGTGAATAGTAAACATGCAACAACTAACAATTATTGTGCATCAATAAAGACACTGTGCACAGTTCAAGTGATTCAATTTTATTATTATAAAATATTAAATAATTACAGTAAGCAGTGCCTGCACCAGGGGCTACAGATGCGTGTAGGTGCATGGCTCAATGCCATAGCTTTGTGCAGGAGTGGATTAACATTGTACCAGGAGGGTCCCTGGCCTTCAGAGAACTGCTTTGTGGAAGAATGGGGTGGTGGGGTCAGAAAGTGTTGCTGTAGGTGCGGGGGGTGTGGGGCGGCAAGCCTGGAGCAGCTGAGTCTGCAGACCAACCATGGTCTTCAGCAGTTGGGTCTGCTCCTGTAGGATGCTTATGAGGGCATCCTTCTGCTTCTGCCTCCTCAAATTGTTTTCTTTACACTCCTGCCTCCATAGTCTAGTCTCCCTTGCTGCTGCCTCGTTGGACTGCATCAGCTCTTGGAAGATATCCTCCTTGCTCCTGCGAGGCCTCCTCCTTATCTGTCTCAGCTGGTCAGCTGGCGCAGACCACTGACCAGCGAAGGTCATTTCTAAGGAAAAATGAAACATCATAAGTAGTGCTATTGTTCTCACTTTGGTTAAAGAGCTGGTAATATGCTCCGCCGCCACATTCCGCAGTGCCCATGGCACAGGGCATTGCCGGGGACTGAAAGGGCTTTTGCAAAGGGAGGTTCGGGTTGCTGAGACACAGCTCTGTGAACTATTTCCAGTGCTTTGTGTGATTAGTTCACACATGGCACGGCCATGGAAGGCGATATCTTGCTGCTTGGAATGCCCCTGCAATCCAGAATGCATATCCTGCATGTCACTGGATATAAGCCAGGACAGTACGCAGCAGGCTTGTGTGCAGCCATGATTCCCACTGCCGTGCTTTGCAACTGGCGAGGGAGAGTATCCCTCTATGGGGGAAGGGACATAGTAGCTCTCCCATTGAATTTAACTAGGAGGCTGTGGAACTACATCCAGGAGACCATCAGTGAGCTCAACGGAGAGGATTTCTTGACAATTACAGCATGCATTGATGCACTGCTCATGAATGCAGGGTAGATCCCCCCATCCAAAAAAAAAAGAAAGGATGAAACTCAAAACGCCCATCTCCCGCCCGCTCTTCATTTGCCCGCAAAGCTTATCCAGCAAGCACAGAAGCCAGTTCCGATGAAACTTACCAGAGCTCCCCTCTGCTGCATCTGAAGACAGCATGGAGAAGGAATCTGGGCAGCATGTGTCGGGTGGCGTGGAGAACAGCTCCTGGCTATATAGGTTGGCTGCACCACTTTCAACCTCCAGGTCATCCTCCACCTCCTTCTGCTCCGGTATCCTTTTCATGGGGGAGTGCTGACGTGTCCACAGGAGCTTTTGGAGTGGTTGTGGGATCCCCGCTCAGGATTGCTTCCAGCTCCTTGTAAAATCAGCATGTAACCAGTGCTGAGCCGGAGCACCAGTTTGCCTCTCTGACTCTGTGGTACGTTATCCTCAACTACTTCACCTTCGACCTGCACTGAAGAGTGTCTCTCTCGTACCCCTTCTCTGCCATGGCCTGAGAAATCTGGCCAAAAATATTGAAATTTCACCTGCTGTCACGTAACTGTGCCTGCACAGCGGACTCTCCCCAGATGCCTATGAGATCAAGCACCTCGGCTGTGGTCCAGACTGGAGCACGTTTGCTGCCTTGAGCCGCCATTGCTCTTGGAGAACACAGCTGCACTCCATGCCGATCAAACAGGAAGAGCGAACAATTCAAAAATTCCAGGGAATGATGGGAGGGCGGGTACAGTCACGTCACAACCACAGAGCGCAGGAGGAAGTGCAGAAGGGATGGAATTAGAATTCTGGGACATTTCTGGAGGCTTCATATTGCGCAGCAACCGTACACACACGAACTATCGTGGAATAGCTGTTCTGCAGTAGCCGCTACCACCCTTGTTTTGGTGGCTTACATGTTGCGTGGTAAGACTGCTGTTACCGCGCAACATGGATTTGTGTGTGGACGCTGTCCTTGTTATCGTGTGATAACGAGCGTTATCGTGCAATAACTTTGTACTGTTCAAGACCTTTATCCAAAAAAGTGTATTTTTGCTGGGTTTTTTCATTTCTGTACTTCTTGGTGTCCTCGAAAGCTAAGACACTAGGAATATGATAAGTTCCAGAAGGGTGGCCGTATTAGTCTAGTTCAGCAAAACAAACAAGGAGTCCTGTGGCACTTCTAAAGACTAACATGTTTATTTAATGCATGAGTTTTTATTTGCAGGAATATGATAAATAAGATAGTTTCTCTTTAGTTTTCCCTTACTGTTCTGTGTCTTTCAAGCCAGCAATCAGAAGAAAATTGAGAAAAATATTAAGGGACAAAATGCAAGGTTTCCCACCAAACAACAGAATTTGGTTTCAGAATAAATTAACACCCTATGTCCATCAACAATGAAATGATGGAGATTTGTTGTCCTGGATTTTAGCTTAACTTTTCCTGTTTGGGGTGTCTTGATAGGCACTTTAATAATTGGCCTCATTTCCAAGTTTGCCTTCCATAATTAAGCTTAAAAATTACACGGGGGGGGAGATATGTGTTTTAAAAAGAGCTATGATCTATGAATTTATCTGCAAATGGAACAAATCATCAGTGCCCTTCTTTATATCCAAAAGGTTGCATTTATAACAAGAAATTACTGTTTAGTACACAAATTTTGGAGAAATTTGTCAGAATGCTTCCAGCTCCCCATACAAGTCTGCTGTACAGGTTTTAGTACTACTTGGTGGGCCAAAAGCTCAGCTGGTGTAAGTCTGTGTAGATCTACTGAGCAAGTGTAAATCAGCAGTTTCATTGACTTTAATGGACTTCCACCAACTGAGGATTTGGTCTAATGCATTTACATGGAAAATTTTACACATTTGAAGTAAGACATTGTCCCAAATTGTGAGAGGAGGCTAGCTGAATGTTTGGAGACATTAGCAATACAAATGAGCAGCTAAAGTACACATATGCATTGGAAGAAACTGTCTAGAATCTAGATGCACTAATCCACGTCACGAGTGTGCGTGATACAAAGGCTGTGTGTACTCTGGATTTTGGTTAGAAGTTTCCCATTACTATCCGTCAGTTCAGCTCTAATAGCAACACTAACATTAGTATACACTCTGCTCCAAATGGTCACTTATGCTTTTCCTGTATGTCTTCTAATCCTGCCCACAGCAAGTTTACATGACAGTGCTTGAAATATTAGATGTTTCTGGCACCTTATCCACGCTAGCTCACTCACGCTTGCTATCACTATTGCAGCTCCACCACTGGTAGAAATTTTAGAAGGAAGTGGCTGGAAATTTTAGGAAAAATTTCTTAAGTCATGTCTACACTACAAAGATTTGCCAATGGAAGTTACGTCAGCAAACAGCCACCACAGTTAGCATATCACTTCTATGCACGCATACTTGGCTTGTGTCAGCACTGCTCGTACTCACCAGAAGTGCTTGTGCTGGTGCAGCGTGGGTAGGTACGCCAGTGAGAACCCTCTTCTAGTGTCAGGCACCTATCCTCTTTTAGCAAGAAGTCAGGGTCAGAGGAGGGAAGAAAAGACTTTTCATAACTTTTCGTCCAGGGGTTAGTTTACTCAGATGGGATGGGGGAGACCAAGTTCCTCTCCCCCTGCCCAGGCAAATGGTTTTGAACTGAGACTTGCCACCTCTCAGGTGACTGCGCTAACCACTGGGCTATGGGATACTCTGATACAGGGCCCCCCGACTCTCTCCTGTTAAAGGTGCTGCACTGTGGAAAGTCATTGGAGATGGGGAATTGGATGTGACTTACGAGGCCAAATGTTTATCTGCCCTCAGGTATGTGGAGGCCTAGATGGTGGCAGCAGTACACACCCAGAGGCAGAAACTTAAGTGCCATGGGAATTTATAATGCAAAACCTTAAGGCAGCAATTGAGTTTAGAAACTTACAGGGGTCGGACATTTAGTGCATCGCAGCGGTGCAGAAACTGGGACTTAAAACACCTGATACCTCCTTTTGTGCACTCAGGCCTGTATCTGTCTTATGAGGGCTAGATGTTGGTCGATGCACTCTCAGGACTGGTCTATGAAGGGAAATTTACAAACAGATACACACCAGTATCATTTTACTGCTATAATTATACTGGTACAATTTCTCACCTGGCCACTTATTCTGGAATAAGAGTACCTTGGAATAAAAAAAAGCATAAAAGATGGCTTTTAGAAGTAGTATATGCTTAATTGTACATTCCATTCAAGTTAGTTTCACAAAGTTTATAAATAAGAGGGCAACACCTAGTTTATCACTAATCAAGAGTAAAACTGATGGGCATTGTTGCACTGGTTTTTAGTGCTTTGTAAGCAAATAAGTTATAACCCAACTAAAAAGCATCACACAGAGGGCCTGTATTAAAGAAAAGTGTTCTTTATTGTAAACAAAGTATAAAGTACAATGTAAGAAGTATTGTGCAAAATTTTAAAGTAGTCACAAAAGAGCATTATCTAGGACACTATTATCCAACTGTTTAGGTGTCTATATTTGTGTACTCAACATAGTAAGATACAATAGAAATACAGTTAATGAAAGTTGATGCATTGTCACAAAATCTACACTATTAATTCAAGGCTTTTGTCTTTACTGCTTTATTTTACTTTACAAATAACTCCTAACTTTCTAATAACTCCTAACTTTCTAATTTAATACAGTGCAGATTATACCGTCATTACATAAAGACCAATTAACTCTAAGAGAAACCATCTTCAAAAGAGGGACCTCCACATCAAGTGGCCTAGCATAACTTTCTTGTTCTTTCCTTCAAGTAGTTTATTATTCTTAAGGTTACTTTAAAAAAAATTCATACTGTCTCAGTGTTTACAAGAAATTCAGTGGTATAGAATTTTGGAAGGCATAAAAGAAACTTAAAAGCAGAAACATCATAAGATGCCTAGAAACAACCAGTTGTAATAATCGTGAGGCTTTCAAAGGAATAGCAAAAATAGTATTAGCGTTCTATATTATAATAAATTAACAGGGATTCAGGTATTTTTGGCTCTCTCTAGTCACACTACAACACTCATTCAATTCCATATTTGGACAGTAGCGTAAAACCGGCATACTTTATATGTTAAATACTATATCCTGGAGATAAAAGAACTAACCTCAAGAGTGCTGAGCCTCAATACCCATCTCTCAGGATTGGGCCCTCTTGTGACTAGAAAAACAAATAAATATCCTATCAAGGAAAGGTAACAGAAGTTGGAAAACTATTTTATACTATCTTGTACAGATGCATTTCTGATCTACAAGTCTGTACCATACACTGATATTTCTCTCTAGTCTGTGCTCTACTGAAAACTCATTACATCTTTGAATGACGTAATTTCAGTTGGTTTCAGGCATTAACAGCCAGTGCTCTGCATGACTTATGTCGGACCACTCTATAGTACACATGAATTATGTGTA
Organism: Pelusios castaneus; assembly: GCA_007922175.1. Classification (NCBI taxonomy): domain Eukaryota; kingdom Metazoa; phylum Chordata; order Testudines; family Pelomedusidae; genus Pelusios; species Pelusios castaneus. Next base: position 8,091,273 of record ML685865.1, read on the forward strand.
CAAGTTCAAAACCCTTCACTACCTGTGCTGCTCTGCCTTCAAACCTTCACATGCTCTCTTTTCACCACATTGAAAAGAAACCTGATATTCCATCGTGCCCAAGCACAGACTGCACTGCCTTTCCCTCTCTGCTGTAGTGCCATCAACAGTTGGCACTGAAAAACCAGAGACCTGGAGTGGGAGCTTTTATACATCACTGCTGGTATACCATAGTGACAAGACTTAGTTCCGGTAACTTCACAAATTCTTTCATAGTGCAGGTGTGGATGCAGGTGGCACAACAATGTCATTTAGCTTGCTCACTTCCATTTGCCAGTTTGGTAGCTTCTTGGCTGACAAGTGACGCCGCGCATGCTTTGTTAAGTGGTCACTCCTCATGAACCTCCGATCACACATTGGGCAAGCAAACTTCTTCTCACCAGTGTGTGTTCTGCGATGTCGAGACAGTTCATCAGACCGTGCAAACCTCCTGTCACAGCCTTTCCAACTACAACTAAATGGCTTTTCTCCTGAAACAAAATAGAGACACGAACATTTATTTATTTCTCCTTTGGACTGGTAATATTAACTTTTTAGAACCAATTTCTACCGTGCCAACCAAGGCAACTTCTCAACCCCCTGAGACAACTACGATGGTTTTGAGTGTGCTAACTCAGAGGGTTGCGATCATCAGAATGTCAGCTGTACAAAGAGTTTTCTCTGAAAAGCAGAGTTCAGTTTGTGCTTTCTGTTTCAAAACAGTTATAGTCTCATCTTAATCTCAATTTACATACATTACAAAACCCTGACAGCTTTCTATGACCAGCACCCACTGCTAAAGATGTAGTCTGTACAAAAAGCAGGAGAAACAATGAGATTCCTGTGGCACCTTAAAGACTAAACAAATTTCTTTGGGCATAAGCTTTCATGGGCTCCAACCCACTTCCTCAGATGCATGCTGTGCAAACATACATAGCTTCTATCCTTTGCTAGTGTGATTAGATTCACTACCTGTGTTTTTAAGAACTGCTGACATCTGGTATGTTAATCCTGAAGATAAGAATGCCAGTCATCTCTTCTTTTTGAAGCACCCTACCAAAGAATATGTCATGTGTTGACACTTACTGTCAAGAAAGCCAATAGCACTTTGGGACTGCTCCATAATGCCAGACCATATTCAGTCAAGAAAAAACCCTCTGAAATATACAATGTTAAAATAGCTTTTTCCTGAGCTAACTAGAAAGGTCATTGTCATAAGGAAGTCAGCTGTACAAAGAATTAGTGCACTAGACTTCCCACTCTGGAAAAATGAACAAAATCAGCACTCACTAGAACATTGATAAATATACATGAAAAGCTTTCTTTGGAATTCCTAATATCCCCTGGTATTAGATTTACCTGTGTGTGTTCTTACATGGGCCTTCAAATGGGAACTCTTAAAATAAGTCTTTCCACATCCTGGATAGTTGCAAATGTGGCTTCTTATTCTTGATGAGTCAATTGATGGAGTGGTTTTTGCTGTGGAAGGTGTAAAACCTGGAGCAGGAGCAATTGGAGAAAGTCTAGTGCCATTTGGGCTAATTATTGGAGCCTTTGCATTCTGCACAACTGGCTGGGGCACAACAAACATAACGGTGCCTTTAGGAACTTGAGTTCCCATGAACACCATAGGCGGGCAAAGGGTTGACTGTTGGCTACAGGGAGTGTTGGGCACTATTGCGGTCACAACAGAGTTGTTAGTAGACAGAGGAACCATCTGGCAAATTACTGACACAGGTGAGACACCACTCGCTTGTACAGCAGGTGAAGACACTATCATTGATGACTGCTGGACTGACCCAGGCATAGGCTGAAGTTTACTGGTTGAAGTCTGGCTCAGGGATGATGGACTGACAGTTAGTGCAGTACTTGTTTTTTCTTCTAAAACTGGCAGTTTATCACTTTCGTAAGCTGCTCTGCTTGGTAACTCAATTGCACAAGGAAGATTTTGTTTTGCATCGTTTTGTTCATTTATTTCCCTCGAAATATCGTCCTGATACTTCAACACACTAGCTGCTCTCATTGGACAAGTTCTATGATTACAAAGCTGAGCATCAGCTGTGTGGCGAATGACACTTGTTGCTTGAGCTTTCATTGGTCTTGGTGCTGGAGACATTTCAGGCTCTTTAAAAGTTGCCCAAGGACTAGGTTTTGAAATATCAGTGAATGATTTGCACTGTACAGAAGGTGGCGCTGCTGCTGAAAGATGAATCACTTGAGAGGTCTCAAAATCAGAAGGGCTGTAGGGTGGAGTCAAGCACTAAGAGAAGGGAAAAAAGATGCAAGGTAATCAGATCTATTCAGTAAGATTATTTCTGACAGTGTGATCTAAAAATGTTAATAATAAGGCATGTACAATAATAAAATAAAGCTTACAAATGCTGGTATTGCATGACAGTCAGCTGCACCAGGTAGCAGGCTATCATCAATTTCTTCTGACATATCAGATGCTGGTGTTATAGGTCTCAATTCGGCATGTTTTTTGAAGTCTGATTTCCAGTTGCAGCTCATGGACATAAGAGCTTCCACAGCTTCAAAATCACTTTTTTCAGCAGTATTGTTCCAGAAACGTCTAATATTGCTCTGCTTTTCAGTAATCATATCTATTCTTTCCTCCTAAAAGGGAAAAAATAAGAATTTTTTTTCATCTTACTGTTAATGTAACCAATTAACAGTTCCTTCTTTAAAGAAAAATTACAAAAAATTAATGCAGCTTGTACAACACCCTACTTCACAGAAAACTCAATATTTTTAAAGAGGCTCTTCATTTCTGTTTCCTCTCCTATATGATCTTCATAAAAAGGTTCATATGAAAGAGGGAATCAGACTATCTGATGAATATTGGGTCTGCACAGTTGTCTAGAAATTATTTGGAACAAAATACAAAACAACTTTTGAAAAGCAACAGTAAATTACACTGTTTCTGCAAGTTTGAATGATGGAAATATGTCCCTTATACTTTGCTTTGAGTTATTTTGTACTGGTGTTCCTATATTTTGTGGCTTGTGAACATTTTATATACAAGAAATTACGGAACACAACACTCTGAAGATCAAGGAAACCCTACTAAAAACTCTTTGACAAAGGAGTACCATGGGAGGGCAAGGGAAAGGATGTCCTCGCTGAATTCTATAAGAACTGGCCTGTGTGAACAGAGACACGGATCGCTGAGCAAAAGCAGCGAGGAGGAGAAACCGTCTCTTGCTCAGAAGGGAGGCAGGCAGCAGAGGATTCTCCTCGCTCGGGCTCAGCCGGATCCTGGCTCTGAGCCACGCTCACCTCACTGAACCTCTGACTCAGTGCATGCACCCAAACCACGCAGTGCCGCCCCCGCCTGTCGCCCATTGGTCCCCAAGGTCAGGCATCTCAGGCGCCGATTGGCTGGCACGAGCCGAGGAGAAGTTGGGCGGAGGCATGTGAACAAAGCGTGATCAGGCCAGGCGCCAGGGGCTGTTCTGAGAAGCTGGGAAACGTGGGGAACCGAGGCTGCGCTCTGCGACCTTTCCCCTACTTCTGCTGCGCAGCGCGGGCGGGGCTGAGCCGGAGCCCGCCAGGCAGGAAGGGAGCCCGCCTGGGCAGGGCTGACAGCCAGCCGCGTGCTTCCTCCCGGCTCCGGCCGGGCCAGAGCCGCACCTACGCAGCAGGGCGAGCGGCCTCCGGCCACCCCGGCGGCTCCCAGGCCCGCGAGGCGGAGACTAGACACCGTCTCCTCTCAGAGGGCGGGCGCGGGCGGAGGCCGACTCAGCATCATAAGCACGGCCAGCGCTTTCCCGCGCCAGCACCCCGCTGGGAGGAGGGGGCCAGGCTCGGCCGGGGCGGGCGCTCCCTGCCCCCAGGCTGCACAAGAACCCTTCACCCCGCAGCCTCACCCCCACTAGCGTGGCCGCCCGCTCCTAGATGGTCGCCCCCGCCTTCCACCAGCCTGAGCTGCAGCCCCTGCGGGCTCGCCCCAACCTCTCGCCCCGAGCCCGATCGCCCGCCCGGACAGAGCATCACCCCCCGCCCCCTCGGATCGCCCACCACCAGCCGCCCGCCCTCACCCCTGCTCTGTCACAGGCTCCCGGCTATCCCCCACCCCGCTATGCAGACGGGGTTTCGGCCTAGCTGTCTCCCAGGCTAGCGGCCGGCTGGCTTCGCCACGTGCCTTCCCCCCAGCCACAGACTCCCCAGGCCAGAGCCCGCAGATCGCCTGCCTCCACTAGCCCCTCGTCACACTATCACAGTTTCCAATGATCCTGCCCTTGCTCCCCTCTCTGCCACAGAGCCCCACGGGCTCCCCGATAACCTGCCTCTGCCCCCAGACCGCTCCCTCTCTGCCACCCCCGCCACAGAGCCCAACGGGCTCCCCGATAACCTGCCTCTGCCCCCAGGCTGCTCCCTCTCTGCCACCCCCGCCACAGAGCACCGCGGGCTCCCAGATGACTTACCGCAGCCCCCCAAGGCTGTCCCCGGCAGATTAGGTTCCCCAATGACCCACCCAGCCCGGACTGCCCCCCCAACACTCGCCCTCCACAGATCAGGCTCCCCCATCACCTACCCCGGCCAAGCTGCCTCCCCCAGCCACCGCGACGCGCGCCACTGGCTCCCCAATACCCTACCCCCAAGACCGCGATTGTTTCTCCCGACCCCCGCAGGCGCCCAGTCGCCGCAGCCCTAGCTCGGTTCCTGCTCGCCCCGTCGGGGTTCCCCGCCAGCCCAGCGGGGATCCCTTGTTCTCCAGGCCCTGGCCCGGGCAGGGATCCTTGCGCCCTTTGGCCGCTCCCCGGGCTGAGCCCCCCTCCTCGTGGCCCATGTCCAGCCCGCCGCTCCCCAAATGCGGCTGCTGCGGGGGTCTCGCTGGGCACAAAGCCGAGCAGGGGAGCCGCACTTACAGCTGGCTGGTAAAGGGAAGCTGCGAAGTTCAGCATGGCTCTGCCGGGCGGCGCGGTCCAGTAGCCGGGCGGCTGTCCTGATGCTGCTGCAGCTGTTGACAAGAGCGAGAGCCTCCCTCCACCCCGGGCGCTCTCTGGCCGCTGCCTCCCTCGCTGATTTTCCTCTTTTTGTTAGCACACTCCCCATTCAGCTGGCGGGTCCGCCGACCCGGCGTAGGGGGGAGAGCGGAGCTGGCCGCAGCCAATCCGGCGCAAAGGTGTGTGAGGCGGCAGCCAATGGCGAGCGGGGGCACGCGTGATCAGCGGCTGCCCAGCGGCGTGGAGAGCGTGTCGGCTCTGCGTGTGTACGAGCCCCAGCAGCGTGTTCCAGACGCAGCCCTTGGGTAAGTCCCGATGCGGGCTGAGTCAGTGTCACGTCTCCGCTCTGCCTTCCTCCCTCTCCGGATCCATGTGGGAGAGGCGCGCCCAACAGGGGAGGGGGCCGCAAAATATTTCCTGTCAAATGAGATCATGCTGTAGGGGGAGGGTAGAGCCCAGAGCGCCTCTCTCCGAGTCCTGCTGCTCGCCTCTCCCAGCCCCTTCTCCGCTGTGTAGTGAGGCAGGGCTTCTCTCAGGCTGGCCAGGGGATACTTGCCAGTCATCCTTCCTGAAGGAGAAGCAATGAGCAAATATTAACCAGCCTTTCTTTGCAACCTACCAGTGAGGTATGCAAGTATCTGAATGTTGCAAAGAGGGAGCTAAGGCACAGAACGATGTGTGATCCTGAGGCAAGTGCAGGAGAGCCTGAAAGAGGTCCTAGTCCAGTGCCTTAATCACAGAACCAGCTGATATTCTTACCATTTGGGTGAACTGCTCAGTGTGATCCACAGATGCTCCAGGTTCAATATTTGTTACCCCTAGGCTGGGCCTTCAATGCAATCAAAGGAAATAGGGGCTCAAACGTTTTTGGGTGTGTGTCATCATCTAAATCCAGCCAAGGTTTGAGTCCTAGTGACAATGAGTTTGCAGTCTGTAGTATCGACCATGGCCTTAATCATTGATAGAACCTAATTAAAATCTCAGCCCTATCCTAGGCTGTAGCCCAGGGGTAGGCAACCCCTGACACACGTGCCAACAGTGGCACACGAGCCCATCTGAAGCGGCACTCGGCATCCTCTGTGGCACCACGGAAATTGCCTCTCCTGCTGCCAAAAGACACTCCAAGTGGCTTCTTTCAGGGGCAGCTGCATTGCAGAGGTCCCTGCCATGTCCGTGCCCCAGGCATACCGTGTAAAGAAGCCTCCCAGAGCGGCTCCTCTCTGTGATGTGCCTCCACCAAATGGAGTGACTCCAGGCAAATTCTTTCTATGGTGTGCCTGGGGATGGGGTCCCCGTGCACACTGCTGAGAGGATCCCCTCCAGGTGGCTTCTTTCCATGAGAGGGCCGTGGGCACCAGCTGAGGGTTGAGAAGGAGGGGCCGGCACAAGGGTCAGCAAAGGTTTCCAACCCCTGCTGTAGCCTGTTAATGGAACACTGTCTATGCTACATTGCAACTCTTTCTGAGGATGTAACTAAATCTGTTCATACATCCACATCCAAGGCAAGCTCTTCTGGTCCTGGCTTCCTTTCTATTATAGAGACCGGAAGGGGAAGATAACTTAATGTTTCACACATCCACTTGCTGGCAGTAGGCCCTGAGAAGAGATAACTCATGGCTCGATTTCTCCTACTAGGAGTTTGGGACAAAAATTGAAAGGGCAACCTCATCTTAATCAGAGTGGTGTGTATTGTGTGGTGGATAATAACTATTGTTACAGGTTCTTGTATTGTTACCAAAATTGTGATATCTGAGTGCCTTGTCTATATTAACAAATGTAGACACCCCTGTTATTTAGGGTAGTACTACAATTAATTATAATGGGCGCACACAGAGATTAAGTGATTTTTTTTTTTTTGCTAAAATGGCACAGGCGATCTGTGGCAAAACTGGAAACTGAAACTAGATGTAGTCCCAATTTAGTGTCTTAACCACAGCATATGCTGCTCTGTCTTAATCTGAGAGAATGTCATGCACTAGGGGCCTGTTGTCCCCACAGATCATAACTCTATCAAAAATAAAACAAACAAGGAATCCTTTGGCACTTTTAAAGATTAATAAATTCATTTATTGCATGAGCTTTCGTGGGAGAAAATCCCACTTTGTAGTCTTCAAAAGTGCCACAGGACTCCTTGTTTGTTTTTCTGACTTAGGCTATGTACACACTACAGACTTGTCCCACAAAAGCAAGCATTATAATTATAACACTACCCTGTCCACAGAGCACTCCTTCTAGCGAAAATGAGCGTTCACACACTCCTTTGAATTTTCACTAGAAGGAGTAGTGCATGGTGGGTACCTATCCCACCATGCACTGCCCAGCCAGCCAAAAGGCTGGCAGCACTGCTTGCTTGAGCCCCAGTCTTGCCCCTGGGGCTCAGATGGACTGGGGCTCAGGTGGGCTCAGCTGCTGCCGGCCAGCTGAGAGGCTGGTGGCAGCTGATCCTGGTGGGGCTCCAGCCCCCGGGCAGCCGAGCTGGGCTCAGGTGCTGCGGTAGGGCTCCCGCCGGGCAGCTGGTGCCCACAGCTGCAGTGAGGCTCCAGCCACCAGGCAGCGGAGTCCCGCAGCCGAGCCCCAGGCGGCTTGAGAGCCCCGCAGCGGCCGTAGCTGCAGAGGGGCTCCACCCGCCGGGCAGCCGA
>ML685865.1:8099278-8193575 GCA_007922175.1 Pelusios castaneus
CCCCCCCGCACAGCCGCACTTCGCCCTGCTCCCGCTGCCATTGGCTAAAGGCAGCAGGGTGGGAGGCTTTGCCTGGCCTCTGGCCAGGGCTGGCCCTCCCTGCCCCTGGGGCGGAGCAGGCTGGCCTAGGGGCGGGGCAGTTCACGGTGCTGGCCTCTCTGGGCCAGGCTGGGCTGGTCTGGCCTGCCCCACATGGGCGGCCCTGGCCAGTGGCAGGGCCCCAGGACCTGTTCCCCAGCTGGGGCGCTGGTGGCAGCAGCCTGGGGTCACGGTTGGGGCCAGTTTGTGACCGCAGCTTCAGCTGGGGCCTGTTCCTGCCGGCCCCGGCCGGGGACCCGAGGGTGTGCCGCCACTGGGAGCCGAGGCTTGCCGGGCTCCCGGATGGGGGAGCAGGTCAACCCGGGCCTCCCTTTCCCCCCTCCAGCGTGGGGGTGGGGGTAGAGTGGGCCCCCCCCAGACCCGTTGGCCCTGGGCCCCGCTTCCCCCTAGGGACGGCCATGCCCAGAGTGCCCTCGATTGGCACTCTGGGACATTTCCGTAGGCTGTCAAAAACAGAACAAGTATACACAGAGGCTCTACCGTGGAACAACTGTTCCATGGTAAGCCTGACCACCCTCGTTTGGCTGGTTTACATGTTGCGCGGCAAGAAGGCTGTTTCCGCGCAACCAGGGATGTTGCTGGATAGAAAAAAAATCCAGGGGTGTGGACCCCCAGCCCACTCCCTGCTGGCTCCCCCCCAGCTAGGTCACACCCCCAGACCCCACCCAGTCCCCCCACCACTACCCAGCCACCACCAAGTCTCCTTGTCCCCGTGCCCCCTTCGCCTCTCCCCAGGCCTCTAACTCCATCCATCCGTCCCCAGCCCCCCATCCTGACCCCTTGCTCGACCGACTCGCGAGTCCGGACCCCTCCATTCCCACCCCCGGTCTCCGCATTCCCGCCTTACCTTAACCCCGATACAAAGCCCCGGGACCGGACTGCGGTGGCGGAGCAGGGCAGCTGGCAGAGGGGCCGGATCAGGCCATGCTGCCGGCCGACACGCTCTGCCACCGCCGCCGCAGGCCGGCCCCTCGGGCCTGATCCTGCCCCTCTGCTGCCACCGTGCGCCACCACCATGGGCAGGCAGCGTGGCCAGATCAGGCCTGGGGCCCTTTCCCGGCCCCACTGCCTCCCCCCAGCCCCCTCACCTGGCCGGAGGCTCGGAGCTGCAGGGACGGCCAGCAGAGCCAGTTCTGGGCCAGGCCGCTCCCGCCCTGAGCACACTCTGTCTGAGCATGTTCAGGGCGGGAGATTTGAACCTCCCCAGCCTGGCCACAGCAGGAGTCTGCGGCTTTGCTGGGGCCCCTGGGTGGAACGCAGCGTTCTGCCTGGGTTTTCTATTTTTAGGGGCCCTGGAATGCTGGCCCCTAAATATTGAGGGCCCTGGAATGGCGTTCTGGTGTGTTCGCCCTTACTTTAACCTCTGTCTGCTGGGGAAAATAGATTCGGGGCTCAGGCTATTCCACCCGGGGCCGACGCCCTGCCAGCCCAACAGCAACGACGCCTCTGCGCGCAGCAAGAAGCTTTTGTGTGTGTACACTCAGATTGTTATCTCCCGGTAAGGAGCCTTACCGCGCGATAACTTTGTAGTGTGTACAAGGCCTTAGACTAACATGGCTACTCCTTTGGAAGCTATCAAAGATGTAGGTGAATTCAAGGGTGCTGGAACTAGGAGGTATTCTGGGGATGCAGTAGCACCCCATGGCTTGAAGTGGTTTCCATCATATACAGGGTTTGTTTTGTTCAATGGCTTTCAGCACCCACGCTATCAAAATTATACCAATGCTACTGGGTGAATGAGGGGTAGTGGGGAAGTCAGGGGCTGTGTTTGACAAATAGCCTGCATATTGGTCCCCATCTCTCTCTGTGATTACACTGTTTGAATGTCGTTAGACAAAAAGAAAAGTGCTGAGTAGTTTTTTACATTCTGTTCCCAGTAGAGCCCTTCAGAAATGTGAAGGGTGAAAATATCTGAAGTTTTTAATTTTAAATGTTGTCCAACTTTATTCCTTTCTCCGAAATCAACAGCTTTGAAATTAGTGTTCTGTAGCATCTTTGTCCAAAGCTTCTTCGGTAGTGACGCTATAGAAAGTACGCATGGGCCTTGCCTGCCTTCCATTAAGTCTTTTGGGAGTGGGATTGGGATCGGGATTAATGCCAGAGGATTCCTGGAAGTAGTCTAGATGCTAAATAAACAGGAAAATACAATAAATTGTTTTCTGCATTTCATAAAAATTGTTACTGTTTTTCAGTAAATGGTAAACTTTATTTCAGACATTATAGTACCTTGAATCTCTCTAATTTCTTTCATTCTAAAAGGTTCCAAAATACTTGGTTAATTAATATGCTTATAACACCAATGAAATGCAAGCGTACCTTGGGTGAAGGATGGCAGTCGAATGACACACTCCATAGCAACAGGGGGTCACTAAGGACACTGAAGCAGAATCTTGTTTTATGAAAAGTGTAACAATGTAAATCTATATAAAATATTGATTTAAAAATATTCAGAGTCCCTTTTAATTAACTGCAGGGGCCTGTTTCTCCACTTAGTTGCGCTGTTGTAAATCAGGAATAACATTAAATAAATAAAATGATAATGTAAAACTAGTGTGAGAGGAAACTCAGGACTTTGTGTTGCTTTTCTTAGTGGAAAACGTGATGGTTAATCATTTGGGCTGTAGAAAATTCAGCATTTATTTAGACTAATGTAAATGTGGAATAACTCCATGGAAGTTGGAGTAATCCAGACTTACACCAGTGTGTCTGAGAAGAGAGTTAGGAACACAAGCTTTATGTTCCCCCCAGAGTAATAATAATAAATTATATAATAGTGACCTTTCTTACCATATTGGAGTATTGTGGATCAGATTTCAGCAATCATCTTTCCAGCCACCATGGACTAGACACTCCTTTTACAATCATTCCCAATATCTTCTAGAAAGGTTACTGTTGAGAAATCAGTGCAGTTCTCCTTTCCTGTCCGTTTCTTTTTTTCCTCTGTCTGTCCCATCTTCCTGTGCGCATTATGCGGGACTGAAGCAGTGTAGCTGGACAAAGCAACTCTTAAAATGAGTGTTTGTAAGACCTGAACTCAGCACTTAGTACAGTGCTTTCTGTCACTGACTGAAACATGGGTGCTGCATTCAGCTAACCCATTTCAGAGTGCTAGTCCTTAGGACAAGTGACAACGACTGGGGTTTCTGAGAGAGGCCCTGTTCTCTCTGTGGCGCATGGTCCGGTTTTCCTCTCTGTTCTTTACACCCATCTCTTTAGAGGAAATGATAATACCAGGATGCACTGGGCGTGCTCTTCTGAAGTCTCAGGCCCTTCTCTCTTGCTGCCTTTCCCCCCATTGTGATATCTCATCACTGCAAAAATCTACAATGGGCAGGACACAGGAGAAATGCAGAAGTTGTAATGATGAGGAGTTGGGTTTTTTTGTGTTTGTTTTTTTGGCGGCATCTGAAGTTTCACCTCCCCTGAGGCCATTACTTTGTTGGTTCAATGCACCATCTCATCTTTCCTGCATTGGGCCACTTCCCTCATACCTGGTCTGTTTCTCCACCAGCGAATCACCGCCTCCAGCTGGAAGCTGACATTAGATTCATTATGCTCTCGGTTTGGTTGGAAGCATCATAGAATGCTTTGCACATCTGAAGGTGAGAAGTGCCATAAAGCACTTTGGGATATTTCAGTGAGAAGATACAAAGTGAAAGCTAAAAGCAAAAATTGCTACCAAGTCATTGGACAAGAATAATTTTAAAAAAAAAAAAAATTCTTAATGAATTAGTTTATTTTTGTTAGCTGACATGATACAGGGGTGTTGCCTTGATTCTGCAGCTGACAAAGAAATTATGTACACAGCTGGTCATGCCCATTTCCTTTGGGGCACACCTTCCTCCTAAGGTACTCCAGGGTTCTTTCACTTCTTTGGAGTTTGCTAACTCACTAGCAACTTTCTGTAATTGCAGCATGCATCAGAGAGGAGGTCTACACTGCAGCTAGGAGCTAGCATAGCTCAACGTAGCACAGTAGAAACAGCAGTATGGACGTTGCGGAGGCTTGAGAGCCTGAACTGCTGCCTGCGTCACAACATCCATGCTGACTAGTTCAGCAAAACAAGTAAGGAGTCCTGTGGCACTTTTTAAAGATAAATTTCTTTTTTGCTTGAGCTTTCATGGGTGAAGTCCCACTTCATCAGATGCCAGAGTGGAGAAAACATACTTACAGCATGGGAGGGGAAGATAACTCCTGTGATTGCACTTCACTGCATCAGGTCAGATCACTACAGCAAATCAAACAAGTTGTATATAGATTCCAACACAACATATTAGAAAGTGGTGAGGTGAGAGATGAGAATCACTGTTGTTAATGGAAAAACAAAGGAGGAGACCTGTGGTACTTTTAAAGTCTAATGTTTGTAGTGAGAAAGCCAGTTCAAGTCTTTATTCAGACTCAAGTTGTTGATGTCGAATTTGCATATGAATTCTAACTCTGAAGTCTCTCTTTGAAGCCTTGATGTAGAGTAAATGTGTTTGAGGGTACATACAGATAAACTCATTACTGAATAGCCTGGGAGATTAACACAGACAAGGAGTCTGGTGGCACTTTTAAAGACTAACAAATTTATTTATCTCATGTGTCAATAAATAAATTTGTTAGTCTTTAAAAGTGCCACCAGATTTCTTGTCTGTTTTGCTGAACTAGACTAACATGGCTACCCCTTTAGAACTGCGAGATTAAAGTGATTTCCTATTGGTTTTTGATCATCAACACTGCTACTTTTTAGCATGCTAGCCTAAATGGAGCTAGAAGTAATAGCTGTTTACCCAGGTTGGGAGTCTCACTCCCAGCTGCAGTGTAAATACACCCTTAGTCATTAGTGATGGTCTGCAGTACTCTCCTGGTGGGAGAGTGGGAGGAAACCCTATTTAATAGAGAAATTACATCATTGTGTTCATGCATAGATCAAAACCAGACTATTTCTTTAGTTTACATTGAAGCTTGATTCAGTGTTCACTGTGTGGGCTTCCATTGATTTCAGTGGGCATTGGATCAGGGCTTTAAATTGTTTGTAAGCACTTTGGGGGCAAGGACTGCATCTTTGTGTCTATACAGCCCCAAGGCTGATGGGACACCAAACCCAGTCGGAGTCTCTGCTGTAGTAAACCTGTGAAATATTAACTTGGGCTCACTCAGTCTCAAGATCTTTCTTCTTCTTTTGCTCCTTTCCCCTTTTCTTTCATTTCACTTCATTATTCTCACTCACTTACCTTGTTGTCTTCGTGCATTCTCTCTGACTCGCCCCTTTTTGTTGCCTCCTCAAAGGGTGACCTGCTGCACTTTCTACACTTCAGATATCCACTACTCACCTGCCCCCTTCCAATTGCCATTCTCACCTGCCCCTTCCTAACTTGTCTCCTAAATGTTCTCAGATGCTCATTTCCAAACTGCCTTCTCCCTTCCCAAAAAGTTCTGCAATAACTATTGTTCTCAACCTACAGCCTTTTCCCATTAAATTCTCCCAACCCGTCATTTCCCTACAGTCATTTCAGCTGCTGTCTTCAGTGGTGTTTCCAACCTCCACCTTCCCAACTGCCATTTTAAATCCAGCTCTTGCAACTCTAATTCACTGCTCACCTGTCACTCACTTGTGCTTCGAAACCTGCTAATTCCCAGATGAACCCTTCCCAATTGTTATTCTCAGCTGCCCCTCCCAGCTGTCATTCTCAGTTACCCTCTCAAACTGTCAGTCTTCCCAGTTGTCTATTTCCAACTGCCAGGGCACCTTCATAGTCCAGCACACCATTCCATCTCTTGCTAAATTTAGGAATAGCATCCAAACCACTGTGCATCCTGCTTGAACATCGGTAAAGAATAGCATATTACTGTCTCAAAATCCTGTTACAGTTCTCGGATCCTTTGGGCTAGATTACAAGTGAGTTCTGGTCAGCAGCACAAAGTGAGCCAAGCTCTAGCTTTGTAGAGGAACTACTTGCTGGCTTAAAGCTGACATACCTGAGTCCAGTGCCAGCTGCCCCTGCATCCCTGGCATGGGGGTTATATGAAGGGAAAAGGAGGCATGAAGGAAAGAAGCATGCTGGAGCAGAATGTTGCTACATCTATCCTCCACTAGCAGGGACTCCGTTAAGGACCTCATGGGACTGGTGCAGACCAACCCTCGGAAGGAGGGAGCTGTGACCAGCTTGGTTGTATGCCTGCTGGTATCCTAAGGAGAGCTTCCTCTTAAGAGATTGGTCCTTTCTATGTGCTCAGAACTTCCTATTGGTCTGAAATGCTGCAGGACAGTGGGAGTGGGCTGGTGTATGTTGAATTGTCATTTCCTCCTATGTTGGTCCCAGGAGATTTAGAGAGACAAAGTGGGTGAGATATTATCTTCTAGTGGACCGACTCTTGTTAGTGAGAGAGACAAGTTTGCAGGCTACACAGAGCTCTCAGTTCATTTCAGATTGCTGCTCAGAAACACCATCCCCGCTTCAGAGAGTGGAAAATGTGACAGCCTCATTTTCACACCTTGAGCAGGGCTGTGACAGCTTCAATTTTACACCTAGAGCAGGACTGTGGGTGTGGGAGCCAGAGGAATCCAAGAGGGTGGCAAGAGACGCACAGAGCTCAAGCAGCAGAAAAGTGTAGAGTGAAGTCAGGGAAGTGATCAGGGTACAGGAGAGGAGAGAAGAGGGAGGAAGAGAAGCAAACTAGAAAGTGAGGAGAGGAAGGGTAGGGAGAGGACAAAGAAAGGGGAAGTTAAAACAAGCCTATAGTGGCGATTGAGGACACAGATATATTTTTCCCATACCTCTAATCTGACTTGAGGAAAAATGAATTGAAGCAGAACCATTCATTTCAGAAGTGTGTGGCTGGCGTGGGCAAGGGGGTACGTGGTGCAGGAGAGCGGACAGTGTAAAGACCTGTGGATGTTGTAACTGCATGGTAGAGGTGGTACATACAGTTTGCACAGGGGGTGAATTCAAGGAAGGGAACAGCCTGTGTGGGGATGAGGAAGTGTGTGATAGTGTGCACAGACTGAAAAAGGGAGAGCAGCACAGAGCGTGGGGAGAGGTGACAATGTGCATCTAAACAAGCCAGGAGTTCTCTGGCACTTTTAAAGACTAACACATTTATTTTTCACATGGGCTTTCATAGGTGAAGCCCCACTTCGTCAGATGTGCATCTGTAACAGTATGACCATGGTCAGAGATTATACAGGCTTCAGGAAATGTCTGCAGTATCCTGGTTATAGAGGTAAATCATTCTAGTGGCAGAGAAGATAGAACTTAATCATAATGACTAGAAAGAGGATTCTTTATTAAGGCTCTGGAGACAGACAGGTCCCTGTACTTTCTTCTAGCAACCTCCCAAACTAACTAAGCATTTTTTGGCTGAGACGAAGTGGGATTTTCCTCCCACGAAAGCTCATGCGATAAATAAATCTGTTAGTCTTTAAAAGTGCCACAGGATTCTGTTGTCTTTCTATAATAGACTAACACGGCTACCCCTTTGGAATATGTTTTGTTTGTTTGTTTGTTTTCCCCATCCTACATCATATCTGCAGTCATTAAATGTAGCTACTTTTGTGTGTGCATTTCACAGAACACACATGACTTAGGGCTTCTTCTCTGGACTAAAGGCACTTGTGGCTGGTCTTGAGTCATCGCTGCTCTAGTTTGCATCTCCTGATTGCTTCCTTTCATGGGGGAGGGATCAGAAGAGATTCATAACCATGATGTTCTCACTACTGCTGCTGGTAAGAGACTGAGGCAGCCAGGAAGGTGTAGGGATATGCAGGTGATTTTGCTGTTTATATAACTTTGTCAATCTCTATTTGTATCTATCTCTACCTTTTTATATAGTTTTCATTGGTTTATTGGTTTTGTCAATCCTTGTATAGCCTTAATTGGTTCATGATGATTGACATTTGTAATGAGTTACATTGTTAATAGGATTGTCCTAGCTGTTGGGGTGCATGGCACTCAAATTACTGATCTTGGGGTTCTCTTGGCTGGGTGGAGGGTGGTGTCTTTTCCCTCTGAGCCACTCTCTCCCAGCTTGCATTGCTGTGTAAATCTATGCCTATGTACCCTTAGGCAATAGGTAGGACAACATTTAAAGAAAAGTATAACATTTTAAGTAATGTAAGACTCCATATTGAAAATGTAAGACTCCAGCTTTGACCAATGTACCCCATCTTGTGTGAAACTATTTCTAGAGTGAATAGCTTACATTGTCTGAGCAAGGTGTGGATGGAGGGTGTATGTATGTGTGAACCAGTCGAAAACTGTCGAATGCAAAGTCCATTCCAACGGCTGAAGAATGTGAACACATTCCCAAAAGCAAAAGGATCCATCCCAGAAATAAAAGGATAAAGTTAATCAAGCTATCAAAAAAAATGAGCTGGAAGTCACGTCCCCAACTGCCTGGAGACCAACGGACACACAGAGCAGAGCCCCTGGAACAGCGTGACCTATAAAGACTGGGTGAGACTCCAAAGTTCTGCATACCACCTGAGAGAAAGGAGCATTGGTGCGCGCCCGACAGAGACCCCACTCGTCCTTGTGTTCAGCTTCCCTGGCCAGGTAGCTGCCATGAGCAATGAACTCCAGCAACGGACTAAAGCCACAATCAGGACTGGTAATTGTATGAACTACAGAATATCTTCTGGCGTGTTTGGGTGCGTGGATAAGTGTGTGTGTGTGGGGGGGGGGGTATAAATTAGTTTATAATTTTGTTCTCTTCTATAATAAACGCGGTGTGTTGCCTTTTCCCCTTTAAAAGATCTTGGGCACTCTTTTTGGTATAACAAAGGGAAGTGACTCGGACACCCATGATGATCCTTTCTGAAGCCTAAGGAGAAGAAGAGAAAATACTGGTGCCAATCAAATAAACAGTTTTCAGTTAAATTTGTTTTTTTCAGTATAGGCTTTGGAAGCATTTGAGCTGTCACAAGAAACTCCGACTTAGCTATGCTTCTCATTCCTTTCCCAAGCATGTTAAATACATTCATGTTTCTAAGAGAAAATTTGTGAAGCGGTTTAAGAGTATGACACTTTAGCTCTTATGGGTTGTATATGCCTGTTGCACTGGATTGCATAGCTTTTATGCTGAATTTCCCAGAAAGCCTGCAGCCAGGAAATCCAGCTTGCCAGCCATATTCTTTTGATGTAAAAACTGGAATGATCATTGAATCGTGAAGTTCAGCGAGAGGGTACTTGGCAGCATGTTGGGTTTCAGGTGGGGTGTTCCCAGGGCTGGGTGAGGGAGGTGGTCCCAGAGAAGCACCTCTGCAAAAACACAAAACCCTTCTCAGTGGTTGGGGGGGGGGGGCAGAATAAGCATTGTGGAGTAAGCACCTCACTTAATCATTGAATAAGATTCTCTGTCCCAGGCACAGCCAGGAATAGACCCATGGGAGTGCTGTTAGCAGGGCTTTCACAGACTTGCTTGTCTTTGGCACAGTATACAGAAAAACAGCACCCCCCCCTCCCCCCCGCACCCCACCGTGCCTGGCTAGATACACACAGGATCTCTGCTCCATACCAGCGAAATCTCCCCTCCCCCTTGGGTCAGTCCAACCTGTCTTTGTACCATGGTGGTGCGAGCTCAGAATGGTGCGTCCTGTTGTGTAGTTTTAGCTCTTCCGTCAGTTCCAGGCTAGACATTTGTAGGACTCTCCTGTGGCAAACAGCTGGCTCTCCTCCAAGCAGCTCCTTCACTGCTGCAGCTCAGTTTTTCCGCTTCCTGTGCTTGCTTCTTCTTTGTTTCCTCTCTGTTTTCCCAGGCTCATCTCAGTCTGCTTGTTTGCTCAAAGCCTCCTCGGGGTCAGAGAGAGTTCTGTGTCCTTGTTTTGGAGGGCCACCCTCCTCGCGCCCCCCCCCCACTGTTTGTGCAGGGTAGCGGGGGGGGGGGGAGAGGAAAAGGACTTTCTGCTCAGCCCCACATCGTCTGCTGTGTAACAAACATGTCACCAGAGGTGCCGTGTAGCTTGGACACCCAGCACTGCTGTAGCAGTTGGGTTGGGGACTCCATCTCCCCAGTTTGACCTCCAAAAATAGCTGGGTCCTTTTGCCTCATTGCTCTGTTCCCTCCTCTGTCCCAGGGCCAGACTGGGTGTCTCCTTCCTGGGTCCCTCCACCCCCATCACACTGCTCTTGCCCTTGCCTTCAGGCAAGGAAATGGGTCTTGGGCTTCTGATGGGCATCCACCCAATGTGATCCCCCTACAACTGGGAGCCTATTGACTCCTTATGACCCTGTCTCTGAGCTGCTAGGGCTAGGATCTCTTTCCTCACACCCTGTTTTGTGGCGTGGCCTGTAAGTGGCAAGGCCTGGGAGTGTTCTGGTGATCCCCATTATCCAGCATATCTGTAGACTCTGCTCAGATCTTCTGTCCTGGCTGTTTGGGGGGTGAGATCCCAAAGGCAATGCATGACTTGGGGTTCCAAGCTGAATTCAGTTTGGAGTGCCTTTGCTGTTTAAGTAGCACCAGATCCTACAATGCAAGTGGTCTGGAACCAGCATGTCTGTCAGAGCTCTGTCTCTGACGTGGCCCATGTTTGTGGCCACAATCTGGCCTGCCTCCTGGAGGCTTTGGTGATGCTCATAGACCCATTCTGGGGCCCCTGGAGCCTGGTTCCCCTAGGTGGATTCTCAGAGTCGCATTAGTTGGCAGCTCACCTGGCCTGCTTACCACCAAGTCCAGGAATTGGGGGTGCACTTGGGGCTGGTGTGCACTGCATAGCTATACACGTAGCTCAGCTCCATCAGCTAGAAAAGCCAGTCTCCCTGCTGCACCTCTGATAGGATCCTCAGTCCCGCTAGCAGTTCCTGACTGGCTCACTTGCAGAGGCCATTTCCTTAGGGGTGGCAGGCTGTCATCCTGAGCTTGGGGCTGCCATACAGGGAGCACAGTTCTTTGAACATCTGTGCTGCAAAGGGTGTGCCTTTGTCTGTGAGAATCTTGGCAGGGTGACCGTAGGGCTGGACAAAGAAGTGTCAGATTTTACTCCTTTGCTCTGCATGGGATCTCCCTGCAGGGCATGGTCATAGGAATTTGGTATAATAATCTGCCATCATCAGAATGTAGGGTCACCGCTCTGGTTTATTTCCACCTTCAAGGGGTCCAGTGCTATGAATTCCAAGAGTGTGCTGGTCTCTCTTGGCCAGAGCGGGCCCTGACTCCCATCCTTGCACTACTTCTGCTGATGCAGACTGGGCAGTTGTCACAACACTCCTGCATTGCTTGGGCGATCCCCCTCCTGCAAATGTTCCTCTTAGTCTTTTGGGGGCCAAAATGGCCCATGGCATTACGGTAGGCATGGAGCACCATCTTGGCTGCTGCCTGGGTGATTTCTTCATTAGTCCCTGGGTGTCAGGTCTTGCATACCAATCTGCCCTCCTCCTCAAATAGATAGGCTTGCTGGGTTAACTCTGGGGTTGGAGCACTCTGATCTGTGGCAGAAAGCCCAGTGCTTTTCTGGATAATCTCTAATACTCGGAATAACAGGGCTGTGGCCTTGGATCTGGACCCAGAGGTCCTTGTCCTTTTCAAACTAGTGCCTGGGTTCCTCACGCCCTCCTGGAACACTTCAGTAGGGATGGCCATAGATGGTAGCATCTGTAAATCCTCGTGGTCATCTGGTACTTCTGGTTTATGGAGTCGTCCGCAGCCTTGGTAAGGCATCAGCATTGCTGTTGCTCCAGCCAGACTGGAATTGCATGGAGAAGCTATAATGGGTCGGTGAGTGGTGATGTCCAGCATTGTTCTAGTGCTCCCTGCAGTGGGGTGTGGGGGGGAGCTTTCTGCCCAGCCCCATGGTGACCAATCCCAGCCGTTTTAGCCAGTCAGCTGAACCAGAGCCATTTTAAATGCTTCTCATTCGTACATTGCAGCCTAAGAGCCCTATCCTATAGTCCTTATCCAGGCAAAACTCAGACTTGAATGGAAGTTTTGCCTACTGGGCGTTGTAGGATTGGGCCTTTCTAGAACATCTTAAGATGTGTGTCTATGCCATCTGTGCTTTGCTCTCTGGACTTAGGTGGGAATCTGAAAATGTCAGCCTCCATGTACTACTACTAAATAGAATTCCTTATTATAACGGTGCTCCACACCTGCCACGCTCCTTTTGTAACAGGATGCTGCCAGATACTCAGCCACCCAGATACCAACTGCACTGTGGCTAGAAAGTACAGGCAGTACAGTAGGTTAGTACTGGGGTTAGCCTACTAGAGGATGAGGACAGGGCCCGTTGGCACCAGGCGGGGCACATATGGCACATTGCAAAAAGATGGTAGAATTCTTGTAACAGCACATACACCTGCAGAACCCGAGTGGGGTTCACTCAAGGTCTGATTTAATAACTGAAGCTAATGGAAAGTCTGCCATTGACTTCAATGGGGACTGGATGAGGCACATGTTTAGGTAGAATTCCTTCTGCTCTAACTGCAGGCCCTTTTTGTAGACTGTGAGGTTACAGGGGGCCAGCATGATCATCTAGTCTGATCTCCTGCACATTGCAGGCAACAGAACCTCACCCACCCACTCCTGGAATAGACCACTAACCCCTGGCTGAGTTATTGAAGTCTTCCAATTACAATTTGAAGACTTCAGCTTACAGAAACTCCACTATTTCTACTAGCTGAAACCAAAGTTCCTTCTAAGGTTTGGCGGCTTGCGTGCAAAATTTTCAACCCGTGTGCAAAACTTTTTCTGAATAAAATTTTTGTGCAAACTCATGTGACAGAAATTATTGAAAAATATAGAATGAAAAATTAATGTTATTTAAAATGGGTTTTTATTAATAAAAACATGTTCAAGCAAAGTGTGATTCCATTTTTTTGGGCTCTTATAACAAAGTGAGGCAGCGTTGACTAGAGCACTGGTCTGTGACTCAGGAGACTGGAGTGCTGTGGATGCTGGAAGACCTTGGGAAAGTCACCTCAGCTATCTCTGCCTCACTTTCTTTATCTGTAAAATGGGGTACTTTTGTAAAGTACTTTGATATCTATTGATATAAGTACTTTTTAATAATATTTTGGGCTACAGCTAGTAAGAAAGGGATTTTTGCCACTGACTTCAAATGGACCAAGATACAGCCCTATATAAACAACATACCAGACAGCTAGGCAGTGGAGGAAGAGACAGAGGAAGGAAGGAAAGAGAGAAGGAAGGCAGAGAAAGGAAGGAAGGAAGGAAGGAAAGACAAAAATAAGGAAGGAAGGGAGAAAGGAAAAGAGAAAGAAGGAAGGGAGAGAAAAAGAAAGAAAGAATGAAGGAAAGAAGCAGCGAGAGAAGGAAAGAAGCAACGAAAGAAAAGAAACAAAAAGGAAAGAGAGAAGGAAGGCAGAGAAAGAAAGAAGAAGGAAAGCCACAAGGCAGCCCTGGAGCACAGTCGCCTGGTTTGTGGAGGCGTCGGGGGTTACCTCAGCAAAGCCGCAGCCCCGGAGCCCAGCCACTGGGCTTGGTGGGGGGGGTGGCGGGGGCTGCTGGGCTGTGCGGGGGTCCCTCATGCCTGCGCAGGGGTGCAATGGCTGCTGCATGGCCGCACACCCGTGCAACTTAGAGGGAACATAGGCTGAAACCTGCAAGTGACACATGCTGTGTGTTGCAGAGGAAAGTGAAAGCCCCACAGGGCCACTGCCAACCTGACGTGGGGGGGGAAATTTCTTCCCAATCCCAAACATGGCACTCAGTTAGACTTTGGCTGGTTGGTCCTGCCCACCCTCCCAGACACCCACTTGCCCAAACCTGTGTCTGAAAGATACATTCAGTCCACAAATTTTTCTGTCCCGTGTGCTCTCTTCCAAAGGAGAAAACTAGATCTGGCAGTGTCTGGTTACAAAAGCACTGTGCACTGCTTTAGATAAATTGTTTGTTTGTTCATTGTCCCAACTCTAGCAGCTTCACAGCTAGACCAGCAAATGGTACACACACATTCCGAAGCAGCTTTTCCTACTCCCTTATACCTGTATCATTGACGCTGTATTCTTGAGCCTAAGCTCTTTATCAGATGGCTGCTAACTTACACCGATCCCATAAATGTAAAACCTGGAGTCTTGATCTGAGGTAAATACCCTAGTTTTTTCAAACTAATTGGCTGCTGCCCAAAATAGCTGCATTAGGGGCTAGCTTCAGATGCAGTGTATAAGTGAAGCAGACTCCTGCCCACACTTGTGCGAAGGAGCTCCTAAAGTTGTTCCATTCTGTTTGGGGTTAACGATGAGGAGTGTCTGAATATGATACAAGAACTGCATCTGTTTGTAGGAATTACAAATGGGTATAGCAAAATGTATGCCCTCTGACTGTCTTGTACAATAGGTTTTGGTTGCTAAGCCCAGTGTTTGCAATTTGGAGAGTAGTCTTGGAAGTGCTAATATGGCCATGATATACACTCTTATTAGAAAGTCTTTTGGGTTTAACCAGCCCAGGATAGAGATCTCCAAGGAGTGTTCCCAGGTGGAGATAAGACGTCATGTGGAGAATGGGGGTTAGGGAAGGAGGGATAGACAACCTTTAGCAGTGCCAGAGTATGTGGGAGAAGGAGGCACACCATATCCCTGCCATGCGGGGGGTGAGGGGGAATGAGGGGAGGAAGAAGGGAAGATATGGGGGAGGCACAACTCTTGGTGTGATGGGAAAGAGGAAGGGGACATGCAGAAAGCCCCTGCCATGGAGGGAGTAGGGACTGGAAGCACACACAGCCCCTGGTATAGGAGGTGGAAAGGGGGCACACAGCCCCTGCCATGAAGAAGGTGGTTGGAGAAGATGTAGGGAGTCTCTGAAATAGAGGGGGATGGGAGGGTGGCACACAAGGAAGTTATTTATGGGAGGACTGGAGGGATGCCAACAACGCCGTGTGTGTGTATGTGCTCAGTCTACAGAAGCAATAAAGTTAAAACCTTCTAGGAAAACTTGCTGTTAGGGAAGCTGAATCTCTCGCTGCCCCATTGCTTTGAACTCAAATTCTGGATGATTGCCTTGCTAGGTAAATGAAGCACATATATGGGCTGGCTCTTTCCTCTACCACACGGCAGAAACTCCTGGTAAAAGCTGAAGGAAGTCTAGAATCCTAGGTGGAATGTTTGTCTTCACTGAATTAATGCAGCCAACTAAAAGGAAAAGGAGACTCTCTTACCTTTTGAAGGTCTAATTTAATCTATTCTTCCTTCTTCAAATGTTATGTTTAGATAAACGTTTGCACTTCCAAATATATAGGGTTCAATCGATTACACTGGAGGTTAATACTAGATTGATTTGCTGATCCATTCTCTATAGGCAGTATTTCAAATTTGGCCATGTTTACATAGAAACTGAATATGGCATTGCTCTTCTAGACAGAGCTACACTGAGTAGTCTAGCCAATTTCAGTTAGGGATACCAAAATATCACACAGAAGTAGGCAGAACTTATCTTCATGTTAATTTACATCAGTGGCTTATGTATGGTGCTTCACTGAGCATAAACTGCTAATGGTTCTATAAATAAGACAAAAAAGTGTTGAGACAATGGGAAGCCTTGGCATGTCCCACATCATAATTCGACAAGTTCTAGACGTAGCCCGTCTAAGAATATCTTTGGATAGTAACAGAAGCATTTGTAAATTGTTGGCTGAAGTTAGATTAATTTTTTGCAGTACTTGAAAAAATCTGGTAATGCTTCCAGAATCCTTTTTAGCATGGAAGGATGAAAGGAGCTCATTGTGTTGTGTCATTAGGAGTGACGTAGGACATTCGAAGGTCTCTTGCTCTGATGATTTGTTGATCTGCCACATGTAAAGTCCACTTGATCAGTGCGAATTAGGGGGGATTTTGCCAACACTGATAGCTGAGCTGTCATCCACCTTGATTGAGATACAACACCCTTTAAGCATGGCAGAATGATGGGCTTTTGTTGAGCACACCACCATCTGTTTGTACTATGATCAAATAAGCAAATATGTTGGCAAAATGCTAGAAGCAAACTCAGTTTTTAATATCAAAACCACAATTTATTTGTGATACAAGTATTTTAATTACTGCTCTTTTTGACAGAGCTCCTGTGATGTGGTGAATTCAGGTTGTAGGAAGTGGGAGTGGTTAGTGATCTAAACACCACAATTGGCATATTGATAGGTATTCAAATCCTAGCAGGGTGGGTTCAGCTTCTCATCCTTCTAAGGCCGATAAATAGAACTCTGTCTACTTACTTACGTGTCTGAGTGCCTCTGGGGTCTTAAAAGGAAGGTCCTGTCTCCCGTCGCTGTTAGAGCAAGACGTTGGGCCTGTGTCCTTGATTTTTACCCCTCTGCCTTGATGTGCAGCATGCTGCATGCTTTCAGCCCAGCGACAGTTGGCTGTCAGTGGCATTGTGTGTATAAGCCCTGATCCTGCAGTGGCGTCATCATGCATGTACCCCCCCACCTAAGTAAAGTCCTGCTGACTTCACTGTAGGTCCATGCAGATACCAGTGCCTGCTTCTGTGGATCCTCTTGCCCCTTTTTCACCTGAGGGGCTAGTCAAATGTTGGAGCCCTGGCGTTGTTCCCGATCGGTATTTTCTTTGATGCCATCTCGTTTATTTACAAGGAATGTACAAAGTCCTGCCTCAACAAATGCAAGAGGAATCCAAAACAAATAGGGTAGCTTCTTAACTTCCGTCCCCAAGCCTCTTTAGCCCACAGCCCCAAAAGCTCACTCTCTGGCTTTTCCTGTGCTTGCAGGCTACTGCTTGGCTTGCTTGCCTTTCGTCTTTCCCTCTCTCTGTTCTTAGTTTCCGTGTGTGCTCTCACATACCCATCTAATCACAATACCCCTCCTGCCCCCATGGTACTAGTTTCCTCTCTTTATCCTTGGTGTTGGTGTGGTCTCTTCATTGTCTTCGGCAACCGTGTTAAGTGAAGGGTACATTCACACATCAGTTTGAATGAGGCTTTAACTCTACTCACAGCAACGTTTAACTCAGTTTATTACAATCTAATTGTAATGTGTCCATTTCACTTTTAAATGTGTTTTCTTGTGTTATGGTCAAACTGGCAATAAATCCTAGTTTTGCTAAGGTATAAGTGTGCAAAGTAAATGCATGACAGTATCAGTTATCTTTCAAATGACCCTCTTTTGTCAATCTAAAATTAACCATCTGTTTCTATAGTGATGACAGGACAAAGTGATCTGTAGTACAGATCCATTTCACCTCACTTCAACCTAAGGACAAAAATGATGCGTGTGGTAGATGCAGAGGGTCTCTTCCTGCAGTTTTGCTGAGAGGTTTTCTTGAACAAGGGATGCAGGATTAGGCATTGAGGATGCATCTGGACTGGAAAAATGCCTAAGTTCATTAGAGATGATGTAGTTGGTTGTGCTAGCTAGCCATATTGTGGATGACAAAGCATAGAGCTTTTTATAATAAGGAAAGCTGTTAACTGTCTTCATCCACCCCTTCCCCCACCTCCCCCCAAAAAGAGAAATGTCCCTTGTTCTTACTGACCAGTGCAGCTATATTATCATGTATGTTAAGGATGCTGTCTTTGCTATCGTAGTGGGTTCTGTAGCTGGGCTGCTGTGTTCTATCAAGTCTCTTATTTTTATATATTACGACTGTCTGGATTTAGGGGACCATTTATGATACTTTTTCATATTAATATTTCATAATTGCAATAATCCATAGGAGCTATGCTGTGTTTGGTACCAACAGAAAGGTTGCAACTTGCTAGGAAATGATTATATTGGTTATGTGTAGTTGTCATATCTGTAGCAGGAGTTAGCAATATATTTATTATATCTGTGTTTCAATGTATTTGATTGTGGGAAACTTCCCAGACTGGATGTCTATGGTCATTGTCTCCTTAATGGCCCATTAAGAGAACCACAGGCACAATGGGCCTAGGGAGAAATCTGCTCAGTGAGTCACATGGACTGACGGTGTGACTCAACTCCATTTTGATTTGTAAAAACTCCACACGGCATGGGGAAGGCCAGTGGTGATAAAAGGCAGCAGCTCCAACTCCATTTTGTCTTCAGCTAACATCCATCTCTTGATCTTTTCACCTGTGACTGGAGAAAGGACTGAGACCCACGCAGGTGCTGGGTGTCCACCAGAGGAGCTGGCAAGCCTGCAAACTCTGAGTTCTTCCAAGGACTTGCTTTACATGGACTCTTAATCATTTATATGTATGTGATTCATTTTGACTCTCTAACATCTCTCATATTTTGCTGCTTTTCTTTTTAGTTTTAGTTACTAAAGGATTGGCTGACGTGGTATTTTGGGTAAGATCCAAATCTGTATTGTTCTGTGTAATGTGGCTGGCCCATCAGGGTCAGGAGAACCTATCTGGCTATTTGGGAACCAAAGGAGCTGATGTACAATAGAGGGGGTTGTTTCTATTTTATAATGCTTCGTGATAACTGGTATGGGGAATCAGAAGCAGGTTTTTGTTACTGATTGAGAGTTTGGCTTGAGTGTCACCCATCAGGGTTCAGAGAGTTTGGCTCTCAGTTTTGCAGCTTGCCCTGACTTTTTGCACATTTAGGTGGTTATCCTACCTAGCCTGGTTCATATATATAAAAAGAGCCTTGGAGGGAGCTGTGTTTAATTGTATTGGAACAGTTATGGCATGCAGCTTCTGCAGTCGGGATTGGAATTAGTATGGCATAAGTGGTGTGTGCAGTCCTGTATATGTAACTGCCCCCAACTTTTTTTTTTTAAACAATATCTCTGGCCATCACAAATCCACTGTGCAATTTTATTATGGTCAGTGCAACATGACTTGTTTGGTAATTCTGGCATAATGCCCCTATTAGTCCTCTGGGCACTACATTTTGAACTGCTTGAGAGTTCAGAAACCCTTAGTCAACTTTATCCATGTAAAACAAACAATTGATAAAACCTGTAGTAAGCTCTGTGGTTTAGCATTCTTCCTGGTACTGTGACCACTCAGATCTCATTTTAAAACATATACTCAGAATTCATTTCAGTAAATATTTGTTTTGGCAGGAGAAAGATACAATCATCCCATTTCTCCCACAACTGTGTCTGTGCCTTTATCTGTATGACCCCATGCATAAGGAAAGTAGAATTTTCAGAGCTGCTTGGATCTGAATGCTCAATTCCTGCCTGTTTTAATTGGTCATCCAAAGAAGAAAAGGTTTCTTACCTGTAACTGGTATTCTTCGAGATGTGTTGCTCATGTCCATTCCACTTTAGGTGTGCGCGCGCCGCGTGCACGAATTGCCGGAAACTTTTTCCCCAGCATTCCCCGGGGCCGTCCGTGGAGCCCCCTACAGTCGCGCCTTCGCGGCGCACTATAAAGGGTCCCGACGGCCCTGCCCTCCCAGTTCCTTCATGTCTCAGTCCGACAGAGGGGTAGGAGGGTGGGTGTGGAATGGACATGAGCAACACATCTCGAAGAATACCAGTTACAGGTAAGAAACCTTTTCTTCTTCTTCGAGTGATTGCTCCTGTCATTCCACTTTAGGTGACTCCCATAGCCTTACCTGAGGAGGAGGGGTCGGATCTCAAATACTTGCTGCCTGAAGGACCGCTCTGCCGAGCGCTGCGTCCTCTCTGGCCTGGTCCACGATGGCATAGTGCGCTGTAAACGTGTGTACAGACGCCCAGGTGGCAGCTTTGCAGATATCCTGGATGGGGACCGATGCCAGGAAGGCTGCCGAAGACGCTTGGGCCCTTGTTGAGTGGGCCGTAACCCTCGGGGCTGACTTGCCCGTCAGTCTGTAGCATTCCCTGATACAATCCGATATCCAGGAAGCGATTCTTTGCGTTGAGACCGCCTTGCCTTTCATTCTTTCTGCTATTGCCAGAAAGAGTTGAGGAGATTTCCTAAAGGGTTTGGTCCTCTCCAAATAGAAGGCCAGGGCCCGACGCACATCCAGCGTGTGCAGTCTACGCTGTTCGTCGGTCTCGTGAGGCTTAGGGCACAGGACTGGCAAGAAGATGTCTTGATTAACATGGAAACTCGAAACCACCTTGGGGAGAAAGGCTGGGTGTGGGCGCAGACGCACCTTGTCCTTAAAAAATACGGTGTACGGCGGATCTGCCGTTAATGCCCTAATCTCCGAGACTCTTCTGGCTGAGGAGATGGCCACCAGAAACGCCACTTTCCACGAGAGGTATAGGAGTGAACAGGAGCCCATAGGTTCAAACGGGGGGCCCGTGAGTCTAGTGAGAACAAGGTTCAGGTCCCATTGGGCTACCGGGGCACGGGTTGGTGGAAAAACTCTAACCAAGCCTTTCAGGAATCTCTTAACCAGAGGGTTTGTGAAGATTGAGTGGCCTGCCTCCCCAACGTGGAAGGCCGAGATGGCCGCCAGGTGTACTCGGACGGAAGAGCTTGCTAGGCCCTGCTGTTGGAGGGCTAATAGGTAATCCAGAATTATGGGGATGGGGGCCCTAGGCGGGTCCACATTCTTATCTGCAAGCCAGACCGTGAAGCGCTTCCATTTAGCCTGGTAACTCAGCCTTGTTGAGGGTTTTCTACTGCTGAGAAGGATGTCCTTCACTTGTTGGGAGCATTGGAGCTCTGACGTGTTTAGCCATGGAGGTTCCATGCTGTGAGGTGAAGGGTTTTCACGTCTGGGTGTCTCAGTCTGCCCTCGTCCTGCGAGAGGAGATCCGGCAAGCATGGTAGAGTTATGGGGGCGCTGATCGAGAGCCCCAACAGCGTGGGGAACCAATGCTGTCTGGCCCACGCTGGAGCTATGAAGATCACCGCCGCTTGGTCCTGCTTGATTTTGATTAGGGCCTTGTGGATTAGCGGGGTGGGGGGAAAGGCATAGAGTAGTCTGCCCCCCCAATGTATGAGAAAGGCGTCCGAGTACGAGCCCGGGCTCTGCCCTTGGAACGAGCAGTAGCTCCTGCACTTCGCGTTTGCCTCCGACGCGAATAGATCCATTCGGGGAGTGCCCCACTTCCGAAATATGTCCCTCAGGATATCCTCTCTGAGGGACCACTCGTGCTTCAGAAAAGACCTGCTGAGGGAATCCGCTAGAACGTTCTGCTGACCGGGTACGTACGCTGCTATCAGGTGTATTGAATTGGAGAGGCAGAAGTCCCACAGTTCCAGTGCCTCTCTGCACAGTCGCGAGGAGCGAGTGCCCCCTTGCCTGTTGATATAAAACATTGTGGCTACATTGTCCGTGCGGACCAACACTACCCTTTCCCGTAGGTGGGGGCAAAAGGTCTGGCAGGCCCGCCTCACTGCTCGGAGCTCGCGTACGTTGATGTGCGCCAGGAGGTCCCTTTGGTCCCAGAGGCCCTGAGCCCTGAGGCTTCCCATGTGAGCGCCCCACCCGATGTTTGACGCATCCGTGGTCAGGCAAACCGAGGGCTGTGGGGGCCGGAAGGGGACTCCTCCGCACGCCCAGTCGGGGTTGGTCCAACAGCCCAATGATTCGAGGACCTGTTGGGGAACTGACACTTGTCCGCTCATGCTGTCCCGAGCAGGGCGATAGATCGAGGCCAGCCACGTCTGACACGATCTCATCTTCAGCCTTGCGTATCGTATGACTGAGGTGCAAGCGGCAAACAGGCCTAACAGCCTCAGGATCGTTCGTACTGTGCATGTCGGGTGAGCTCTCAGCTCCCTCACAGCGCCGCTGATTGTATTGAAACGATCCTTTGGGAGCGAAGCCCTGGCTACGACTGAGTCCAGGGTCGCCCCTATGAAGTCTATCCTCTGAGCCGGAGAGAGGACCGACTTCTGGGTGTTCACCACCAGCCCTAGCTCGTTGAAGGTGCGCTGGATTAACTGGAGGTGCCCCCTGACCTGGTCTCTGGTCGGTGCCTTCACTAACCAGTCGTCCAGGTACGGGAAGACTTGGATGCCCTGGCGTCTGAGGTAGGCTGCTACCACCGACAGGCACTTCGTGAAGACTCTTGGTGCGGCCGAGAGCCCGAAAGGCAGCACGGTGAACTGAAAGTGGGAGCCGCTCACAACAAACCTGAGAAATCGCCTGTGGTGTGGGGCTATGCTTATGTGGAAATACGCGTCCTTTAGGTCGAGGGCGGCGTACCAATCTCCCGGATCCAGGGAGGGAATGATGGAGGCGAGGGAGACCATCTTGAACTTGAGCTTCTTCAAGTGTTTGTTGAGATGTCTCAAGTCGAGGATGGGGCGGAGGCCGCCCTTCGCCTTTGGGATGAGAAAATACCTCGAGTAGAAGCCTTTCCCTCTCCGATGGTGGGGGACCTTCTCCACCGCTCCCGCCTCCAATAACCGGCAGACCTCCTGTTGAAGCCGGTGTTCGTGAGTTGGGTCCCTGAAGAGGGACTGGGAAGGCGGTGGGTGGGAAGGGGGTGCAGAAGCAAATTGCAGGGAGTACCCATGCTCTACAGTGCGGAGGACCCACTGGTCCGAAGTAATGAGCTCCCACGCATGGTAGAAACGGGCTAACCGGTTGCGGAAAGTGAGTATGGGTGGATCCGGAATCGAGGTAGGGGCGCCGGCCTCGGGCGTACCCTCAAAACCCCTTTTTCTGGGAGGGAGGGCGCCGGGAGCGTCCTATTCCCGAGTCTGAAGCGCTCCCGCTCCTTCTGTTGTTCCGTCCCCGTCCCCGGTAGGAGTCCGGTCTCCGATTGTATCCCCTTGGTTGGGGTTGGGGTTTAAAATGTTTGCGCTGGGGAGCAGGGGTGTGGAGACCCAGGGACTTGAGAATTGCTCTCGAGTCTTTCAGGCTCTGGAGCTTAGAATCCGTCTGAGCCGAGAACAGGTCCGGGCCCTCAAAGGGCAGGTCCTGGATCGTCGATTGGACCTCTTGCGGCAAGCCGGAGGCCTGAAGCCATGAGCAGCGTCTCATGGCCACCCCTGAGGACATGGAACGGGCTGATGCATCGGCGGCGTCTAGGGCGGATTGTAGAAGGACCTTGGACACCACCTTCCCCTCCTTGACCATTGCGGAGAACTCTGGCCTCGATGGCTGGTCGAGTTTGTCTTGGAACTTTTCCATGGCGGCCCAGGAATTGAAGGCGTACCTACTTAGGATCGCTTGCTGGTTAGCGATCCTAAGCTGTAGCCCCGCCGTGGAGTACACTTTACGACCAAATAGGTCCAGCCGCTTAGAGTCCTTGGCCTTTGGGGTCGGGCCCTGGTGACCCTGTCTCTCCTTTTCATTGGCAGCCGCCACTACCAGAGACCCCGGGGTGGGGTGAGTGTAAAAATGCTCGTACCCCGATGATGGGAGAAAATATTTCCTTTCGGACCTCTTAGCGGTAGGGGTTATGGAGGCCGGTGTCTGCCACAGGGCCTTGGTATTGTCCCTGATAGTTTTGATAAGAGGTAGGGCGACCCTCGATGGGCCCTCTGGGGTCAAAATGTCTACCATAGGGTCAGCCTCTTGGACTACTTCCTCCGCCTGCAATCCCATGTTGCGGGCTACCCTGCGCAGCAGGTCCTGATGCATCTTAGCGTCATCGGGGACCACTGCCGGTGTCGTTCCTGCCACCGCCTCGTCTGGCGACGACGAAGAGGAACCCCGGGGGAGGGGCAGCACCGTCTGGCCCACGGCACCGGGACGGGGGTGCTTTTGGCGCTCGCTCCTGGCGGTGCCGGGGACCTGCGTGTCCTCCGCGGCGGAGCCTGGGTCCGAGAGGTCCGTAGCCTCTGGCGGGACGCTGGCCGTGTAGGAAGGGCGGGTCCTTGAGCCCGAGGCCATGGAGCGTGACATGCCGGAGGGCTGGCCTTGTGCCTGGTGGAATGCCCAGGGTGTCCAGAAAGGCCACTGAGATGGCATCTGCCAGTGGTGCGGTGCCGCGTGTCCCTGGCCCGAACGGTGCCGACGTGGACTTCTCCTGGGTCTGATCGACTCCGACTCAGAGTCCGAGGAGGCATAGCTGCGCGGAGACCACGGCGGAGCGGTGCCGTGCGGTGCGGTCGGTGCCGGCGGGGTACGGCGCCGGGGGGACCTCGACTTAGCAGCCTCCGTTTCCCGGTCACTTTCCCTGTGCCGCGGGGACGGCGCCGGGCGGTGCCGAGGAGACCTTGGTCTCTTTAACATCGGGGGTTTTCCCTTGGATATCGGCGTCCTTGCCAGACTATGCGCCGGGGAAGCGACCTCCTCAATTAACTCCCTTGCCGCCTCAAAGGTCTCGGGAGTGGAGGGCAAGTGAATTTCCTCTTGCAGGATCTCCCTGGTAGGGGAACTTGTCGGTACCGGACTCAACGAGTGTCTCGGAGTCGACGGTGCCGGGCCCCGGATAGCCTCTGTCGAGCGGCCCGACCCGGGTCCTGCTCTATCAGCTCCCTTGCTCTTAGGTGCCGGGGAGCGGCCCCTGTCCGCTCTTCTCTTTTTGGGCGGTACCGGGGAATGGGAGCGGTGCCGCCGTCCTTCATCGGCCCCTTTCTTCGGCGCCGGCGAACGGCGGTGCCGAGGTTCCTTGGGCGTGCCCTTGGAACGCGGCGAGTGCGGGACAGGAGGTGCGCTCCGCACCGAAGCCGCACCGGGTGTCTCCGGCGCCGGAGGGCGCAGTGCCTCCTCCATCATCAAAAGTTTCAGTCTCTGGCCCCTTTCTTTTTGTGTTCTGGGGCGGAAACTTTTACAGATCTTACAGTGCTGGCCGAGATGGGCTTCGCCGAGGCACTTGAGACAGGAGGAGTGTGGGTCGTCCAAGGGCATAGGCTTCTTGCATGCGCCGCACGACTTGAAGCCGGGCATGCCCCGGATCCGCTGAAGACAGCGGGCCCCCTAAATGTAGGGGGGGGGTGCTCTAAACTAAACTAACTGTGAACTATCTTTCTAACTAACTACAAACAGGGGAGAACTCTTGCGGAGCGCAAGAGCGAAACGTTCCAGCAATCGCCACGAGCGGTAAGAAGGAACTGGAAGGGCAGGGCCGTTGGGACCCTTTATAGTGCGCCGCGAAGGCGCGACTGTAGGGGGCTCCACGGACGGCCCCGGGGAATGCTGGGGAAAAAGTTTCCGGCAATTCGTGCACGTGGCGCGCGCACACCTAAAGTGGAATGGACATGAGCAATCACTCGAAGAAGAACTTCAGCAGCTTTGAAAATCTCAGCCACAATACTCTGGCTAGTCTTGTCCACCAGGAGAACACCCTTTCCTCATTAATATCCCCTGTGAACACTCCCATCTTTTGTATTGCCACAAGAAGTGAATGAAAATGCTTTTAAACAGATTTTAAACTCCCCCCCCATACCCGAATCATTCGTCTATCTGAACTGCTCAATGCATCCTTCCTGCCTTCAGCCTGTTTTCTTCTCTGGGTAAGGTCTCTGAGACAGAGGCTATCTGAATTTTGTGTATAGTATTCTATTATACAGCAGCAAGCAAATAATGTACCATTAGATACTGTCAAGGTGAGTGAGTAATGTCTCTTATTGGACTTCTGCTGGTGAGAGAAACCAGTATTGTCTGTCTCATCAGCCTAAGTATGGTCAATAAAAGATATTACTTCACTCAGCTTGTCTCTTTAATCTCCTCGGAGCAACACGGCTACAACAGCACTGCATATGTGTTATAAACTGATACAGATTAAGCAGCCAGAAACCTTGGGTTTTTTCCTGTTGATTCCTCTGCTCTACAAATACATGTCAGGCTTCATGCCTAACTGAGAACTCCACATGGTTCTGCCCTGGGCTGTATTTGGCAGTGCTATGTGGACAGAGTTATGTAGGTGAAAGGGCCCTGTTTACTACACTTACATTTATTAGCCGTACTGGGACACTGTCATCTTACATAGCCAGTTTTGTTCTTGCAGCGTAGTGAAGACGTTTACTGTAGTATTATTCAGTGAATGTGCCTCAGTCTCTTGTGTCTTAGAAAGGACTGTGTGAAGGATGAAGTAGCTGTAACTATGAGGTTTAACTGCCTCTAAGCATGGTGACAGGAGGACTCAAGATAATAGCTCAGCTGTTCTAGGTATGAGTGAGGGGCCAATCACAGAGGTGGACCCATCCAGCTCTGTGAAAATGGATGTTTTCTTTTTGATTTTGGTTTAAGCGGAAGTCACCATGGTGAAGTAGATTGCTGAGCACACATCCCACTGAACAGAAATTGGAAGTGCTTGGCAGTTTACAGGATAGGCCCCCTGCTAGTACTCTGTATTGCTACTATGCTATAGCTGTGCTTCGTCAGACTTCCCATTTTAAACTCCATTTTTCAGGGCAGAAACTAGCTTGGACTTTAGTGGACGAGGCCAAGTGTGAAGATTTTTAAACTAAGGGTCCTAACGCTGGTCTCTTTTACACTAGTGTGACACTGGACTACAATTACTTACCTCTGATAAAGGTAGAAATGTTTACTAAATATTTTAGTTCTGTATTTGGGGGAAAATCCGATATAGTCATATCATATAAAACTCTTTCCATTTCACTGGCATCTGAAGAGGATGTTAAACAGTAGTTGCTAAAGTCAGACTTACTAAATCAGCAGGTCTGGATAAATTGCATACAAGCATTTTAAAAGAGCTGGCTGAGGATCCTGCTGCACCATTAATACTGCTTTTCCATAAGTCTTGGAACATTTGGTGTTAGCTAAAAGCTGTCAGCTGAAATCTAGCTAGCTGATCATGAATCAATCAACTTAGCTTAGGTGCGACCCTGTCATCAGCATCTGTCAACTGTGACTAGCCTGACTAGGGAAAGGAACCAATCAGGGACTCTCTTTTCTGATTAACGAATAACACCGGTTTATTAGTAGTGGAGGAACAAACACAGGTAAGTAAAATGACTAACAAGAACCCCTGTCTAATTGTGTATCCCACCCACCAAGCAAGGCAGGCCTCTTATTCAGAATCTTTCTTCACCCAGCAGGGCATTGGTATCCCGATCGTCCGCTTGGCCGAGGGGTGGTCAGTCTTTGTTTCGGGTCTCACGCAAAACAGTCCACTCGTCTGCTTCTAGGTCCAGGTCCGCAGTCCCCCTGATTTGGGCCGTCTGCTTCTCGTCGTGGTCTGAGAATCTTGGTCCGCCGACTGCGCAAAGCAACGTCACAGGGCTGCCTCTCTGGCGGACAGCCCCGCTTCCCGCACACACAAGTCCTTTTATCAAAGTACGCTGAGCAATCCCAACTTGGGGCTGCACATGGCACTCAAGCCTCTTCGCACGCCGCACTCAAACCACTGCGCACGGTCCCTGTCTCTGGGCAGGTTGTCTGCCTTTGGCAGTGAGCCAGCCTGGGCAAGCGGCAAAGTACATTGGCACCCTGCCCGCTCTAGGGCCTGTCCATTCCTTATGATACCCAACATATCTTTTATTTTTTTAATTTTATCTTTTCCCCAACATTGGGAAATTTCAAAAGACTGGAAGACAGCTAGAGTTTTGCCAGTATTTTAAAAGGATAACTGGATGACCCAGATAATTATAGGCCAGTCAGTGTAATATTGACATCATGGAAGATAATGGAGCAGCTGCTACGGGACTCAATAATTAAAGGAGAGTAAGGTAATTAATGCCAATCAACATGGGTTTATGAAAAATAGAATCTGTCAAACTTATTCTTTTTTTGCTATTCAGGTTTGAATGATATAGTATACTTAGATTTCTGTAAGGCATTTGATTTGGTAGCACATGACTTTTTTTTTTTTTAAATGAGAATAATATAAAATTAACATGGCACATCAAATGTTAAATGAAGTAAAAGCTGGCTAATTGATAGGGCTCAAAATGTGTACAGGAACGGCCATGCTGGCTCAGTCCAATGGTCCCTTTAGCCCAGTATCCTGTTTTCTGACAGTGGCCAATGCCAGATTCTTCAGAGGGAATGAATAGAACAGGTGATCATCCTGTTGGCCAGTCTCAGTCTCTGGCAAACAGCAATTCCTGCCTATTTTGGCTAACAGCAATAGATGGCCCTGTCCTCCATGAATTTAAATAGTTGTGTGGCCTTTTTCTTTTAACTCTATTATAGTCTTGGCCTTCACAACAACCTCTAGGAAGACAATCCACAGGTTGACTGTGCGTTGTGTGAAGAAGTATTTCCTTTTGTTCCTTTTTAAACCCACTGCCTGTTAGTTTCAGTTGGCAACCCCTAGTATTCGTATGATGAGGAAGAGTAAATAACACTTCTTTGTTTACTTTCTCCACCCTTTGATTTTATAGACTACTGTAATATATGCCCATAGTTTTCTCTTTTTCCAAGCTGAAAAGTCTGTTTTATTAATGCTCAGTGTGACTCTGTTGTCAAAAAGGCTAATGTGGTTCTTGGATGCATAACAGAAGAATCTCAAGTTAGGAGTAGAGAGATTATTTTATCTCTGTATTTCACTGTAATGAAATCACTGCTGGAACACTGTGTTTAGTTCTGGTTTTCACAATTCAAGAAGCATATTGATACTTTGGAGAGGGTCCAGAGAAGAGCAAGGAGAATGATTAAAGGCTTAGGAAACCTACCTTACAGTGATAGAGTAAAGGAGCTCAATCTGCTTAGTTTAACCAAAAGATTAAGGGATGACTTGATCACGTCTATAAGCATCTGCCTGGGAACAAATTTTGATAATGGGTTCTTAAATCTATCAGTGAAAGGTAGAACATAATTGAATGGCTGGAAACTGAAGCTTGAAAAATTCAGTCTGGAAATAAGATGTAAATCATAGAATCTTAGGGCTGGAAGGGACCTCATGAGGTCATCTAGTCCAACCCCACTCCCACTAAATCATCCCAGCCAGGGTTTTGTCTAACCGGACCTTAAATATCTCCAAAGATGGAGATTCCACCACCTCCCTAGGCAACCCATTCCAATGCTTCACTACCCTCCTAGTGAGAAAGTTTTTCCTAATATCTAACCTCAACCTCCCCAGCTGCAACTTGAAACCATTGCTCCTTGTTCTGTCCTCTGTTACTACCAAGAACAGCCTAACTTCCTCCTCTTTGGAGCACCCCTTCAAGTAATTGAAGGTTGCTATCAAATCCTCCCCTCAGTCTTCTCTTCTGCAGACTAAACAAGCCTAGTTCCTTCAGTCTCTCCTTGTAAGTCATGTGCCTCAGCCCCCTAATCATTTTCGTTGCCCTCCACTGGACTCTTTCTAATTTGTTCACATCCTTTCTGTAGTGGGGAGCCCAAAACTGGACACAGGATTCCAGATGCGGCCTCACCAGTGCCGAATAGAGGGTAATAATCTCATCCCTCGATCTGCTGGCAATACTCCTACTGATGCAGCCCAATATGCCAGTGGCCTTTTTGGCAACAAGAGCACACTGTTGACTCATATCTAGCTTCCCATCCACCATAATCCCCAGGTCCTTTTCTATAGTGCTGCTACTTAGCCGATCAGTCCCCAGCCTGTAGCAGTACATGGGATTTTTCTGTCCTAAGTGCAGGACTTTGCATTTGACCTTGTTGAACCTCATGAGATTTCTTTTGGCCCAGTGTTCCAATTTGTCTAAGTCTTCCTGAATCCTGTCCCTGCCCTTCAGCATGTCTAGCATTCCCCCCAGCTTGGTGTCATCCATGAATTTACTGAGCGTGCAATCAATCCCATCATCGAGATCATTAATGAAGATGTTGAACAGAACCAGCCCCCGGACCGACCCCTGGGGCACTCCATTCATTACTGGTTGCCAACTAGACATCGAGCCATTGATTCCTACCTGCTGAGTCCATTGATCTAGCCAGTTTTCTATCCACCTTACGGTCTACTCCTCCAACCCATACTTTCTTAACTTATTTAATGTTCAACAGTGAGGGTAATTAACCACTGGAACAATTTACTAAGTGTTCTGTTAGATTCTTCAGATACACTTTGGGAATTATTTTGGGGAAGTTCTTGACCTGTGTTACACAGGAGATCAGACTAGAATCGGGTGTCCAATCTTTTTGGGTGAGGGGCCACATTTCAAACCTTTTCTGACTCATATGGCCAGGGAACAAATTTTGGATAGATAAGGCAAAATAGAAATTGTTCTTATTAATAAAACGTAAACAGTCAAAAAATAAACAGCAGTTTACAAACTCAGTTTGGTTCTATAAAAGCAGAAACTTGCATTTCATACCTAAACACAATTCTCAAATATCCCTCCTCCCTACAGTAATCTTTACGTAAGTGTCACTTTCACAACTGTAAGCAACAAATCTTCACTTGTTAATTAAACCACATTTTGTGAAAACTTGAAAAAGGCTCATCTTTTGCAGAATGCATCAATTAGTACAGGAGGCAGGAGAGTGTGGCAGGCCAGGCGGAGGGGCATGTGGGATGGCAGGAGAAAGCGGGGAGTGCAGAGGCAGGACAAGAGAGGATGGGGCAAAGTGCTGGGGGAACATGGAGATCAAGGGCGGGCAGAGTGGCTGTGCGGGGTGTCAAGGGGGGACCTGGCAGGGCAGGAGATGGGAGGGATGGTAGGAAGGGGTGGGGTGGCAGGGGAATATTGCAGGGCAGGCAAAGGCAAGGGTGGCCGTGTGGGGTGGCAGGGGAAAGAGTGGACAGCAGGGCAGGATGAGCAGAGGTAGCAAAGGAGCATGGGATAGGTGGCAAGGTTGGGGGAAGGGAGGAGTGGGGCAGGGATGGGAAGGAAGCCATGCGGCCACGTGGTGGGACCCCCACTACTTCCATTCTCCTTGGAAGGCTATTCCAGAACTTTACTCCTCTGATGGTTAGAAACCTGCATCTAATTTCAAGCCTATATTTCCTAATGGACAGTTTGTAGCCATTTGTTCTTGTGTCCACATTGGTGCTGTACTCAAATAATTCCTGTCCCTCCCTGGTATTTATCCCTCTGATGTAGCTATAGAGAGCAATCATATCTCCTCTCAGCCTTCTTTTGGTTAGGCTAAACAAGCCAAGCTCTTTCTCATAAGGCAGGTTTTCCATTTCATGGATCATCCTGGTAGCCCTTCTTTGAATCTGTCCCAGTTTAAATTCATCTTTTTTAAACATGGGGGACCAGAACTGCATGCAATATTCAGATGAGGTCTCACCAGTGCCCTGTATAATGACACTAACACCTCCCTATCTCTACTCAAAATACCTCTT
The DNA here is from genome assembly GCA_007922175.1 of Pelusios castaneus. Taxonomy (NCBI): domain Eukaryota; kingdom Metazoa; phylum Chordata; order Testudines; family Pelomedusidae; genus Pelusios; species Pelusios castaneus. The sequence goes on from ML685865.1 coordinate 8,130,241, forward strand.
CTGATGCATCGTAGGACCGCATTAGCTTTTCTTCATGGCCACATCACATTGGCAGCTCATAGTCATCCTGTGATCAACCAATACTCCCAGGTCCTTCTCCTCCTCTGTCCTTTCCAACTGATGTATCCCCATTTTATAGGAAAAATTCTTATTTGTCCTTAAATGCATGACCTTGCACTTCCCATTATTAAATTTCATCCTATTCCTAATACTCCAGTTTACAAGGTCATCCAGATCTTTCTGTGTGATATCCCGATCCTACTCTGTATTGGCAATGTCTCCCAACTCGGTGTCATCCACAAACTTAATTAGCACATTCCCACTTTTAGTGCCAATGTCAGTAATAAAAAGGTTAAATCACATCGGTCCCAAGACCGATCCCCAAGGAGCTCCACCACTAACCTCCCTTCAGCTTGACAGTTCACCTTTCAGTATGACCTGCTGCAGTTTCCCCTTTAACCAGTTCCTTATTATGTTCATATTAATCCCCATCTTTTGTAACTTAACTAATAATTCCCTATGTGGGACTGTATCAAATGCCTTGCTGAAAAGTAAATTAGGTCCACTGCATTCCCCTTATCCAAAAAATCTTTTATCCTCTCAAAAAAGGAGATCAGGCTGGTCTGGCATGATCTACCTTTTGTAAAGGCATATTGTATTTTGTCACTGTTACCATTAACCTGTTCACTCATATCCAGCTTCCCATCCACCATAACCCCCAGGTCCTTTTCTAAAGTGCTGCTACTTAGCCAATCGGTCCCCAGCCTTGTTGAACCTCATGAGGTTTCTTTTGGCCCAATGCTCCAATTTGTCTGTCTTCCTGAACCCTGTCCTTGCCCTCCAGCTTGGTGTCATCCGTGAACTTACTGAGTGTGCAATCTATCCCATCATCCAGATCATTAATGAAGATGTTGAACAGAACCGGCCCCAGGACCGATTCCTGGGGTGCTTCATTCATTACTGGTTGCCAACTAGACATTGAACCATTGATTCCTAACTGCTGAGCTCAATGATCTAACCAGTTTTCTATCCACCCTACAGTCCATTCATCCAACCCATTCTTCCTTGACTTGCCAACAAGAATGCTGTGGGAAACCGTATCAAAAGCTTTGCTAAAACTGAAGTATATCACATCGACAGCTCTTCCCACATCCACGAATCCAGTCATCTCATCATAGAAGGCAATCAGGTTGGTCAGGCATGATTTGCCCTTGGTGAATCCATGCTGACTGTTCCTGATCACTCTATTTTCTTCCAAGTGTTTCAGAATTGATTCTTTGAGGACCTGCTCCATGATTTTTCCAGGGATTGAGGTGAGGCTGTTTGGTCTATAGTTCCCTGGATCCTCCTTTTTCCCTTTCTTGAAAATAGGCATTATATTTGCCTTTTTCCAATCCTCCAGGATCTCCCCCGTTCGCCACGAGTTTTCAAAGATAATGGTCAGCGACTCTGATATCATGTCGGCCAACTCCCTCAGCACCCTCGGATGCAGTTCATCCGGCCCCATAGCCTTGTGCACATACAACTTCTCTAAGTAGTCTCTAACCTGAACTTCCATCACCAAGGGCCGCTCTCCTTCTCGCCATTCCGTGTTACTGATGACAATCACTATGGGAAATGTGTGATTTAGAAGGCTTTATGAACATCAGATTCAAAGCAAATTGAAAAAAAGAGATGTATTAGCTCCTAATCCTTGCCCTCATTTTTTTTTATGTCTACCTCTTTTTACCCTCATTCCTGTATCTCCTCTGTCCTTCCACCCACTCTCTTGGGACTGTTTGTTACAGTCAAATGTCAATTTCCAAACAAAAAGCCAAGGTCCATCAGCAATGTATGGAAATGCTACAGAGATGACTTGTTCAGGGACAGGGGAAATGTCACCAGTCAACAGCCAGTCCACTCGCCAACTAACAGCTCTTACTGTCAGGCTTGGAAATGGTTCTTATCTGGTCTAGCTCTCTTCATCTAGTAATGGTTCTGGACATCTTGGGAAGCCTATAAGGCTTTGCCTCTGGCATAGAGCCTTAGTAGGATGTGAGTTATAGTGTATCATCAGAACAGATGCTTTTGGCTGCACCTGGCATTCACACCATTTCAGATCTGAATAGTATGCCTGGAGAGGCTTGTGGTTGAGAGACAAACACGATGAAGTCAGCAGTTGGAAAGGAAAAGCACCAAAAATAAGCCTTCAGCAGTGGCCCGATCTTGAGAGGTACTGAGTGACTTAAATGCGACCCATGCAGGTGGCCACTGATCAGCGTTTCTTGGGTTTAGGTCCTAGCAAAGCAGTTGTGATAGACCGAGGGAGGTAGGGAGAGGCTTAAAATAAAGAACACTTGTGGTGGAGGGGAAGGAAGAATTTTCTCTCTGTGCTTACATCCATTTTGGGTGACTGTAGCTTTGACCAATATAGAGAAATAGTTATGTTCTGATCTCTTGTATGTGTGGGGGGAAGCTTTTTATTTTAATGTGCTTATAAGAATAGAGGTAGTATGGTCAAACGACTATGGCATTGGATTTAGTTGGGGGACCTGGATTCTGTTCCTCGCTCTGCCATTGACCCACTGTTAACTGAGGCAAGTTCCTCTATCTCTGTGCTACTGGGTGACTATCATAGAGATGACAGCGAGTACCCATTGTTGTAAAAATACGTGCGATGTAAGTACTATTGGTACTGGTCAATGCTGGAAGATGGGATACTGGGCTATATGGATCATTGCTCTGACCCACTATGGCTGTTCTTATGTTATGTGGTGGTGGTGGTGCCATTTAATCACACTTGAACCCCAAGCAAAACTGAGCTTGATAAATTTATGAAGGAGATGGTATGATGGGACACCCTAATTTGGCAATTAACTGATCTTTGACTACTAGTGGTAAGTATGCCAATGTCCTGTGCTGCTATGTCAGATGGGGTGGGTTCTGAGCAGGGCTGTCCCTGGGGGGGAGCGGGACCCGGAGCCAATTGGCCTGGGGGGGCCCACCCCACCCCACCCCGGAGGGGCGAAGGGTGGGCTGGGTCTGCCCTAACCTGGGACCCTGCCAAGCTGAGGCCCCCGCCACAAGCGAGAGCTGGCCCTGGCCCTGGCCCTGGCCGCGGCCCCAAGGTTTCCGCCGGGAGCTGGCCTTGGGGGAGCCGGCCATGGCTGGGGACACCAGTGGCCCCCCGCCAGGCCACGCTTTGCCCAGCCTGGGCCGGCCCTCCCTATCCCCAGGGCACAGCAGCAGGCCCATGGGCGGGACGGGTGCGTGGGGCCATCAGGCGGCTGGGTCGGCCTGCCCCACACCCACACAGGACAGTCCCTGGCCGTGGCTGGCTCCCGGTGGCGGTGCAGCCTCAGGTCCCCGGCCTTGGCAACGGGCCTGGCCAACCACATGGGGCAGGGCCGGCCCAGGGCCAGAGGCCAGGCGAAGCCTCCCACCCAGCCCCACTCCCGCTGCCTTCAGCTCGTTGCCAGCAGCTGGGGCAAGGCGAAGCGTGGACTGTAGGGGGGTGGGCCCGCACTGCGGGCCCTGCTCTCCCCCAGCTGGGAGCGGGACAGTGCGGGGCCCATGTAACTACGGGGCCGGGGGGGCGATCACCCTGTTCACACCCCCCCCCCCCCCCCCCAAGCATGGCCCTGGTTCTGAGTTACTCCCGAGAATTCTTTCTTGGGTGTCTGGCTGGTGAGTTTTGCCCACGTGCTCCGGGTTCAGCTGATGACCATATTTGGGGTTAGAAACAATTTTCCCCCAGGGCAGATCGTCTTCTTCTGTAGCCAGGGGCCCGGGTCACTTGCTGGTGGATTTTCTGTACCTTGAAGTCTTTAGTTTGAACCATGATTTGAGAACTTAAATAACTCTGTCGTAGGTTCAGTGTCTATTACTGGAGTGGGTGGGTGAGGTTCTGTAGCCTACATTGTGTGGGAAATCACACTAGATGATCATATTGGCTCCTTCCGACCTTAAAGTCTAGGAGTTTAAAACAGAACAAATCTTTGTCACTACTATTTTATGTAAGCCAAAGATGTTGCTTGGTTGGTTTTTTTTTTAACTTCCAGTCTGTCTGCCTTTATATAATCAGTGGTGGAATAAGACCAAGGAGGCATCAGCACTCCAGTTCTTTTAAAAAAAAAAAAGGTCTCTGGAATAAAGAGACCGTCTGGATCTGACATGCAGATAGACTGGTCCTCGAATTCCTTGCTAGTTCTTTCTACTGAAACAAACCAAGTATTTCATGTTGGAGCTGTCAGTACTGCTGGTATGTGTTAGTGCACTGATAATATCCTGGGGAAAAGTGTAGCTACTGTGAAGAGAACAGTAGATCTCATCCAAATGGGGGGAGAAGGGATGCTGGTGGCTCATGCAGTGTGTGAGGTTAAGAACAAAAACACAGACCACTTTCATATACTTGACTTGACTGTCATTTTCACTGCTACTTCATGGCTCCCTGCCACATCCCAAAACATTTTCAGGTTTGAGTTTTCCAAGACAAGTCCTGTCCACAGGAAAAAGGAATAATAGTCGTTTTAGTAGGCAAGGTCCACTTCTGTAATGGATGTACCTGGATGGGGGAGTTCAGAGACGGTAATGGATGTACCTGGATGGGGGAGTTCAGAGACGGTAACTCTTGCTGTGGGAGTTGAGGATTGAAGATTTTCACATTATAGCTGTAATGATAAATACAATGTTTTTACTATTCCAAGTTTTACACAATGCTTTACGTTCATAAGCTAGAAACAGGAGGTAAATTCTAATGCAAGATTTTAAATGGCCTACTGGCTGGCTCTTGAGGGAATGGGCACCAAGTCACTATCAGATTCAAAAGGGGGTAGCCGTGTTAGTCTAGTTCAGCAAAACAAAGGAGGCGTCTGGTGGCACTTTTAAAGACTAATTTATTTATCGCATGGGCTTTCATAGGAAAAGTTCCCACTTCAAGCGTCTGAGGAAAGCTCATGCGATAAATAAATTTGTTAGTTTTTAAAAGTGCCATCAGACGTTTTTGTTTTACTGTCAGAGTAACACAAGTAAAGCTGTGACCCCTAGTGGAGAACGATGGTTACGAAGGAGAAGCTAGTGCTGGAGGAGAGGAAAGTGTCGGGGTAGCACAAGAGACAACCCTTCTTGGTTGGTCTGTTTCAGTGAAGGAGAGGTATGTGATTAATACAGCCCATGTACTTTCTTATCAAGCCTGTAAGGTAGGGTGGAGCAAGTCCTTAGGTGACTGGGCTGTGTAGGAAATATGTCACATTTTCACCTATTACACATACGTTTCAAATATCAGAAATGTTAATGTAGAACGTTACTATGATGGAACCCGCCATCCTTTACTGAAAGGTCAAAATGTGTTTTGCATGTATGTTAAGTTAGCTACGTACAGAACCAAATAGTGAGAGAAGATCTGTTGGAGAACTTAGTCAGGCCCCTGCCAATGCTGGATTACACTACTAAATAATCAGAGACTGGTTTAAATACCTTGCCGCCATCATGATAGTATTGAATGTCTTCCAACTCCTTAAAAATAAATGCAACAATCTGTCCATCTCCTTTTTTCAGTCTATAGGAGAAACAGCGTGGTTAGGTCTTGTGTGGGTACAAAGGCTTTAGTGAAGGAAAGCCAAGTCTAAAGGAGGAGTTTAGCATTTAGTTCTGGCAATGATGATGGCTGTGATCATTCTTGCCTGGCGGAGAACTGAGTTCCATGGTTTCTGTCTACCTCTTGTGGAGGCTTATCTGCCACGTTGGCAAACCCTGGTTTATTGGCCACAAGTTTGATCCAGTGAAACAAAAGTGTCGTGGGAGAAAGGCAGTGACTTAAATAATCAAGTCAATTCACATGGAGAGCTTTTAATATCTGGCTAGAGACACTGAACTGGCTTCTTTTATAGGGGGAGGCAGAACAATGGAGTGGAATTCTAGGAGGCATTTGGCAAAGAAAGTGGCTGCTATGTGTTGTACCAATTTTAGACCCTTTTCAGAATTTCTGGCTTCTTTTCTAGGTATGAGTTGCAATAACAAAGTCTGCTGGTCACTTGGATGTGGCCACAGTTATCTGTGTATGGATGGGTCTTTATTTTCTGGCCAAATCTAGATTCATAGATTCCACTGTGATCTGACCCCTGCTTAACACAGGCTGTGGAAGAGGGGTTCTCAACCCCTGGCCTGCAGGCCAAAAGTGGCCTACGGGACTTTTAAAAACGGCCTGCGCTACCTGGTCTGTTGGCTGGGAGCCCTGCTGTGGCCTCCCGCCTCCTCTCTGGTCCTGCCCAGGGCTCCAGGAGCTCTGGGCGGAGCTGCAGGCCAGCGCAGTTGGGGGCTATGTTCCCTCTAAGTTGTGCGGGTGCGCTGCCACGCAGCAGCCATAACACACCCGTGCACCTATCCCAAACATCCACGCAGCCGGACCCCTGCCTTCCTTCTCCGTCCCTTCTCCATCCCCAATCGCCGACCCCCACCTCCCTTCTCCAGCCCTCCCCGGCCCCCATAAACTATCAGAGAGGAAGGCCTGGAAGGTTACTTCCTGAGTTCTGATGCATTTATTATAATATATAAACATCTGTAATTAACCTGATAAAAATGTCCTGTTGTGGTTTTTAGGGGCCTTTTTCCAATTAAAAAAACAAACAAAAACCTGATTCTCTCCCCTCCTTCTCCCCACTGTTGTCCTATATTGCAGCAGGTTTCTGAAAAAGCGCAAGATTCTTTGCCAACGTATCCAGCAGCTGATAGTATGAGTATGTCCACAGTGCAGGCAGAGTTGTTTTATTAATCCATTGGGGGGAGTCCTGGATTTAAGAATGGTTCCACTAGAGTCGGTAGGCCATTGATGTATGGTTTGAAGAGAGTTCATCTGATTCTGTGCATGGTGTTTCTTAAAAAAATAGGTCTTGGAAGTGCTCTAATTTGGGTGTCTGGGCTTTGTCTGTATGTTGGTTTGTTTTAAATTCTTTTCCCACGAGAAACTGGTGTATGTTGCATCTTCAATTTAAGCTGTGGCATGGATGGAATCCTGGGCTAGCCTGTGCAACCAGGAGATACTGGGTAGAGTGGCAGCTTAAGGTGTGTCTGCTGGTTAGTTTCTGTCCCAGAACGGAATTGGGGAGCAGGATGCTGATAAGAGATGGCATTGCACTATGTAACACCCTGCCACTAGATTAGGAAGGGACAGGAATGACATGTAGATTGAGGGGATTAGATCACCTCCTCAGTGTGTAATCCTACCCTAGATGGATTGTGTTGACCTCTGAGAGAGAGACCTGAGGGATGTGTTTTCTCCCACCTTGGCAACACTTATGCCAATGAAGTCACACTGAATTGAGAGGCCACCATCACTTCTGTTGGTAGTGATAGTGTCGCCAACCCCCACCTCCCTTCTCCTTCTTCCAGGTCCCATCGCTGATGCCTGCCTCTCTTCTCCAGCAGAACACAAGACAGAGCTGTTTTTTATAGTGTGCCATTACAGATGCACAGTTTCCAGGGAAGAGACAGGTTTTCTCCAAACAAAATTCTATGATGGTACATGCACATGGACTTTATTAGGATCTAGTGATTTTTTTTTTTAAACAAATGTTACTAAATGAAGTTAGAGACATTTGCATCTTTCAGTTGAAGTATAAAATGTATACAGTCTTTCTGGAGGACATTTCTTTCCACTCAAAGAAGGACCAAGAGAACAAAAATCACACCTTTGGGTCAGACATGGCACTGCTCACAGATTTAGCAAACTTTACTCATGAACAAGGCAACGTACAGGGGCTACAGACACAGAGATGGTCTGTGCGCTCCACGATAATCTGAAAATTTTAAGTTTATCCCCTAGAACAAAAGACATTCATGACCAAATGTCAAAAGTATTTCCATCAGTGTCCATTACAGAGGTAAAATGACATCTCTACTCCCGCTCAAGACTTCCATTTATGCATCCAAGGATTGCATTAGCTTTTTGGGTCACCAGGTCACTGTGAGCTCACATTCAGCTGATTATCCAACCCGATGCTCAACTCTTTTTTTGAAGTCACTTATTCCTAGGCTAGGATCCTGTACATATGGCTTATGTTTTTTGTTCCTGGGGCATTCATTTATACTTAGCTGTATTAAACCATTTTGTTTGCTAGAAGTCAATTTACTAAGTGATGTGGATCATTCTAAATAAGTGATGTGCCCTCTTTGTTATTTATCACTCCCCAAATTTTTGTGTAATGTGCAACTTTCTCAGTGATGACTTTGTTTCCTTCCAGGCCATGAACAAGAATGTTAAATGACATTGAGCCAAGAGCTGATTTCTGTAGGCTCTCACTGGAAACACACCTGCTCGATGGTGACTGCCTATTTACAATTACATTTTCCCACTGCAGTAGATGTCTTTTGCATCATAGCGATCTGTATGCTCAGTAGAATTGAAGGTCTCTTTAGACTCCAAGACCAGAATCTGATGGTTTGAGGACAGGTGCCCTCACTAGGCGTAGGATGTGCAGTAACCTTTGTAATATGAATATGCTAGCGGGCCTTTAAAATGTGTCTGAGACAAATGTTTTTCAGAGACAATGAAAGCTAGCAAAGGACTGAGGTCTAAATCTTTGGCTAGTGTATTTTCAATAGGTAAAACATTGTGAATTCATCTCCCAAATAGGACTTCTGTACAACTTCTATATGATACCTGCTGGGAGAGCAATACAGCAGTTCACAGATAATCTGGAAACTTTTTGGAGAATGCTGGGGACAAGTTCCTGGAGAAAGTCCTAGAGGAACTAACTTAGGTCCATGCTTCCCTTGACATCTGCTCACAAACTGGGAAGAATTGGTAGGAAACGTAGAAGTGGCTCTGGGCAGCAGAGGCCATGAGATAGTTGAGTTCAGGATCCCAACAAAAGGAAGGAAGGAGAACAGCAAAATATGGACCCTGGACTTCAGAAAAGCAGACTTGACTCCCTCAGGGAACTGATGGGCAGGATCCCCTGGGAGGCTAATATGAGCGGAAAAGAAATCCAGGAATGTTGTTTGTGTTTTAAAAAAAATCTTATTGAGGGTGCAGGAATAAACCATCCTGATATGCAGAAAAAATAGCAAATGTGGCAGGAGACCAGTACTTGGCTTAAGAGAGAAGTCTTCAGTGAGTTTAAACACAAGAAGGAAGCTTACAAGAAGTAGAAGCCAGGACAGATGACTAGGGAGGAGTATAAAAATATTGCTCAAGAATGCAGGGATGAAATCAGGAAGGCTAAAGTACACTTGGAGTTGCAGCTAGCAAGTGATGTAAAGGGTAACAAGAAGGGTTTCTACAGGTATGTTAGCAACTAGAAGTTCAAGGAAAGTGTGGGCCCCTTATTGAATGCGGGAAGCAACCTAGTGACAGATGATGTGGAAAAAGCTGAAGTACTCAATACTTTTTTTTTTTTTTAACCTCCGTCTCCACGAACAAGGTCACATCCTAGACCACTGCACTGGGCAACACATGATGGGGAGGTGAGTTGCCCTCAGTGGTGAAAGAATGGGTTCGGGACTATTTAGAAAAGCTGGACAAACAAGTCTATGGGGCCAGATTCAGTACATCTGAGGGTGCTGAGGGATTTGGCTGATGTGCTTGCAGAGCTATTAGCCATTATCTTTGAAAACTCATAGGGTACGTCTACACTGGAGAATTAGGTCGACTTAAAGAAGGTTAAATTGACCTACATATTCTGCGTCCACATCAGGCTTTTATTAAGTTGACTTAAGCGTTTCCTTAAGTCAACTTAATAACACCAACTCTTACAGTGGACTTAATGCTTAAGTCCACCTTATTGAGTCGACTTAAGCCAGTGTAGACAGGGAAAGCCCTTAAGTCGACCTAATTGGCCTCCAGGCCCCCTCCCAGAGTTCCTGGCCACCAGGAAGAGCCTGCCCTGGCCAACCACACAGCAGGACAAAGCTTTGTCCACCCTGCTCCCCAGATCTGGCCCGGCCTGCCATCTGGCAAAATGGAGGCACAGAGCGAGTGGCGAAAGCGGGCCCCAGTATGGAGCCACAAGGAGATCCTCGATCTTCTGGCCATCTGGGGGGACGAGGTGGTGCACTCCCAGTTGCAGAGCAACCACCGCAACCGGGAGGTATATGCCACCATCTCCCAGGGCCTGGCAGAGAATGGACACACCCATGACACCCAGCAGATCTGGGTGAAAATCAAGGACCTCCGCCAGGGCTATCAAAAGACCCGGGAGGCCATGCTCCAATCTGGGGCTGCCGCTACGATAAGAAGTTGGACTCCTTCCTGGGGCAGGAGTGCGCCAGCCTGCCCGCCCACATCATTGACTCCACCAAGCCCCTCGCCCTTGATGATGACCACAAGGAGGGCTCAGTGGATGAGAATGTGGTGCCGGAGCAGGGGGAGACCAGCAACCAGCAGTAGGGCATCTCGCTGGCCCTGGAGGCCGCCAGTCTGGAGCTGATCCCTGCCCCCAATGGCAGACCCAGGCATGCAGGAGGAGGCTCCCCCTGCCGAGGAAGACCCAGGCAAGGGGACATCACGCCAGACCCCTGCTGTACCAGCTGGTGAGTGCTCCCTCCCTGTGGGCATGTCTGTGGGACAGGGACTGGAGGGGGACATAGCCCAGGGACAGGCAGGATCCTAGGGGTGGGGGCCATGTGGAGGCCCTCCCATGGGGGCAGAGGGGCAGGAGACCGTGTGGCGGCAGGAACCTGTAGCCAAGTGGTGTGGTGGCGTGTCTGGAGATGGGGTGGGGGGACTGTAGGTGGGAGTGCCAAGGCCAGACAGCATGTGCCTGACACCGGTGGCAAGTGGCCTCAGGAGAGACCCCCGGGGCAGGGCTGCCAGCAGCTCACCACCATGGGCACCGCATCCAACCTGGGCAGCACAGCGCGGCGGCATGTACCAAGGAGTCCCTGTCCCAAAGGACAGGGATTGGGAAACGGGGTTGGTCATGGGACAGCACCTGCTGTCAGGCTGAACACCACACTAGCTAATGGGAGGAACTCTCTTCTTTGCTTCTCTCCAGCAGACCCTGCGCCCTTGACATGCGGCACTCACGGGGTGCGGCCAGCCTTGACGAGGAGGAGGAGGGGGCATCGCTTGCAGGACGAGCTCTTTGAGGAGTTGCTCCAGATCACGGAGCAGTCTGAGGCAGACCTGAGGGCCTGTGGGGGGGCGGAAGGATGCCCACTGGAAGGTCGAGCAGGGCCTGCTCCAGTGCCTGCTCGAGTGATGAAGCGTCAGACCTGCTCCCTCAAGCGCCTTGAGGAGTGCCTGTACCTTCGGTGGGCTGAGGGTACTCCTGCCCCGGGCCCCAACAGCCCTTCTCATCGGCAACCCAGGACAGGGGGTGGACAGCTGGAGGCCCGGGACTCACCTCCCCAAAGCCAGTAGCACTGGTCCCCCACCCTGATCCTCTTCATGCCCCTGAAACTCCCTTGCAGCTCCCACCCCCTCACCCCCCACCCTCCAATTCCCCCTATGAATAAAAACCCTGTAGACTTATCATGGGTGTTCTGCCTTTTATTGTTTTGGGGACGGGGGGGGGGGGGGGGGATCACAGTGCCTAGCAGGCTCACCCCTCAGCGCTGCTTGCTGAGAAAGTGGGCCTTCAGCATGTCCCAGGGCAGCACCGCTCGCTGGTGGGCCTATTACGTCCATGGCACGGCATTGTTGGGCTGCTGGAACTCTGCGGTGAGCCATTTGACCTCAGCCTCCCAGATGTGCGGTAACCTTTCCCCCGCCCGGCAGCTTGCACAGGTTGCGCTGATGACTTCAGTGATGTTTGTCTCACTGAGCTGCAGGTATGTCAGGATGGCCCTCCAGCATGCTTTCAGATGGCTGAAGGCCCATTCAACAACCGTGCGGCACCTGTTGAGCCTCCAGTTAAAGAGGTCTATGCTGGCATCCAGGTTGCCCATGCAAGTCTTCATGGGCCAAGCTGCATCCCCCAGGATAACGATGGGCATCTGCATGTCCCCAATGGCGATGCCCACCTGCATGTGCTGGTACAGGCCAGAGTTCAAAAGGATGCGGGCATCGTGTGCCTTCCCTGGCCAACCCACACAGATGTTGGTGAAGAGCCCTCAGTGGTTGACAAGGGCTTGCAGGACCACAGAGTAGTTCCTCTTCTTGTTTATGTAGGTTGTGGTCCGGTGGTCCAGGGCTCGAATGGGGATGGGGGTGCTGTCCATGGTGCCCCTGCAGTTGGGGAACCCGAGTACAGAAGCCATCCTGGATCTCCTGCAGGTTGCCCAGGGTCACAATGCGGCCTAGCCAGGACCCTCTTGATGGCCGTGCAGACCTGCATCAGGATGGCCCCCACGGTGGCCTACAGAGCAGTAGGCGTCTGGGGTTGCCAGCTTCCACCAGGCAATGGCTACTTGCTTGTCCACAGGCAGGGCAGGTCAGAGTCAAGTGTCCATGTGCTTCAGAACTGGGGTGAGCTTGCTGATCAGTTTGAGGAAGGTGCGCTTCCTGATCCGGAAGTTCTGCAGCCACTGGTTGTCATCCCACATGGTGAGGACGATCCGGTCCCACCAGTCGCTGCTGGTTTCATGTTCCCAGATGCGATGGTGCACAGAACGCACCATGAGCGCGCTAGCTCACAGGTTCAGCGAGGTGGTCAGCCTGCTGCAGCCTGCCCCCGCACTGCCGGTTGCCCTGTGAAGCCTGCTCCAGAGCAGGAGAAGGCTGGCCAATAGATGGCAGGTGTCGAGCACCCTCCTTGCAAATTGCTGGAACACAGTGGGGTCCATGACCTCCTCAGTTCCATCTTGCCAGGCCCATGGGAAGGGTGCTCACTTCCTGTTTTAAAGGACTGGCCAGAGGAGGGGGACACTTCTTGAGTACAATGTGCGACATCTACCCACAATGCACCACTCCTCCGTTGATCTAGCACCTGCCAGTGTGGATGCAGGCAGTTGACCGGAGGTTTCAGTGTGGACTCTCTAAATCAACTTAACATGGTCAACTTAAAGTCAACCTTGTTAGGTTAACTTAACAGAGCCTCCAGTGTAGACATACCCATAGTGATCACAGTAGGTTCTGAGTGATTGGGAAAAGGCAAATATAGTGCCTGTAAGCTGGTTGGCACGAGTCCAAGCGCCACACGCCAGTTCACCGCCCCAATTAGGCCGCACCTGTCCACAACAAAGCGGTAGTGAGCCCTGGCCCCTACAGGGTGCGGGCCAGTTCACAGGAGTCAGTTGCCCCTGGCCCTCAGGCGGGGCAGGCCAGTTCACAGGAGTCAGTTGCCCCCGGCCCCCAGGCGGGGCAGGCACGAGCCCCAAACCCCTCAGCAGGGTTGGCAGAGTTTGAGTGCTCCAGGTATTTAGGGAGAAGTGGTGATGGAAAGGGACGCAGGCCCACCCGTCTCCACTGCGTCCCAGCCCAGGGCCCAATCCAGTGGCAGAGGAGCCTGCCACTGTGGTCAGCGGGGCTCCAGCTGAAACACGCTGACCCCAGGTGGCTCCGCCACCCGGCAGCCAGCCACCCCTGGGCTACTTCCTCCCACCCCAGGGTCTGGGTACCTGGGTCCACAGGGACTTCCTCAGGGTCCGTGGGGTAGATCACTCTGAGGATCCCAACCAGGCCCTCCGTGTCCATAGGAGGCAGATCCGGCAGTTCCTTGGGCTCCTCGGCTGAGGGCAGCTCCTCAAGTCATAAGGGCCGACCATCACCGGTTGTTCCTCCTGGGGGCTGAGGTCCTCTGCTGAGGGGCACTCCTCAAGGTGGCAGGGGCCCAGAGGTTCCTCCGCAGGGATCATCACTGGTTCCGGACAGCGGTGCACCTGGGGACGCTTCCCTCAGTCTCTAGCCTCGGGGATCCCTTCCCAGTCACTGGGCCCAGGTAAACTGGGCAGGCCCTCTGGCCTTCTAGCTGGAGGGGATGGGGTGGCCTCCTTGTAGGAGCCCAGCTCCCTCTGGCTCGCCACCACCGGGAAGCCATGTCCTTCCCCTGAGGCAGCTCCCTCCTGACTCAGCTGCCTGGCTGGGCTTTTATATTTCCCCTGCCTGTTTGGGCTCTGCCATGCTGCTTCCGGGGCTGGAGCCCTCCAGTTCCTAAGTCTGTCCGGGGAAGGGGGGGGGAGGGGGCGTTCAGGCCCTTCCATAGGCCCAGGCTCCAAGGGAGGCCACAGCTCTTCTCTCCAGTGCCCATTTTTAAAAAAGGGAAGGCAGAGGATCTGGGAAACGACAGACCATTCAGCCTCACCTCACTCCCTGTAAAAATGGAGCAAGTCCTCAAAGAACGGTTTTGAAGCACTTGGAGAGGAAGCTGCTCAGGAACAGTCAGCATGGAGTCCCCAAGGCAAGTCATGCCTTATGGCAGTGGGTCTCAACCAGTCAGGACACATTACTGTGTTGCCACACAGTGGTAGGTGTCGCAGAGCGCCAGGGAAATGACTGCATTTGGCCTGGGGAGGGTGGGTTGGTGTGTCCTGTAGGGCTGCATAGCGCGACCAAGTGTGGTGTGAACCGCAAAAGGTTGAGAACCACGGCCTTACGGTCCTGACTGCCTTTAATGAGACGACTGGCTCTGGGTGTGGGGAAAGCAGTGACTGTGAGCCATCTTGCCTTAACAAAGCTTTTGATTTGGTCTCCCACAGTATGCTTACCAGGCAAGTTAAAGTAGTATGGGTTGGATGAATGGACTACAAACTGGATAGAAAGCTGGCTAGATTGTCGGGCGCAACAGGTAGTGATCAACAGCTCAGTGCCTAGTTGGCAGCTGGTATCAAGCGGAGTGCCCCATGGCTTGGTCCTGGGGCTGGTTTTGTTCAGCATTTTCATTAATGATCTGGAGGCTCGGATGGATTGCACCCTCAGCAGGATTGGGGGCGTGGTAGATAATCTGGAGGGTAAGATAGGATACAGAGTGACCTAGATAAAATAGAGAATTGGGCAAAAAGAAATCTGAGGTTAAACAAGAGTTCTGCGCTTCGGACAGAAGAATCCCATGCACTGCTACAGACTGGGGACCAGCTGGCTGAGCAGCAGTTCTGCAGAAAAGGACTTGGATGTCAGTAGTATTCACTTATTGCCAAGAAGGCTAATGGCATATGGGGCTGTATAGTAGAAGCATAGCCAGCATGTTGAGGGAAGTGATTATCTTCCTCAATAGGTACTGGTGAGGCCACATTTGGAGTAGTGTGTCCAATTTTGAGCCCCTTGCTACAGAAAGGATGTGGACAAATTGGAGAGAGTGCAGCAGCTATTAAAATGATTTAGGGGCTGGGACACATGTCTTATGAAGAGGAGGCTGAGGGAACTGAGTTTTAATCAACTGAAGAGAAGGATGAGGGGGGACTTGATAGCAGCCTTCAGCTACCAGAAGGAGGGTTCCAAAGAAGATGGAGCTGGGTTGTTCTTGGTGGTGGGAGACGACAGAACAAGGAGAAATGGTTTCCAGTAGCAGCGGGGGAGGCTGAGTTTAGATATTAAGACCATTCACTAGGAGGATAGTGAAGCACAGGCATGGATTACCTGGGAGGTGGTGCCCAGCTTGACACAGCTCTGATTGGGATGTCTTACGGGGTTGCTCCTGCTTTGATCAGGAGGTTGACTAGATGACCTCTTGAGGCCTCTTCCAACCCTGATCTATGATTCTGTGGCTGAGGAATGTCATCCTAAATCTCAAGGTTGAGAAAACAGGACCACCTGAGCCTTCTGCCAATATAGACCTTAAAGTGTCAATTTCTAGACTCCGCGGCAGCTGCAATACAGCAATCAAAAGGAAGTTAGTACAGACTGGCACATTTAGCAGCAACCAAGGACTAGCTAGTGGCTTCAGAGAAAAATGCCCCATTTGTAAAGGGATAGTCTTAATTTGGAAAACAGAAATCTGGTTGAATGGTCCAGAAAATTAATGTTACTGGCTTTTTTACAGCCAATTTCCCTTCTGTCAGCTAGCTCATACAATGGGTTTTGGTCTGTGGCAAGCGGCTGGATATCAAAACATGTAACTGATTTAAAAACTATAGAGAAGGAAACCATGTGAAAAGGTAGCTCGAAGATCACAATGTTTTAATATTGCATTTTATATTATATGCAAGTTCTGATGACTTTCACAGCAGCTTGATTTGCCGCAGAGCCAAGCCGGAATTCCCCCTCTTCACAGTAGATAGGCCCTCGTCCACAGGTACAAAACATGCCAGCCATTCTTCCACTAGAGGGCCCACTGCTATTGGCTTATATACCAAGTAGATTCTAGTAGAGTGACACAGGATGCCAGCACCAGTTTCCTTATGGTAGAACAGTATTGCCCCTCCCAACCATTCCAAAAATCACATCAGATGAGGGGGAAAAAAAACAAAAAAATTCCTCATTTAAAAATTCAGGGTGTTTCCTTGTGGTTCATGTTTTTATCCTTTTCTCTGCAAGTTGGAGGTCTAAAAACTTACTTAAAAAGAAAAAGCAGATTCCCTAATTGTGTTTCTCTAGGAAACACAGCAGTAAGTTACAGGCAGGCCTTCAGGACCATCGTGTAGCTCCCCTCTCAAGGGTTTTAATAAAAGTTGTGCAGGGTTCAGGGCTACGTGCGTTTTACCATGGAAACTTTCAGGATGCAGACGCTAGTTTGCTTCAGGAGATGATTTAAAGCAAGGGGCCAAGTGAGCAAGTTTAGGGTGGGGGAGTTGTTTGAGCCCAGCTGGCTGGCCTGGGACTGCAGCAGAAGGGGTACAAGGGCCAACTCTTATTTTTGTGGGCAGGTGCTGGTGGGGTGGAGTTCTGGAGGGGGGGGGAGGAGGGGACATGTAACTGGTCATGTGACTCATCTTTTTACCCATGGCCACTGTGCTTTCCCTCCTCCTTCCCGCACTTGCAGAGGGCTGTTTTTCTGCAACTGTGCCCTAACGTTCATTTGGCTGCTCTCTCTGGCAAGTGTGTGAAGTGGACAGGGATCCACTTCCAACCCTGGCACCTCCTCCCTGCAGGGGCTTGGTTGGGGGAAGTGGCTTAAGTAGGGCAATGAACATATCCTCCACCACCTGAGCAGGTTAATTGTCAGACTTAATCAAACCGATTACAAATCAAAGCTTCCACGAGGAACAGCAGAGTTGGAATTCATATGCAGATTTGACACTGTTGCTATAGGCTTAAATTGAGATACCGGTTGGCTTTCTTATTACAAAAGGTGGGTTTGCTCCTTCTCTACCCCCGCTAATAAGCTGTTCTCGTGTTTGAATCTAAACAACTGCATCGATTTGCTGACACAGTCTGAGCTGATCCTAGGACTTGCACTTCCCTGCATTTGTCTTCCTCCCATTCTGTAAGTTCTCCATCTTCAAGCTCTGGCAAAGTGGGATTTTCTCCCACAAAAGCTCATGTGATAGATAAATTTTAGTCTTTGAAAGTGCCACAGGACTCGTTTGTTTTGCTGAACTAGACTGACACGGCTACCTTTGGAACTGGTCAAATCACATGGTGACTGGCTGCTTGGATAGAGCAGAGGCAGATGCAATGTGTTTTTCCCTACTAAAAGTTCATTACAGTTCAATTACTATATAGAAATCTTCTGGTTTATATTTTCAGTTCAATTCTGAGTTGAGATTACAATATTGTAAACAGAAATGATAGTAACAAATTTGAGCATTAAAATGAAAGTGTCCAAATTTCATTTTTATGCCAAACTGTCTTCAAATACAATAGACATGTCAGAAGTGACCACCCTATCATTTATAAAGGAATTATTTACAACTGAGCTGTAAGTGTAACATAAAACAATTCTCCCCAAAGCTCCACAGCAGAATCCTGCAACCTAATCTCAGATAACCCTAGTTGGGGTTTTGTGTTTGAAATCTGCGTGATCTATTTTGTTTGAGAGTTTTAGGCAAATCTGCATTTGGAGGCCTGAAGGGTACATGGACACTTTGAAACCTAGAGGAATTTGGTCTGATGACTAGATTTTCCACAAGAAAATAATTCCCTATGCATCAATCCCCATAAAAAAAGAATCTTATAACATGGTCATCCTCAATATGTACCTTCAAAAGACAGGAACAGTGCATTAATTCAAAGCACGAGTTAAATCCAGAGTTGCAAAGGTTTTCAAGCACCCGTACCCCCTGATTTAAAAAGGTAGCTAGGTACCTAAATGCTTGTGAAGATTTGGGCCCCAATGCTTCCTTTAGGGTTGGCTGGCCTACGCCATTCTACTATTGCTTTAAGTGTGTCAACGGAGAAACATTCTGTGCAATCCTTTAGTGTGAATCTAATTAGATATAAAACTGGGTGTAGGCATGCCCTTGGTGCTGGAAGTCCAAGGTGAAAGTCATTCCATGATAAACTCACATTCTTTCCATCTTTAAAGGTAAAAGATTTTATGTATTCTTAGTCTTATGGAACTGCAAATCTGAACTTTCTGCCAGTGGGCACTAATGTTAAATGCACTTGCACAGGTGAGGTAGAAATTTCACATCCCTAGTAACAGAGCTAAAACTAGTCTCTGTTTTATAATTAATCCTTTTTTATTCAGAGATCCAGATAATATAGTAACCATGGGGATTTTGAAATCCTAACATTTTCAGGTTAGTAAGAAAGTAAGTTGAAATGAGAACACAATGTGAGGAGTAGAGTAAAGAATCAAGTGGCTTTAATAACAAAAGTAATTCCACTGAACAGCTTCAGTTATTAAGATTAGTTGGTGTAGTTGGCAAATAATTGGTGTGCTTTGCTGTTATTATTTATGTAAATAAAGTACAGTGCAAAAGAGCATCAACATTTCTGAAGACAGGTAGCCCTTCTATTACAAAGACTTAGTGCTGTACAGAACTAGTTGAAGTTTTTCTATAAAGCTGGTTCAAAAAAGGGAACTGGCTCTTCTACTAACATCCACTACAGCTGTAATTCATATTTCTACATGGGTACTACATGCATTCTTGCTACAGCTACCTCTTCTATGTACTGCTATTCGCTACTGTTGCAGGTTTGATATTTTTGGTGTCAAATGTTACACTAAATCATACTATGTTTTAAGCAACACCACAAATTGCATTTCAGCTTTCCAGGAACTTACCCAAACTTCACTTCACACTGGTTCACTAAACTTAATTTACTTAAATTAATTATTCATGATTTAATACTCTGCCAGCCTAAACCTGAAACAATAGGCTGGAAGAAAAAAATCATCTACACATCCATTTCACTGCTATCTAGCCCCTCTCACAAAGAGAGCCTGAAAAAAAATCTACACAAAGTTTTATTGCAATCATACACTGGTTACGTCAAGGGTCAAATACAACAAATACTATGATGCAATTTTACATTTATTAAACTACAGTTCAAAGCACAAATTTACACACTCTAAATACACTGAACACATCTAATGAAATCACACTAGTCTCCCACTGACATTTGATATATCTGGGTGAAAGACAATAACTTTACAAGACTTTCTAACAGGAATCCTTAGTATAAAAACTGTGTACTTGTATGTAAACTGTTTAACTGAGAACCCAGGTGATGGGTTTCCATCTCAACTAAGTCATCCATTTTGTTGCATATTTTATTTAAACGCGCAGGGTTGAACAAACGGACAAGTTTAAATCTGGACACCATTATCTAAACCCTCCCACCCCCAGTGAATTGTAGTTGTAGCTGGTTTTGCCTGGTCCCAATTAACTATTACTAATTTTTTCAAGTTTTGAAGAGAATGAATTGAATTGAGATTGTTCCATTTTAATTCCACAGTGGAATGTTGACCAGACAAACTACAGGCTTGCAACTGCAAGTCTAAATGAAATGTTACTGCCTGTTTAAGCTGCAGCAGAAAAACTGTCTTCTGGGCTCAGCTGAATGCAAGAAGGCACAAAGAAGAAGTTCTTCATCAATGTGTCTGAAGTAATTCCAGCATCTTGCATCTCATACCTACAGCAGAAGATATAACAGAGGGGTAAGTCAGGAAAAATAGACTTGAGTAGGTAGGTTTGTGGGCTTTTTTTTTTTTTTTTTAAAAACATTCTTGTGGCAGTTTAAGATTGGAAACAGCATTAAACAAAAAATTATCTGACACCTTCTCTGCCTCAGTAATACCTGCACTCAAGTATTGCCTGGTGAATGTATGTTTTGTAGGCTTCTGCTTATCACAATAGTTCCTTTAACTCAGACAGCAGCTGCAAACAGACTGATCAGCCAGCAAAGCAAAACACAGAACTGTATGCATTGCACCATTATTGTCTAAAAAAGACTTGTCTACACTGTGCCATGAAGTCAACTATGGGGTTGTGACCTGCAGAGAGCACCAACCATTGTGCTCTAACGGCCCTGTGTGGATGCTCCTGGGGTGAGCTACATGTACCTAGTTCATGTTACTGTAGTCCTGTTTGAAAGGTGAAACAGGGTAGTAACAATTTAAAAAAGAAAAAACAGCTATCTTAATCTTCCTGTATCAATCACCGTGCATCCAAGTGTAAGATTATGTTTTTAAATGTTTTCCAGGAAAAAGGCTTGAGTGCAAACGCCATTGCCCCTATAAATATTGAGAGCATCTTACCAGTCACTGAAAGACATCATGTAGTAAATTGGTGGCCTCTGAAAGTCATTAAAGGCAGACTGCTGACCCAAGGTACCAGAACCCATATTATCAAAAATCAACCAGTCTCCAACACTCAGCTCAGGAAGAAGACAGTTTTCCACAATTTGATCAAGCTCGTCACAGGACGGACCCCAAAGGCTGCTGGCAAACAGAGGCTCATCTTCCTTGTATTTCTACATAAAAACACAATCCAGTCAAGCCAGGCTTTAGTTTAAGACAAAAATTTTTACATACACATTAACTGGGATCATCTGTATTACTTTATTCTTCTAGCAGGAAAGTCCACAGCTCTATTACCATGGCTCTTACTCCTGTTTGCAGCATCTTGGGGGTAGGGCAGGCAGGGAGTGACCTTACCCCTAAAAACCCAGCTAACTAGTCAGTTCAAGAGAGTACTACAAAGCACCTTGGGAGTAAACTCCTACAGCCAGCGATCGCATGGGGAACAGGAGGGGAGCGTTCCAACAGTCCGGCTGCAGAGCACTCAGTCCGTCTCCACCTCCCAGGCTAAATAAAAGCCCAGCAATGCTTAGAATCCTTTGCGGTTGTTTTGTTTTCTTGTTGCTCAATGCAGGTCCGGTAAAGGGGGCTCAAACTGGCTAACAGTGGCTGGGTCTTCAAGGATATGGCCATTCTGACCAGTCTAAGCAGAGTGGTAACCAGACCTGTCAAAGAAGCTGCAAACAGGAGCAAGATTCATCATAATGGATCTGTACAGTTTCCATGCAGAAACAATCCTTTGTAAATAATATAAGAATATGATATAGATTTACCTTGTGAACCTCTGGGATGGTATTCAATTTCTCAGACAATTTACTTGCAAAAGAACCATAGACACCATCATTCATGTAATACATAAAGACTGGCTCATCATCACTCCTGATTTGCTCCCCTGGAAAAAAAATGGTTACATATTTTTATAACCACCATTCCATTTGTAATCCTCTGTAACAGTTAATTTTCCCTCAAAGTATGTGAAGCATGCACTGGAATAGGAATGATGGGGAAGGACATTCCTATTCCAGTGCATGCTTCACATACTTTAAATGACCAGCATATTCTAGTCAGCTCAAGTCTACCTTTGAGGCTATGCTTAAGGAAACTTAACTTTTGCATATTTAATATTCTAGTCGTTATTGAAAATAATCCAAAAATTCCACTTTAGTAGAAGAATGACAATCGTAGCTCCACTGCATGTTCTTCCATCTCCCCTAATGAAGTTTTAAATATATGCTAATAGTTGAAGTTCCTAAAGGAGTCCGATCTGTTTACTGGTGAGTAAACAAGCAATGCCAAACGAATACAAAAGCAGAAAATGAATGGAGGTGCAAAGTAACTCGGCTTGGAAGGAGCAGATTATTGCTAAATGTCTATTCCATTGCACACATGCAAAGTGATAAAAAAATACTTCCAGCAGTGATAACAAAATATACAGCTAGAGAAAGAGAAAAAAGCTCCTTTCCTTCTGAAACTGTATTCATTTGATTTAACAATATTCATTCTGTATATTTTGACATGTGATATTGATAAATTTGTGTTTTTATCAGTTACAGAAAACTTGGACTTTTGGAAGCTCAACTTGTACACACACTCACACTCACACCCTTAAAAAAAAAAACTTGACTCAAGCACAAGCCATTTACTGAATACAATAAATATAAAAAAAAGCATATAACCCACACGACCTACACATGAAATTGAGCTATGCTGACAAAAATGAAGATTTCTTTGCACTGAATCACACACATACAAAACAAGTATGTTGCTTACGTCCAGAGGGAAGGAATTTATCATATTCAACAGCTTTCTTTGCAATGATGTTAACTGCTAGAGTAAATGCAGATGAAACATAGTAACATCCAGGCTCTGCAATCACATTAACACCAGATTCTTCGGGGAAGTAGACATCCAACAATGGATTGATGACATGATTAACCTAGGAAATTGAAATCACAACTAATGGATATATAGCTCATCTGAATTATTTTATTTTAAAGTTTATAGTTCTTGTAAAAGGTGCTGGGTTGATAAATGGGACATAGAAGTTCCCTGTCACAAATTCCCAACCAACAACTTACAGAACTGGTGAGCTGGCCACAAGCTGATTTTTAGGGCAGGTTTACACTGCACACTGCCTGCCTTTTTCGACAGCAGTCGAACGTATATATGCAAGTCACCTAAAATAATGTGCATATCAGCATTTGGCTTCTCTACTCCCTGCACAGACACTGCGCTGGTTTGAAAGGAGGGGCTTCCCTTCAAACCAGTGTTACCCGAATGGTGATGCAGGATCAAACTTCCTGATTGGATGAGTGGGTCTTCACAGACCTGAGCAGTTGATCAGGAAATTTGAACTGACGGTGGTGAATTTGACCTGCATTTACTCTCCACATTGGGTCGTTGCTGAATCAAATTTCAGACACCATGGCCAAGATTTACAAAAACAAAATGGTGTTACTTTTAGATAATGATGCCATATCTAGCCATCTTATAATATTTCCTAGCTCTTACACAGTGCTTTTTTTTTTTTTTAATCAGTAGATCTTAAAGCACTTTGAAACAAATAGATTCAAGCAGCTAAAATTATTAACAGCACTTTGAAAATTTTGTACCTGGCCCGTGTTTGCATTACCGAGTAGTTGTGGACAGGTCATGCAAGGCTATGGGTCTAATACTGAAGTTAAAGATCAGATTAATGTTGGGTAAATTGAGTGAATACACAGTGAAGCACTTTACAAAAGAATTAAGTATCATTTCTAGTTTTCAGTAAAGTGCAAGTCATTCCAGTGACTAAATCAGCCATTCGAGCCATTTCAATGTGGTTGTAGTAAAACAGATGTTTTATGAATCCATGAAGTGAATCAGGGTTCTGCTTTGCTTAAAAAAAGAGCAATTTGGTCACCTACCCCCAACACTTCTGTTTCTTGGCAAATAAAGAAATGAACAGTATTTACCCAACGTTAATCTGATCTTTCATTTCAATATTAGAGCCATCGCTTTGCATAACTTGTTCACAACTACTTGGTAAGACCAACACAGGCTAAGTAGGAAATTTTCAAAGTGCTGTTAATAACGTAAGCTGCTTGAGTCTATTTGTTTCAGCACTGGAGTGCTTTGGGACATTATCTTGAGGAATAAATTCCAGAGGGGGAGCCACAAAACCAACCAAAGTCCTATGGCACCTTAAAGCAGTGGTCCCCAACTGTTTTGGCTTGGGGGCCACAAATATAATTTTTAGAACACTGAGGGGCCACCAGTCTATTTAAATAAATTAACGTTAAAATTAAAGTAATTAAATTTTAATTAATATTAATTAAAACCAATTAAGTTTAAATAAAATGTTAATTAAATAGACTAGTGGCTCTTCAGGGTTGTAGAAGTTTTATTTGTGGCCCTCGAGCCAAAAATATTTTTTTTAAAAGTTTGAAAAAAATTTAAAGCTTTTCTTTAAAAAAAACAACAGGGGATTGGGCTGGATGCCCATGAACAGGGCCAGTTTGTGGGCAGACGTTTTGGCCCCAGCAACAGGGCGGCCCATGCTCCCGCCGTGGCCATGCCAGCCCATGGCCGTGGCTCTGGCCTGCCTGCAGCCCCCCATCACACCGTGCTCCTCATGGTCACCCCCAGCAGCCAGCCGGCCAGCATCTCCTCCTGCTCCCAGCCATGCTGTGCCAGCCTGCATCACCCCCCCGCCACCACACCCCTCAACTGTGCTGGCAGCCCCTGGAGCCCTGGCCGGAACAGGAGAGGAGGTGGGCAGCCACAGCCGAGCTCCCAGACGTGCGCTGTGACCGGGAGGTTGTGCCCCGGCTCCCAGCCAGCGGCTGGGCAGTGCAGGCCATTTTAAAAAGCCCCATGGGCCCTGCCTTAAAGACTAACAAATTTCTTTGGCCATAAGCTTTCATGTGCTGCATCTGACAAAGTGAGTTGCAGCCCACAAAAGCTTATGCCTGAAGAAATTTGTTAGTCTTTAAGGTGACACAGGACCTTTGTTGTTTTATCTTGAGGAAGAGACAGAACAGAATAATCGGTCTAAATTGCCATTATTCACTACTGACCAGATCATAACAGCAAGCTAGTGATCAAATGAGGCTAAGTGGTGGAGTGGCTGTACTGCGTCAGTGTGGACACTACTGCAAAAGGAGGAGTTCTTCCATAGCCTCTGGTAATCCACCTCCCCCAGCGGCAGAGCTAGGTCAACCGAAAATTCCACTATTGGCCCGGTGCTGTCTGCATCGGGGAGGGGCTGTGTGCGATCAGGCCAATTTAACCATGTCTCACAAAGGGGTGGACCTCGATACCCCTCAGAAATGTGTAGCTAAGCCAACACAACTTTTCAGCATAGACTTGTTCGAAGAGTAAAACTCTTATGCAAATGTTCAGCTGAAGTTCCGTGTCTTCAGTTCTAAACCAAAAGACTGAAAACTTCAGGTGCAGCAGGTCAGTATTTATCCACTACAAATAAGGTAAAAAGAACAGGCCAAAATCTTTATGGCAAAAGACATGCCAATAAATAAAGAGTCCAAGGATAACTGAGGCCTTGATTTGTCGGCACTTGTAATAGTTACTGTTTCTCCCATTTGTAAGTCCTTAGCACCCGAGGGACAATTCTGTAAACCATTTATTTAATGTTAGTTGAATCAGAATGGTGAGACCAACATGGACTTCTAATTTTCAGCTAAATACTTCCACTGATAATCCTTTATTGAAAAATGACTCCACAGTGCAGCTGTGGTATATAATCCAATCCATGCCCATGGTTTTACATCTACTGTCAATCCAAGTTTCATGTATCAGAATTAGTTGGAAAATGACATATCAAACACTCAAGTGGACAAATGGAAGACCAGAGAGTCTTAACTTCCTCTAAATTGCATACCTCTTCCAGCTGAAGTTCTGAACCTGAGAAGCCACCACCGATGTCCAGCATGTTCATCTTGAAGCCAAATTCTTCCTAAAAAGATGTGTAGACAGGATTTTAAGTATGTGACCAATAGAAATTATTGAAGTTTTCTCTCTCCAGCCTCTTTCAGTTGTGTATGCTCATACTTTTAAATGTGAAATTGTGACATCTTAAATATAGTGAAAGGCATTTCAGTTAACTACTCACTGTGGTTATATCTACCTAATGTTATTCTACATTAAACAGTATGGCAATATTTATTAAAGGATTGATTACATAAATTAAGCAATTTTAAATTAGAATTGCCTCAGCAACCTTAACTCTACCCCTGTTGAGTATACAGTAGAAGAGTCTTCTCTCACAGAACTAGACAGTACAACACACTGTTCAATATTGTATTACAATATAATGGAAAAAAATTACATTGCTATAATCTTAGATGCACATGTAGTATGGGTAATATAAATGTCTGCATGGTAAGGTACTGCAATGAAAGCCTCTCTTGAAATGCATATGTACAAGAGAGTCGAGTTAAAATTCCTGTGGAAACTTTAACTCTGTCTTTCTTGTGTAATTAATTACACCAATAACTGACAATCAGAGGAAGGTCATTATCTTGAATTTTTCTGAAAACAAATTTAAACTAGCTTTCTTTCTCCAAGTGAACAGAAATATTTTCAAGACAAAAATCTGTTTCCTTAAATGAGACGTATATAACACATATAGCCTAAAACAAATTAATTTAACAGTATCAAGACAGTTCCTCTTTGTCAAGAGGATCATACAAAGTTATGTTGTTCCCCACCACACAACCCCATGCCATCATTATCTAAAGTGGAATAAGGAAGGTAGCCACAGGCACTGTTCCGTTGGTAATGATTTCATCTCGTACAGAGAAAAAAATAACCTGTTTCCTGGTCTTGGTAAATAAACCAGCATTTTAGTTTGCTTTTAAGAAGTATTCTTAACTTAGAAAGCTACAAATATATTCTGCCAGAAATTCTGAAATTTTTAAAAAAGGAGTTGGGCTTTAATGAAGATAAGGAAGTTTTAAAATATCAAGGCATATTTTAGTGAAAGATTTTATTTGACTCACATTAAATAATAAGTTACAGTCTATAATTTACTATTTAGATCAGCGGTTCTCAATCACTATGTCAGGACACATTCCTGTATTGCCACACAGCAGTAAGAGAGCGGTGTTGCAGAGAGCCAGGGAGATGGCTGGAGTCAGCTGAGGGGAGCGGGCTGGTGTGTCCTGCAGGGTCGCAACACACCACCAAGCGTGTCATGATCCGCAAAATGTTGAGAACCACTGATTTAGATGCGTCATCATTCCTTTATTTGAAGGGTCTTTACATTCCTTTATTTGAAGATTCTTCCCACCCTCATCCAAATAGTAATACACATTTTAGGAAAATATTTTTCTTATCTCCATTAGTGTGAATAAAGTAGGATGACTCCTCTATTAAATCATATGCAGGTACAATACTTACAGCCATGTCAAACACACACCGAGCATCAGATAGAGCATGAATGTACACTTGAGGTTCCATGCAAGAACTTGAAATGTGAAATCTAAAAAAAAAAAAAAAAAAAAAAGAATAAAAATATAATAAATATACAGAAACCTAAAATCTGCATTAACAAACAGACAGTTGATATATCTAGATCAGCAGGGATGTACAGTAGATCACTCCAGTGCATTTGACCAGGGAAGTATTCTAAGAGAAATGTACAAAATGTACATAGACTATGGGGAAAAGACCACAAAACTGCTCTGCTTTCCTGCTAGCTCATTAATTTTACACACAAGAAAAATGTATACAGTGCAATTTAAGACTGTTTTGCAAGGGCATCATTCTAATCTTTTAAAAAATTGTAAATCTGGGTGTCAGAAAAATACTCTCATAATGAGCTAACGTCTGTGACCCAATTACAGAAAATACTCTAAAAACACAGCCCTAGCACCTCCGTACACACAGTGTCCAGATCTGTTTTGATTGTTTTTCTTTTTAACAGAATTTTAGGCTTTGGAAAATTAAAACTTTGTAATGCAGGTTCATAGAATTGCAGAAATGATCGGAAGGGCACATTAAAACAACAGATGTTATAAAGATTGGGAGCAACAATTACTCCCAATTATCTCTTTATAATCATTTCCACTGCAGACCAGATTGTGGACTAGGCATCTTGGTGGCACAGATGAGATGGGGTCATTCAAAAAAGGTAAACAGAAAATATTAGCTAGAAAACAAAATCAGCAGAAAATGATGGTTTAACTATCTGAAACTATAAACATGAAGGAATAATGTACAGTTTAAGCCAGCAGTCTGGTCTCCAAATCTAAGATTTCTATCTTGCTATGACAGGAGAAGACAAGAAAATAAACAAAATATTCTGACACCACATTTATGCACCAAAATTGTTTCTTGTGCTCATTAAAAGTGACTTGCTGGTCATGAACTTTGTTGTTCTGACAGCCCAGAACAACCAGAATGTCCTACTGATGTTGAGAACATAAGTAGTATAAATGCCACAGTGAAAGGATAAAGTTCCTTTGTAAAAACATATCCATCTTAACAACGGAGAGAGAATTCAGCTTCCATGGTTATACAGTCTTGTCTGCTCTGCCCAGGCTGCCAACAAAGTATCAGTTAAGAAGGCGACTCTTGTCCAAGAGACTCAGACGAAGACGAAAGTTCATTTCATAACTTATGTTTCACAATCTTATATAAAGCTTTGGTGCTTCTGAAGAATACTAACTCTGGATCAGGTAAAGGATAAGTCATAAAACCCATTAGGGTGATCCCTGCTGATTACTACTAACTTGGCTAAGAACCAAAGCCGTAATCTAAGAGATGAAAGGCTCTATATCCCCTTGAGCCATTCAACCTCTAACATGTTACAGTTCAAAGCAGCATGCACATGTATTCAGAGTATAACCTATAAAGCTCAGTTTTACAAATTAAAAATGTTACAAACTGCAAAACAAATAACCTGTAACTAGAAAAAATGGTTCAGCACAACTAAGTGACGGGAATAGTAGAATGTAAGTTTGAACTAAAATGTAGAAAGCACTTCAAATGTATTTTAGAGACAATTCTGCATCACCACAAGGATGGACTAAGTGTCTTTTTCCATGATTATCTGGCTAAACATCTGAAAAAAGGAAGGAGCCCTGAGACGATGAAGAATGGGACAAAGACAGGCACAAATTCAGAGTCAGCTATATTTTTCTGACTCTTTTTGGAGCCTTGTAACCCATTGATTTACATTGCTATAATTAGGTTAGAATAGATTTAGACACACTGATTTAACCTTGCATGCTGAGAATTTTTATTCTCTTCTCATCCTTAGTGGTAAGTAAACCAGCCATAATATTACTTTTACTGAAGTGACAGAAACTAGAAAGATTAGATTACTGATGCATCATCTAGAGTCTAAATCTAAGACAGGATGGATCGATTTAAATCAATTTTAATCCTGTTCTGCATTTGTACATTTTAGTTACTTTTCTAAAGAAAGGGCAAAGGTTGGTATAATTTGGTATTTCTTTTTGCTAACCAGGAGGATACATTATCTATAAACACTTATCCAAGTTATTATATAGCTTAACATACGTTTATTCAGACTTTTACATTTTATTATGTTAGAAAATGGTAAATGATACAGTTCTAGATTAATATTTTTATTTTGACTGTCAAGCTGCATTTTGGTAGAAACATTTAAAATGCACAAAACTGTTTAAATGAGTTGAATAAAAACATCTTAAATGTGCTAGATCAAAAGATCATCAAAACACATTTTGCACTTGAAACTGATTGATACTCAAAGGAAGCTGCACTCTTAATGAAATGAACTGATTGCTTCTGGTTATCATATCCTTTAAGATTTAAACCTAATTCATCCCGTCGTCAGGTACCACACTATTTCTATATTGGAAGACCAGAATAAACATCTCTATATTTTAGCTCCCAATTGGTTTCTCAACTTTGAATAAACTAGTCATTCAAATTGAACTCACTGACTAAACTGAAATGAAGAAAATATTCTTTTTGCAATTGCACAAGGAACTACTATTGTTAAAAGCTGGTTCAGCACTTCAACACGCTCTCGTTCCAGGTGCTTAGGCAATGATTTCCACATGTTAAGTAGTCTGACTTCCTTTAAAAACTTTGGCAGCAAACATGTACTACTTGAACATTTAACTTTTTAAAAGTTAATTAAAATAATTTTAAGAGATGGCAGTAAATTTAGGCTTTAATATATGTTGCCAACTACAATTTTAATAGGTTTATTTTTAAAAAAGACCTACATATTTAAAAAAACTAAATTATTTAGTTAAAAACAGTTTTTTATCCTCCTTGGTAACTGATAAAAGAATATTCCTCCTTTTTGAGTGTTCCCTTGATCTCACAGACTCCAAGGTCAGAAGATCATCTGGTCTGACCTCTGCACAATGCAGGTCTCAACTTCATGCACCTACTCCTGCAATAAACCTCTAACCTATTATTGAGTTATTAAAGTCCACAAATAATGGTTTAAGATAGAGAACCCACCAGCAAGTAAGCCATGCCCTGTGCTAAAGAGGAAGGTGAAAAACCCCCAGAGGCTTTACCCAATCTGCCTTGGGGGAAAATTCCTTCCCGACCCCAAAATATGATCAACTAAACCCTGCACATGTGGGCAAGACCCACCAGGCAGACACCCAAGAAAGAATTCTCTGTAATAACTCAGGACCCACCCCATCAAACATCCCATTTCAGGCCACTGGCATATCCACCACCAGTAGTCAAGATCAGTCAATTGCCAAACTAGGCTGTCCCATCACACCATCCTTCCATAAATTTATAAAGCTCATTTCCCCCCTGCTCCCTTTACAGGGCTATTCCAGAACTTCACTCCTCTAATGGTTAAAATCCTGCTTCTAATTCCAAGTCTAAACTTTCTAATGGCCAGTTCATATCCATTTGTTCTTGTGACCACATGGGCACTGAACTTAATTCCTCTCCCTCACAGATATTTATCCCTCTCATGTATTTAGAGAGAGCAATCATTTCTCTCCTCAGCCTTCTGTTGGTTATGCTAAATGAGCCAAGCTCCGAGTATCCTCTCATAAGGCAGGTTTTCCATTCCATGGATCATCCTCATAGCTCTGCTCTGCACCTATTCCAATTTAAAATTCATCTTTTTTAAAACATGGGAGACCAGAACTGCACACAATATTCCAGATGAGGTCTCACCAGCAAATAGTATAACAGTACTGACACCTCCCTATCTCTACTGGAAATACCTCGTCTGATGCATCCTAGGACCACATTAGCTTTTCTCACGGCCACATCACATTGGCATCTCATAGTCATCCTGTGATCAACCAGTACGCCGAGGCCATTCTCCTCCTCTGTCACTTCCAACTGATGCGTCCCCAGCTTATAAGAAAAATTTTTTGTTATTAGTCCCTAAATGCATGACCTTGCACTTTCTACTATTAAATCTCATCCTATTCCTATTACTCCAGTTCACAAGGTCATCTTGATATTTCTGCAAGATATCCTGATCCTTCTCTGTACTGGCAATACCTCCCAACTTTGTGTCATCTGCAAACTTTACTAGCACACTACACTCCCACCTTTTGTGTCAAGGTCAGCAATAAAAAGATTAAATAAGATTGGTCCCAAAACCAATCCCTGAGGAACTCCACTACTAACCTCCCTCCAGCCTGACAGTTCACCTTTCAGTGTGACCCACTGTAGTCTCCCAGTTCCTTATCCACCTTTCAATTTTCATATTAATCCCCATCTTTTCCAATGTAACTATTAATTCCCCAGGTGGAACTGTATCAAATGCCTTACTGAAATCTAGGTAAGTTTGATCCACTTCATTGCTTTGTCTTTAAAAAAAATAATAAAATCTTATTTTCTCAAAAAAGGAGATAAGGTTGGTCTGGCACAATCTACCTTTTGTAAAGCCATGTTGTATTTTATCCCAGTTACCTCGATATCCTTAACTACTTCCTCTTTCAAATTTTTTCCAAGACCTTGCATACAACTGGGGTCAAACTAACAGACTTGTAGTCACCCAGATCATTTTCCCCTTTCTTAAAAATAGGAACTAGCAATTCTCAAGTCATATGGTACAATCCTTGAATTTACAGAGTCATTAAAAGTCTTTGCTAATGGGCTTGCAATTTCAAGTGCCAATTCCTTTAATATTATTGGATGGAAATTATCCAAGGCCCTGATTAGTCCTATTAAGCAGTTAGAGTTTGGCTTGTAGAGTTTGGATGTGGTAATTTCTACCTTCATATCCTCATTCTCATTAGCCACTCTACCACAATTCACAAGCTCGTCATTAGCCTCATTAAAAACAGAGACAAAAGTATTTGTTTAGATATTCAGCTATACCTAGATTATCCTTATCCTCTACCCCATTCTCAGTGCTTAGAGGTCCCACTTCTTTCTTTGTTTTCTTCCTATTTATAGGGCATAGAACTTTTTACTATTCATTTTAATTTCCTTTGCAATGTCCAACTCTACTTGGCTTTTGGCCTTTCTCACTTTATCACTACGTGTTCGAACCTACAAGAGGTTACTTTCCTTGCTGATCCCTGCCATCTTCCACTTCTTGTAGGCTTCCAGCTTTCTCTTAATTTCCTGTCTGAGATGCTTACTCATCCTGCTTGGCCTACAACTCTTGCCTATGAATGTTTTTCCTCTTCCTTGGAATGCAGGCTTCAGATAATAGTTCCTGCAATTTTGACGTGAAGTAATTCCAAGCCTCCTCCACTTTTAGATTCAAGAGTTCTTCAGTGCAATCCACTTCCCCAACTAATTCCCTTAATTTTTTTTTGAAGTTAGCCCTTTTAAAGTCAAAGTTCCTAGTCACGGATTTATTTTTATTTATCCTTCCGTTTCATTTTAACTAAATTAGCTCACGGTTGCTCAAACCAAGGTAGTTCCCTACAATCAGTTCTTCTATGAGGTCCTCATTACTCACCAATACCAAATGTAAAATGGCATCCCCTCTTGTTGGTTCAGTAACTATTTAGTGAAGAAGTTTGTCAGCTATCACATTCAGGAAAATCTGGGGCCTATTATTACTATTAGCTCTTGTCCTCCAGTCTACAACCAAGAAGTTAAAGTCTCCCATAATCATACAGTTGCTAGTAATATTTACTTCATTAAAAGCCTTAAAGAGGTCTTTATGTCCAAATCATATCCCGCTGGTCTGTAGCACATCCCAAACACTGTCCAGGGGAAACTCTAGTAGTCTTCTTCCCCACTGTGATTTTTACCCCTACAGACTCTCTTGTCAATTCCATCACTTCTAATTTCTTGACAGGCTACCTCATCATTGATATCCAATGCTATTCCATCACCTTTGCCTTTCCTAAACAACACATACCCTTCAATACTTGTACACCAGTTGTGACTAATATTCTGCCATGTTTCTGTTCTCTCTCTAATATCTGGTTTCACTTCCTCTACCAGTAGCTCTAGTTCCTCCATTTTGTTACACAGGCTCCTCGCATTTGTATAAAAACATTTTCATTTTTGCTCTTTGGCTTCGCTTACATTCCTTACCCGATTTAGCACACTCATTCTACTGCCAGTATTGCATATTAGACGGGTTTTTACACTACCCTACCTCTTAATGTCCATTCTGCTCCCCCCCACTCTGTCCTTTCTTACTTCGTTTTCCCCACTTGAATGCTAAAATCCAGTGTGGAGATTACCTGGACATCTCCCAACGATCTCCCTCAACTTCCTAGTTTAAAGCTCTCAATCAGTTGTGCCAGCCTCCACCCTAAAAGTACATTTCCCTCTCTACTGAGGTGAAGTCCATCCCAAGAGAACAGTCCTCACAGTGACTACACATCTCAAAGCGCTCCTTATAGCACTACTATGGGAGCCATAAGAAACTTGTCATCTCTCTGTTGGTGAGCTACCAAACATATTCACTAGCGTTCCACAAGTTTTTGCAGCAGTTGAAAGCACACAGACTATCTGTGCACCAATTTTTGATCAGAGTGATAAGATTATTTTTCATCACTGTGTACCCAGCTTACTATAG
This sequence comes from Pelusios castaneus, assembly GCA_007922175.1. Classification (NCBI taxonomy): domain Eukaryota; kingdom Metazoa; phylum Chordata; order Testudines; family Pelomedusidae; genus Pelusios; species Pelusios castaneus. The sequence goes on from ML685865.1 coordinate 8,163,700, forward strand.
ATTGGAGTCAGTTTAGAAAAACTCATAACACTTCAAGAAGATGTCATCTACAGGTCAAAAACTAAAATGACAAGAACTTTGAAGTGACTGGTATGGACATGACTATAAAGTTTTCATAGTTAAATCTTACAGCATTATATCACCCAATATCTATACTGATTTTCCCATGCTGTACTATGCCTTTTATCAGTTCAATTGCCTATTTTTGTATGCAGAGTTAGATAGATAAAAGCCAGTGACTGGCCATCATAAGAGCATTAGTAAGGAAGTCAATGGATGAAAAATCCTGGCAATATTTTCCAACCATAACAAAAGGGATTTCACATTTTTCCACTATGGGTTGCCTTAATGTTAGTGACACTTTATGTAGCTCAAATGCAATTACTTCTCTGTTTTGTACAGATTTGAATGCATAAATGTCTCAAAAAATTCTCACATAATTCAACTTGGATTTTTATTGTTCCCTAGAAGGAAAGGACAATGTAGTAGAATAAACTGGCACAATAAAAAGTAATGAGTTAAATTTAAGACTGAGTATTTAATGTTACACAGAGTGAAAAAATAGAAAAGCTACTCACTTAATACCAACTATTTGGACTTCAAGCTCCTTGGCACATTCCATGAGGTGCCTACAGCTCTTCAGCATGGTGCCAAATTTCATGCTCATCTCCTCATCTCCACTAATGTCTTCTGTGGCAATGTGTAGTAAGAGCCTAAGAGAAGGGGAAGATGATTGGGGCACAGTTGGTTTACATCATCATCAGCACATGTGAAGCCTGAAGACTGTCAGAAGTATGTTGATTATGTTGTCAGTACTCCAGCTCCATCGATGGATGAGTCAAGTGAACCTAATAAAAACAATCCTGTACAGAGAAAAAACTAGCAATTAGGAGCTAAAACATGGAGCCAAAAAGGAAAAGGGATTTGGAAATGCAGCAACTAAGACTCTGTTGTAGCAGCAAGAGTCTGTTGGGTGCTGTAATAAAGAAAGTGTTACCTTCTCATAGAGTGCTTATTCATAAGCTGCTGTTAGTGACCATGGCTGCCAGGAGGAGGAGTGACTGGGATTCCCTTTGGAGACTGCTGTGCTTGCCTTCTTTCATCAGCCTTGTCTGGCTGCAGTCTGATATATGTGGAGACTCCCTCCTCCTCTACTGTAGGCCAGAGTGGGTGCAAGTGGTGTTCCATTCCCTCCCTCACCTCCTGCTTGCCTGCGGGGAAGGAGGTAGCAGGAATGCCATTTCTGCTCCTTCCGTGAGTCAGACTTTTCACATATCTTAGCTGAAAGACCTATTAACTCAGATTTTGGCCTGAAGCTAATTTCTTGCGCCTTGGTGAACTGGCTCTCATTAACTGATATTTAATCAGTCTTGTTAAGCTTTAATTGATGTGGAATGGTAATTTGATAATACATGCCTATCAAAGCCAGAACATACAAACACAAGATTGCATTAATACAAACTCACTTAATGCTAGCTAAAGGGTCAATGACTCCTTTTTCAATCCCATGTGAGAAACATCAAACATACACCACTGCATTCTGCCCTAACTGGAGACTAGCTGGTGACATCCAAGCACCCCATGGAGAGTGAACTGCATCTATCCAGTCTATAGATGAAAAGAGACTGGATAACAGGCACGTTCTGCATCTGAAAGGAAGGATCACTGTCTCCTCGCCAAGCAAAGATGAGCATATTGTTGGCTACTACCAATGATATAATTTACCAGCCGCCAAAAATCTAGTGGAACCTTCAAACTGCAAACATTTATAGAAGGAAATTTCAAGGGGTATGCCCAAAGGGGAAATTCTAACTTCCATTTCTTCCACGTGTGCCTTTCAGCATCATTGCTTGATCATTTATGCCACTTGTTATTGTTGGCATTTCACTCATTTTGGAAAATTAAAAGTAGACTGGCCAGTTTCATTTTCTGGTTCTCATTCACCAGGACAGACACTTAAAAGGATTTTTTTTAAAATAATTTGTCAAAATTGAACAATTTTAGTTATACAATATTCTGTAATAATATTTGAACAAACCTATATATGGGGCTGAGTCATACCTGACAAAATCAAGTCCTTTGAATTCATCATATGCAAAGAGTTTCAAAAACATGACATCTCTTTCTGCACCTGCCAGCCTAAGTAACACTAAGGTTTGTCTGGAAACACCTGTTAACTAGGACTACATATGCCATACTGAATTGACAAGGTTTTATGACAGCATTATAAAGCATCAATAAACAACTGTACAAGATAAAACGGAAAACTACCTTACTTTATAATTCTTCTCTTCTGAAAATATCTTGCAGGATTCTCATTCCTGGGTCTCAGCTGACTAAAGTGAGGCTGAAGGACAGCCAAGATCTTAGTGCTTTTTGGCTCTTAAAGACAATGAGAGAGGAGCATGAGCCATTCTTTCCCTCCAGGATGTGGGGTCATATGACACCCTGAAGGTAATTATTGCCTTTGGATTCATTCAGTCAATTCTGGATTTTAGCAAAAAGTGAAGGCTCCATGAAGAAAAGTTAGCCATTCACAAAACAAAATGGTTAGAAAAAAGAATGCTTGAGAAGGCTGAATGGTGAAAGCATCAAAATCTAAGAAACCAGGCACTTCAAAAAAATTCCACTCCAAACTCCAAGAGAGAGGGACGAGATGATCTTCAGAGAAGCAGAATTACAATTTTCTGTGCAGGATTCTATCCAGGATTGCAAGTAACTAGAATCATGTGATTGGAACAGGCAGCAAGAATAAGCCATATGAAAACCAATAATAGGATTTTTTTTTTTTTTTTTTTTTTTTAAAGTACACGACAAAGGTATAAGATATCTCCTCCAGAAAGGAAAAGCCAGGCTGGTCACTTCAATAGACTGTAGGAGCATCATGTAGCAGTGTTGTATACCCCTGGAAACATCCATGAGGAAGGTAGCACAAGCCACTTTGATTCTGATTGAATGATCCTTTAACACAGCTTACAAAGGCTTTCACATACGCATGGTAGCTACTATCACCTGTGTAAAAGGCTGCCTGCACGAGATGCCAGCCAAGGTCCATGCCTGCCTGCATTAAGATCATTTATTTATTTTAAAGACACCCGGCATTAATCCTATTAAAGTCACTCAAACAGGGCAGAGACCTTTTTTTCAAAAAAGAAGTCTGTCTTTTGAGCATGAAGAACTGATATTTCATAATGCAAAATGTGTATCTGTGCACTAGTAAACCTCTGTCCAAGAGAATCCTAGCACTGAAGCTCAGGATCAAAATGAACAGTTTTTACTCCAGCCATGGCCACCTCAGCCACAAGTTCATTTGGGGACTGGGCAGGGCAGAAAGGGAAAAACTTAGCTGAAATACACTTCTTGTCTGTCTGACAGGGACAAGAGTCTGGGCAACCTGTCGCTTCTTCACCTGCCGAGCCAAAGCAGGTACAGTGATACCACAACCCTACTAGATGGAGCTTTGTGGGAGGCTTGAACCATGGTGGAGCCCCCAGCTATGAAGGGATGATGCAAGATGGTTTGAGGAAGCTCTCTTGCACTGCAGTTAGGGGGAAGTGGAATCTGTACCAATGTGGAGGGCGCACTCAGAACTCAGCAGCTGCAGCAGACTCAGGTTTATGCTTGAGTGATTTCTCTTCTAAAGCACCCTGAGCCATGGTTGGGCAAAATCCTCCCTACTCTTAATTTGCTGGTGACATCTGCAGGTGTGCAACACCACTCCACAGCACAACCAAATCCAAGGAAGAAGATGCAATATAATGTGTGTGTTCATTTGTTGACAATTTTTGCCACAAATGGTGAAAGCCATTAGGAGCCAAGTAAATGGATGACACCCTGAAATGAAAAACTGAAGCCACACAATGCAAGATTACTTATAGATGAAGGGGAGTTGAGGCCTATGGGGAGGCGCCAAAATATCAACATTAAACTGTCAAAACAGTGAACTGAAAGTTAGGCCCCCAAAGCCAAAGTTCCCCCCTGGTTTTCCTGAGCTTGGGGAAAGTTATGCTAGAAAGCTGAGACCCAGAAGAGAAAATCCTGCAACAAAACAGTATCTTAGAAAAAGAGCCAAGGGTGGACAAGATACATGCAAATAAACTGCATTAAAAAACCCACACACGTCTCTTGCTTCCAGGTAAACAGACAACTTATACCACAGCCAAAGTCAAATTCCCACAGAAACAGGAGAAACTAAGATTTCTCTTGCTTTTCAACGCAACACTTACTTAGCATTTGGATGGTTACGTGCAATCTTCTTTAGCTCGCTTTCATTGTCACAAGTCATGATGTTTACCCCAGTCTTTGCTGCATATTTTATCTGAGAAGCTTGCTTGCAAGGATTTGTATATATAATGTTTTCAGGAGCAATGCCCAAATCTTGTACCAGTGCCATTTCAGACTGAAAAACAAGATATTAAAAGTGCTAGACACAAGTCAAATGAGCATCAATAGTGAATTTATCTTCAATTTACATGTGGATATCTAGACCAAATAAGGTTTTCCTCTAGCTAAACTGTATATTAGCTCCTTCCAGAGCAAGAAGTGGAATTGCTATACTGAATCACAATAAAGGGTTTACAGTTTAAGCCAAAGAATGCATACTCATGATAACTAACACCAAGAGCTGACATTTTACACATGACACAGTGTAGAGAGCGGGTAATCTGCCAGGCAAACAGGATATACAGGATAAACACTCACTTTACTAGAACATGCAAACCCAGTTCCAAGAGCTGCCAGAATCTCCAGTACCCCTGGAGTGGAATTGCATTTTACAGTATAAAATGGTTTTATTGGTGCCATCACATTCTGCCATTGGATGTGTTTCTTCAGCAGCTTTCCAAGGTCACCAACAAAAAATGCATTTTTTCCAGCCTAGAAATAAAGGACAGTGGAAAAATAAAAATCAAATATCTATAATTGTGGACTTGAAGTCAAAGCATAAATATCCTTTGAAGCATAAATATCTCGTGTTTATCAGGTCAAAGAATGACTGGAAATCAAAGATATATATTCTATTCTGCCACCAGCTTAATGTATGACCATGGACAATTCATTTGACATCTGTGCCACAATTTACCCAACTTGAAAATGAAGGTAATGTCTACTCTTGTTAAACTTGTTTACATAGTACTTTGCGATTCCTTTGATGACACATGCTACCCTAAATGCTAATTATTATGTTTTTGGCTAGAACTATATTTAAGGTTGCAAAATATTTCCATTTGAAGCTGGCTGGTGGAGAGACATAGCATCATGGAACTGTAGGACTGGAAGGGATTCCCCCCCCTTCCAACTTTTTCTAGTAAGTCAAGTTTTCTAGACCTTTAATCATTCTTGCTTATAACACTCCTGCTACTACGTCCCAGAGCGACACTCACTTTTTTTTTTTTTGGCAACAGTATTATGTTGGTGACTCATATTTAGCTTGTGATCCATGATAACCCCCAGGTTTTCTTCAGTAGTTCTTCCTAGGCAGTTATTTCCAATTTTTTTTATCTGTGGAACTGGTTATTCCTTCCTAAATGTAGTACTGTGCATTTGTCCTTACTGAATCTAATTCTATTTCTTTCCAACCATTTCCTCAATTTGCCAAGATCATTTTAAATTCTAATTCTATCTTCCAAAGTGCTTGCTACCTCTCCCAGCTTAGTATTGCCCATAAATTTTATAAGTGTACTTTCCATGCCAATATCCAGTTTGTTTACGAAGCTATTGACTAAACCTGAACCCAGGACAGGTCCCGGCAGGACCTCACTTGATATATCCTTCCAACTTGACCATGAACCATTGATAACTACTTTCCAACTAAAGTTATTGAACCAATTGTGCTTCTACCTTATAGTATGTTTATGTTTCCTTAGTTTGCTTATGAGAAGGCCATGTGAGACATTGCCCTCCCACCTGCCCTCTTCAAATAAGGCTTGTTACCATATCAGAGAAAGATAATAAGGTGGTTTTACATGATTTGTTCTTGACAAATCCATGTTGGCTGTTATTCATCTCCTTATATGATGAAAGTTTCCATGATCTCAGCCCAGCTTTTATAAAATGGGGAATGTCACATTTGCTACTATATTTCAAAATAAGAGCAGTTTCATTTTTGGTGACATTTTAGTGACAAACAATTTGGTTACTGAAATTGTTTAAATGGCAACACTGAGGTTCTTTCCCCATTTTTCCCAGGCATCAAAATAGTAACTAAAATTGTATACAAAAACCTATGTTAAAAATATATTAAGTTGCAAAAAGTATATTAGGTAGCAAAGTCAAGCATTCGAAAGCTAGGAAAATGCCAGGTCACCTGTGCAACCTGGGTCAACTCTTAGGTATCACATTTTAGAGACAAGGGTTCTATCCTGAGCTCTGCCATAGATAGCCTTGTGCAACCTTTCCATTATCCCTTTATGCTGTTTGCCTGCTTCTTAAGATAGTGTGCGCACAATCTGGCTCAATAACAAAAAGTTCATCACATCAAATAATTATTAAAACCAGTCAGCAGATGCGCCAAGACTAGAACTCACTATTTCCTTCTAGCTCCTAGCGCAGCACATCTTCTTCTAGGCTGATGGAGTAACTGCCATGTCCCACATTACCTCACTGCATCTCAGCCCAAACTCTAGAGCTATTCCTAACATGGAAGAGGCTCATAGGGAACCAAGAACATACCCAATGCACTTGGTATATGGGGAGGAGTTATCTATGGGGCTAGAGCATACTCAGTGCAGAAAGAATACTGATATTTTAACAGGAAACCCCAAACAAACTCTGAACATGTTCAAATGATTATTTTCAGGGGCTTATAAAGCAGCAAAATCTGGGCAAATTTTGGTAGGAATAGTAAAAGTCACTTCTTTCACCCTAGCACTATCTACCACCCAAACTTCAGGTCCCTGCTCCAAACCCCACAGATGCTAAATATCTTCATAGCAACAGCTGGAGAATTTTATTTATTTAACCCTGGCAAAGCTATTTCCCCCACAACCTTGTTCTTTGAAGTGGCTAACGCAGGGCCTATGGCAACCAGGGTTTCTAGCCTGGCACCTACCTTTGCTGCGGAAATGATGCAGATGAGTGCACTCTGGCAACCAAAAATAAAACTCTGGCGCCTAGCTGGACACCAATTTTGTCAAGCCCTGGGCTAAAGAGTTTTTACTTAAACTTTGCTAACAAACTTTAGCCTCAGCCAGAGAGCAAACACAGATAATTTTAACCATTTGGGCTGAAATTAATAAGATTATAAGCAATTGGAAATGAGTCTATAATTAAAAAAATGTTAGGTATGCGTAGCTGTATGTGTCACTGCCATAGGGTGACCAGAGAGCAAGAGTGAAAAATCAGGACAGGGGAGTTGGGGGAAGGAGGAGAGTCACCAATATAAGACAAAAGACACAAGTATCGGGATGTCTAGTCATTCTATACTGCCATATTATCTACAGTAGGCTTGACAGTGACTTAATTTGACACTAGGGATTGAAAAATTTAAGTGCTGGCAATTTAATCATGAAAATTAATTTAGTTAAGTAACAAAGAAAGACTTGGGAATCAAATACTTACAAGTGTATGTTCATAAACATAGTTGTTAATAACGTCTCCAAGAGTTGCTCCTTCATCCAGCAGGCTAATGGAGTAGTTTGCATCCTCCAGAAATCCTTTCATCTCAGCCGTATTCCGCAAAGCCGACAGTCATAAACCAAGAAACACAAGGGACAGGCCGCCAAGCCTTAGATCCGGGTCCTTAAATTATGCAACAAACTGCACAACAGAGGGGAAAAAAAAAGATAAAATAAACCAGTTGTGAACATACATTTATTTGCATTTGGTGAAAGGGAGTCACAACGTACAATGTAAGTCAACTTAAATTTCCAAGTGTAGACATAGCCCTTGAGATTTGTTTGCATATTTTCTGTTCATGGTTTTGTTTTGAATTCAGAGAATACAAATATACAACCATTTTATGCATATATTAAATCCAAGAGAGGGTAAAACAAAAAAAATTCTTTGTGCCAGACTAACTTCATCTACTGTCTTTGAAATCTCTATTTCAAAAGAGCTAAAGATACCAACAGAATGGAGACAGAATACAATGAAAAGCAGTTATTTAAGCTTTAAACTGTATAAGAGCTATAATGCATAATGAGTTTTATAAAACTCATTTGATGCTTTTGCTATGTTAAGATTAATATTGACAGACTTCAGGATAAGTTGCTGATAAGAAACCTGCAAATATTTTTTTTTTTTTTTTTAAATCAGTCAGGTTTTAATTGGTTTGTCTAATAGTAAAGCCTGTATTGCCAGTTAAAAGTTTTTTCTGAACAAGATAAACAGTGGAATTGAACCAAAAGGGTCCTGGGTAACTAAATCTTTTTAATTAAATACATGCAGTGTATTGCTATGGAGGTACGAGAAATACAGCCAAGTAATAATATGCACATGGCTGACAACTATCAAAGGCTGACTGGATCATTCTATCAGTAGAGCCCTGCGTGGATACAAAAATGTGAATCGGCATCCATGAGAATCAACTTCCCTACAACCCGCAACCCTCACTCTGTTTTATATCTACCTGCCTCGGGACCACCACTCAGCTGTTTGACAGCCCACAACAGAGCAGCTCTATTCTATCCTTCAGAACAGCTTATCAGGCTGCCTGTGGGAATGGAGGGGAAGGAAATCTATGCTGCCAAGGGGCTGAAAAATGGAGAGGGAGGAGAGGATCATGAGGTGGGGTCTCCACTGGGGGGCTGGGCTAAAGGGGGGCTCTCTTCTTGGCCTCCTGTGGTCCCAGAACCAGGCTCTCGCTCACTGCCACTTCTTCGAATGGGGAGCCAGCTCTGGCCCCCTGCACTCTCTCCATTATCCCAGAGTATCCTCAACTGATCAGCCAGCTCCCTTGCTAATTGGTGGCTGGCCCCACCCACAATCTGGAAGGCAGGGAAGCAACCTCAAAGCCTATGGGCAGTAGGCAGCTTCCCCACCTTTGAGATCTACCTCCAATCCACTATCTGTAAAAACGGTCTGTGGATATCTGTGGATTTGCTAGGCTCCATCTACCAATCTTTATAGGCTGAACTAGTTTAAATCCTGCTTAAAACTGGCTGTCAGAACCCGTTGAGATTTTTAAAATTAACTGGTCAGCTTTCCAGTTTTTTTACCACCCTCTAAGTTGGTGACCCCAGACTAGGGCCAATAAAAATCGGCTAGCTACCATCTTTTTATGTGAACATTGTGGATATTCCACAAAATATGGGGATGAAGATTTTCCACTGATTAGGAAAAAGCTGAGAGCTTAGTAGAAAGAGGTGCTACTTTGTTTATGTGAACTGTTAGTAAAATCTAAAAAGCTTTTCTTGGAAAGCAACAAAGTAGAAGCTGCAATAATCAATGAAAACAACTCATTGTTTCAAAGGTATAGGTCAGCTTTATTTCTTCCAAAGGGTTTTGAAAAACCCCAAACCATCACAAGATGTCTCTGGACCTGACTTTCCAAAAGTTAACTTTGCCTTCAGGTGGCTTGAAGACGCCTGTAATTATCCCTTTCCCCAAAAAGGTTATTCGGAAGTGAAACATAAAATTGATTTAGCTAATCCTGCTTAGTAAAGGGTATAAAAAACAACACTGCTTGTGTCTCAGGCCATTTTTAAGGACAATTAAGATGCAATTCTACTCCTTGGCATTTTAATCTGGTGTGTGGAAACAAATCTCTGGGACTTCATTTACATGCTTTCTACTTGGGCCCATTTTAAAGCTTAGTTGTGTCAGAAAAATGCCTTTGGAAAAAACGCACTTTATCAGGCTTACCTGCCCTTGTACGCTTGACAGCTTATTTAAGACTTCATATGCTTATTTGAGATATATCGACTTCCGTGAGCCCTGCAGGGCCAAAACAACTACCGGAGAGTGAGATGGATCCTCTGACTAGCATCAACAGAATTATTAACTAAATCCTAGCTGTAGAAAGCTCCCTACTTGTGATGGGAACCAGGGGGGAAAAAAAAGGCATGTCAATTCTAAGATCCCAGGTTGAGTTCATATGGTTGGCAATTAAAAACATATTTGTAAACCGAGCACATTTGATTTGGAATCAATGAAACCCATATGGGCCTCCCCCGTGCTGTTTACAGTGGTTCTATGCACAATGCAGTAACAGCTAGCCGGAATACCAAGCAGGTGCCAATGGACATGTTTTCAGACCACGGGCAGAAGTTACAACAAAACAACCCTTGGCAGACTAGCTCAAGTCTTCATTTGATTAAATGTGGCGTGGTTCAGGAATCTTTTCAGGATTTGATGGACAAAAAGAGAAGAAAAACTATGACAATAGATAAAATGATCGAAAACCGGCTCAGTTCCTTTGGTGTCATTTCTTAATACTACAATTTAAGCTAGGGTTTAACTGACTGTATTAGATGTCCTGTATGCCTCATCCATAACTTGCCAGTTACTTTTATAGATCAGAACTATCCCCTTTGCTTAATAAAAACACTTTAGCAAAGAAAGACGTCCGACAGTAACTGAATCCTTTGTTGACCTTCTTGCAAAAAGAATGAGAATCCCTGGAAAACTGCATGTTCAGACAACTGATGGAGTTCAGCACAAATACGAGTAAAAGAGCTTCTATTCATTCTCAATTTAGTACATTCATTTTGAATAGCTCAAATTATACAGTCTTCTTAAATTATATTTCTAGTATCACAAAATGGGCTAGTTTCAAAAAAAATTAAGGCTAAGTTTTACAAGATAGAAAAATATATAGTGTTTCTATCAATTAAGAACATGTCCGGTCTGTTGAAGATTTTAAAGTATGATCTATGCTTTGAGTTATGCTTAAGTAAGAAAACTGAATTCTTTGCTATGTAATGAATTGTAGCTACGCACAGGCGTTTGATGACTTTGCATGGATGGGGCCCTGAACTGCATAGGGGCTATCAAAGGGACCCACCTGCCTGTTCTTTGCCCATCTCACACCAGTATAACAGCCCCATGCTGCTGTAAGATCTGGCTGGTTCACCAGTATTCATGGGGAGTAGGCTGGATATGCACAATACCAGAATGTTTAGAAATTCAGGTCTGCTTGCAGGAACAGGCCATGGAATATTTGTTCCACAACTATTACACCTATTCATGGAGTCGTAGTTCTTCCTGGCATTCTGGGAGACCAAGCTTGTTCTCTGTTTCTGAAGCTTAATGCCTTTTCCTGGACACTTGGACAAGAGAAAGGATCACTTGACTCCACACAAGTAGGTACAGAATACTAGTGGCATGTGTGTCTGGAAGGCTAAGGGTGGTGGGAGAGATCCTAGAACAGTAGTTCTCAACCGCTGGATTGTGGCACAAAAATGTGTTGAAGAACAGGGAGGGGACACACCACAAATTGGCTCCTGGCTGGAGCACCACTGCCACCAGCTTGCTTCTCCTGCTTCCAGGCTGAAGTAGAAGAGGAAGCCGGCAGAGGCAGTGTACCACCTGGGTTGGGGGCAATTCTGAGGCTCCCAATTCTAGTGCCTGCTGGCTCCTCTTCCCTGCGCAGAAGCAGGGTGAGAGAAGCCAAGACAGGGCTCAGGGCAGTCCCATGGCTGTAGGGATCACTGCAGCCACAGGAGGCGACCAGCACCAGTTCTGGTGCAGTGCCAAATACCTTATTTCAGCAGATTTTGTTACCGTCCAACCAAAGTAACAAAATCTGCCAAAACACAGGTTTTTGGCACTACACTGGAGCCCGCCCTGCTCAGGAGGGGAGCCTTAGCGGGGAGAGGAGGGGAGACGGGGTGTGGGTTGGTTTGTTGCATACAGCTGGGAAGCCTCGCAGCTGTGTTGCGACCCTGAAAAGGTTGAGAAGCCCTGTCCTAGAAAGAGAGAAGCTGGATGTTTATCATTTAAGCGCCTCACCTCATAAACACCTGCTGTGTTTTGTACATCTGTGAGAGCAAAGGAGAGCCTGAGAATGGGAGGGAGCAGGATGCGTAACAACTTTTTAAACAGCCACAAAGGGTGCTGCTGAATGTGCCCCAAGTGGTCAAGGAAACAAGGCAAGGCATGCACTGTGCTCCTACTTCAAGGCCAGAAGTTGTTGGGGGGAAATGAGTGTGTTATAACCAAGAACCACACCAAGGTGTTTTTCATTTCACTAAGAATTCATGGGGGAGAGAGATGATGCCATTTATAGATTGAGCTATGCCTCACGGAATTTTTTTTTCAGTCAAGCAGTACCAAAATGAATATACTGAAGTAACAAAGCCACCACTCAGAAATTACTTCTTTAACAAAAGCAGAAACAATCAACCAAGAATGTAGTGCAGAGATCAATAGAACTGAGGCACAGCCAACCTAAAGGGTACTCACAAATTCCAGTAGATGATTCACTCACTAAGCTTCCCAATGTGCAAATGTCCCAGAAGTGAAAAGGCAGCTCCAGTAAGCTGTTTTCTATTTTATAGGACCACTGCAAGCGTGGGGGTGCAGTGTTTGACATCTGTAAGAAAAGGGACTCTGACAACTCTTTGCCTCTGCATCAGGTCCCCGGCCAGGGGCATATGCTCCTCTTCGATCTCTGAAGAATGCTCCAGGAAATCATCCCAGCACGACTCTGGTAGAAGGCATTTAATAGTAAAAGAAAACAAAAAAGCACAAAACTAGAGTCCCGTGGCACCTTAAAGACTAACAAATTTCTTTGGGCATAAGCTTTCAGGGGCTCCAACCCACATGGTTGGAGCCCACGAAAGCTTATGCCCGAAGAAATTTGTTAGTCTTTAAGGTGTCACGGGACTCTCGTTTTGTGCTCTATACAGACTAAGAGCTAGCCCTCTGGAAAAAAGCACAAGTTCCTATTCCAAACTTAGTCTCCACACCCATCACCTCAAATGTTTCTTTTCCCATAATTTGGGAAGGGCCTTTTCTTCTCTTCCCTTCCCCCCTTTGAATTGGCCTTTGAGTTTTGAAAGTTATTCCCCCATAAGAAATGCTGTGCAAAAGCTGGTGTTGGGATGGCTGCTGGGCTGTAAGGTGGGTCTGGGAGGCTATGTGGTGTCAGAGGTGGGTAGGGGACAGGTTACATATGCAGAATTACATATGCAGGCTGTCCTTATGCTTGAGGAGGTTATGCTAAAGAAAGTCCACAGGAACCATAGAAAGGTCTTCAAAAGACAATAGGGCAAACTGGGAATTGATACATTTTGGCTAAGTTTACAGGAGAGCAGACCACACAGAAGAAGGGAAAAAACTATTAGCAGACCCAAGAAGTCTTCTTGAGCTTGGTATTTTCATGAAAAGAGCACATTTTTTGGCTTCGGCTCTTTTATGACATCTACAAAGCAGCATCCAATATACTAAATTAGTACAATTCAGCAATAATTGTTCTGAAGTCAAACGCCTGAAAGTCCCTGCATTTTGAAATGCCTCTTAAGCCTGATTTAGGTCATTTACTTCCTGAAATCTAAATTGAGTGCCTTATAAAGCTGTGAATCAATCTACATTTTCTTTTTCTGTGTCTGTCACTATAACAAACATGGTTGCCCTGCAAAGTGTTTAATTTTTTTTTGAACCCCTAGGGTGCCAACATCTTGAGAAGGAAAGAGGTGGTGGATAGATGGGGAGGCGGAGAGAAAACAGCTTGGGAAGGGGTACTGGGTAGCCAGTGTATAGCCAGCAGTCATGGGATTTGATACACTAGGAAAATAAAAAGTGTCTGGTCCAACTGCACATTGGAAGGAGAGTGTTAAATACTGGACAGGTGGAGAGAGGTTCCTAGCTCTGCCTAGCATGGCCACAGAAACTATTCTTTCCAAGTACTGGTTATCTGTGGCATAGTGTTTATTGCAATCCAGACCATACGTCCTCATAGCGCTCTCCTCTGCAGCAGCTTCAGGATGGCTATGTACATGGAGTTCTTGTCAATGTCCAACTCTGCCAGCTCATGCAGCTTTTGGCTGCCCTGCCAAGTCTCTTCCTGGTCAGACTCGATGGCATATGTGGGGTCAAAGAAACTTCTGGAGGGAGTTTGGGTGCTTGCTCAGTTGTCTTAGGCTATTTGAGGAACAGCCCACCATTTTCTCAGGTTTGGTGGTAACATCACTTGCAAAAAAATGCAACCAGTTCTTCATAGTGTAGGCAGGCTCTAGAATTATTATCCAAGATCCTACTCTTGTTCCTTGTCTTCAAGTACTTCACCTCTGCCTGACCTGTCACTTGGATCAGTTCAAGGAGCCTTCACTTGCTTTGACAGCTTCGTGTCATGCCTGCATTCTGGTGACTCTTCTCCAGCAGGAAGTGAGCGTGAAGCTCTCCAAGGACAGCCAAGTCCAAGATCTCTGAATGGGCTCACATGGAAGCACGTTGGCGGTGTAGCTGCTATAATAGGTATGTGAACTCACTATATTACCTGGTATCTAAAAAGGGGGTACTCTTGACTGTCCACAAACATTTGAAGAGAAGTGAGATCCAGTCAGGATGACAAAGCAATGGAAAGCACACACATACAAATAAAAGACAGCTCAACCCAGGTGTGATGCAATGCACTCTGGAATAGCAGTTGGAGAACAACAAATAGTTAGGACAGCATTCATAAGAAACTCCAAGCAAATAAACTCATGGTGAAGTTACCCTGTTTCAGTACTTACTGCAACCAAAAAAAGGTTCTCTGGATGTAAAGCACTTTAGGGCAAACTACAGATAGTCTGATTTAACACCCCATGTAGGAAAGGCCGTAGACCGGTGGTCCCCAACCTGTGGCCCAGAGACAAGAATTGATCTAGGGGGTCTTTCAAAGTGATCTGCTGCTCCCCTCCAGCTGGCTGCAGAAGAGAGCTGTCACTCAAGGACTCAGGCAGAACATATTGCTGTGGGGCCACATGACTAGTGCAGGCTCCTGGCTACAGCCCAAGCGATGGGAGATCAGTGCTCTCCCATCCTTCAGCTGCAGAAGGGAGCCACTACCTAGGGACCTAGGTGGGCGTGCAGGGCCACAAGACACGTGCCGTTTCCCTGCTGCAGTCAGGGAGATGGGAGATCAGCAAGGAGGCAGTGTTCTCACTGAACTCCTTCTGTCCGGCTACAGGGAGTGTGAGCTGCTGGTGGAGCAGCCAGAACCTACCATGCTTGAGGAGGGGCAGGATTCTAAAAATCAGTGCCTTATGCCACACACTCACCCTGCTGTGACTTAGCTGCCCAGCCACGTGCTTCAGTGCATAGCAACAGCCACTCATCTACATTAATGCTTGGGTCTTTGAGTGTCTGACATATTGAGAGTAATTTGTAGGTGCAAAATAGTGACTGTAAACCTGAGCACTGAAGCATCAAAATGTTTATTTTAAATTTGTAGTGACTGGTATTCCTTAATGGTGTATATACATCAATACATTTTTTATGAATTGATAGACACGTGGCCCTTCTAATAATGATATTTGTGGTCCTCGAGCCTAAAAGGTTGGGAATCACTGCCCAAGACTGTAGATGGAATTCTTGCTTTTGCCTAGTTGCCCTATGGTATAACCTCAGAGGACCATAGAGGCAGTACTGATGTTTCAGAAAACACCCAATTCCCCAGCAGCCCCAGAACATCTGGATTGTATCAGTTTCACTATCACAAAAGCAATCCACAAACAGTGTTTAACTAGCCATGACTGGGTGAGTTTTCACTCTGGGAATTCTATGGGACAGGAGCAGCAGAGTAATTTTTGAGCACAAAGGAAGAAAGCAGGGAAAGGGAGATGAGAAGACAAACTCCGAAATAATCCTGTCCCACATGAAGGTTGGTGGCGCTAGGAAGGATTTCCTCTTACAGAGCAAGATTTAATTTAAGCACACAGTATTTGAGTTTTAAAAAGCCTTTTAAAAATTTGCTTTCAGCTGCTCGAGCTTGCCAGCTCAGTCGGGGTCACTAAAGCTACTGCAGGAGTTGTAGCACAGGAACCGACAAACAGAGTGGAGAACAGATCAGTTTGAGTGGAGATTGTGGGGGAGAAGGGAGGCAAGGCCTGTTCCTTACAGGGCCCTGAGAGTTCTGGTACATGTATGTTAGAAAACAAATTGGCAAGCAGTTTCCAATGTCCTATAGAGCTTGTGAGAAGCCAAACCTTTGGTCAAATGTGAACCTTGGGTGGGGGTGAGGTTTCCTGAATCAGCAGGCCTACAGAAGTAGCCAACTGTGTTTGATCAATTCCCCAGGAACAGTCAAATAGACCAGAAAGTATTGGAACTTGAGTGGAATTTGGGGTGTGTGTGTGTGGGAGGGTTATTTTTTTCCTTCATCCTCCTGATGGGTGTTTAGGAGGGAAGGCTATGACAACTACAGAAGCAGCAGAGGTAGCAATCCGAAGAACAGAAGAGACAATGAAGATGACTGGATGTGGAAGCTGAGAAGAGGGTTATCTGAAAGTCGCTTTGTGTACACTAAATGGCACCTGGGTCATCTGATGGATGAGAAGTTCCAAGGTATGGAGCTGCAGTGAGTTTCTAAGGGGTTTAAGCAGAGCATGGAGGGAAAGAGACGAGGCTGAAGGGAAACCTCAAGAGTTGCAGGTGCATACTGGACAGAATACTGTGAGGAGAGACTGCTGGATGAGGAGGGTGGCAAGTGAAAGCATGCAACTACAAGAAAAAGACATTGGAAAAGACTGGCTAATGCAGGAGAAAGTCAAAAACAGGTTTGCTAAGTTGGAAATGAAGGGGAGAGGCAGGCAGTAACAGAAGATTAAAAAGAAAGAAGAAGAGCAGAGCAGCTAGCCCTACAAGAGGAGAAGAGGCAATGAAGATACCCAGTATTCAGATTACCAGCTGGATAGATGATGACTAACAGAAGTGAGAGCAGAAGTCAAGACGTTCAGCCGGAAAACACAGAAGGGGGAAGGCTGAGAAATGCATCAACACCAAAACGTGGCAGGTCTATCATGAGTTACTTGTATATTACAGTAATGGGGGCCATGTAAGTACATGAGATAGACTTTATACATTTAATCTGGTGCACTAAATTGCCCACATACATTTTTTAACCTAAATTGTTACCATTTGAAGGCTTTTGTGAACAGTGCACAGATTCAGATTCTACAGTTGCATTTTTAAATGATTATAAAATAATTTGGATGAAAGCTGCAATCTGAGTGGCAGAACAAACTTCAAACTCATGTAATTTCCTCCCAATAAAGCCATGTCAGGACTACAGAGCTTCTTTACTAACAAGATTGCTGTAACAGCCAAGCAAATATTTAAGATTTCAATTCAATAATCTTTCATTTTAAATTAAACAGTGGTCCATGGGGTCAGGGAAGGCAAGAGCTTTAAAATTCAGACAGCTTTGAACACTATTTCTTCCACTTGATAGAAGTGAGGCTGGCTAAAAGTTAAATGGCTTCCCCACTGCCTACTAATTCCCTTCTTCATCTCTCCATTCAGCTAAATCTGGCAGCAAACAAAGCAGAATTTCTGAAGTAGCTCAAATACATTTACTAGCCCGAATATGCTGTTCAGCAGGAGTAGAGCTTGAAAGAGTAAGACAGAGCTAAACCAAGAGAATGGGATCACAGGTCTCAAAGGAAAACAGCTCTAGCAGTTCCCCTTTGCCATTATCAGCTGGAAGAGAAGGAATAAAAATGGAAGGGAAGCAGGTTTAATGAGACTATAAAAATATCCTCAGACAAACAGATTATGAGTCTGTATTAAACTAATTAATAATTATGCTTAATTGACTTTTTCCTCAATCAACCACTTTTTATAAAAGGCACAAAATGTCCAAGGTGCACATCAATCAGCTAATGTAAGCATATCTTGGCTTCAGCACACCCAAGATATCCAGCTATAGACTGATGAACATTTGTGTGCTGTTGCTTGAGATATCACTAGTAATTTAAACTTTAATCTCCTTAAATTCATGCCATCATATTCCTTGAGGAGTAACCGTTTCCATCACAAAACAGAAAACCTGAACATCTGAAGACCCCACTACAAACAACACACCAGGGACACATCTAGTTTGTTCCTCTTAAGCTCTACGATAAACCAACTTCCATTATTCCCTATGGCAGGGGTTCTCAACGTTGTTCTTTCTGAGGCTCACCCATGTCCTACCCCCGCCCTGCCCAACATAGTATAAAAATCCAGGGCCCCGCAGCAGGGGAGGCCTAGGGGCTCTGAGCTTCAGCTGATGGGCAGGAGAGCTCAAGGTTTCTGCCCCTCCCCTCTTTTGCCCCCTCCCCCCCAGCACCTGCCAGAGGCAGAGTCTGACATCAAATGGGGGGTGAGTGGGGGAAAGCAGGGCTTGTCAGGGCTCATTTTAAATGGATTTCCTTTACCACCCCCATGCTATGAAAAACACACGTGACAAGCGGAAGTGACCATATACAAAATGCAATCAAACAAAGTGAAAAAACTGAAAAGAAACATTTTTCATTACAATAATCATAGGTGTTCTCTGCATAACAGCATGCAAGAGATTTTCAGCCCGTTTTCAATTTGAGAAGCACTCTCTCAAAAGGTGAGTATAAAAGTAAGAATATTTAGGTTAATTTGAACCAATTTAGATTAATTTGAACCAAAATAATCCTGATAAAATTAAACTACAAGTCATGGTCAGCAAAGATTTTCTCTAACCTCTTCCATCTAAGTGTTTCTAAATGTAAGACTCCATTTATGATAGATACCTTATACATACCAGTCACTTTGGTATCTTATTTAATTCTAAGGAGAGATTTCAAAAGCACTTCACTGTTCCTGAATCACTTGGGTGCTTTTGGAAATCTAGTCTTGGTGTTTTAAACAAGAGTTGTATGGCAATTAGCATATAAATCAACATAGCATATTACTTTGAGCCAAACTGAGGAAAAATAAAGATTACGTGTATAGAATATCAAACCATTTTAGCTTTTAGGATTACACTCAAACAAACAGCAAGGTTTATGAAAGCTATCTTAAGCAATTTTTTTTTTACTAGAATTACACAAAAGGACTATACAAGTGCAAAATACAGAGCAAGATCCTGTAAGGTAAAGCAGGCCATTGGGAGAAAAAAACAAATTGATTCATAAATGCCTGGTGAGAATTTTGGCTTTCCAATAAATTAGGTTTTTCCACTTTAAGAAAATTACAGCAACTAAAACCTAAACATTTAGTCACTAATGTACTTCTCATTATTTAATTTGAAGTCTAATGGAATTGAAAGACCTGGTATGGCCATTCATTATCTGAAAAGTGTTTGCTTTTGTTCATAGCCCATCACTCTAATTTTAAGTCAGTTTATTTGTACATAATGTCTGAGCACAGAATTCAAAATTCTGCTCTAAATGAACTATGTTGGTAACTATTTGTGGAAATAGCAAAGTAATTAGCAAATAATACAGACAGGCACTTGGGAAGGCACACCCTTCAAAGGCAGTATTCATACTGACTCTTTACAATAGCAGATTTAATTATTTAGATATAAAACACTTAAAATATACAGGGCTGTGCCAAACATTATGATTCTTTATTCTAAATAGATATGATCTCCAACTTACCACAGTAGAATTACAATTGTCTAAGACTGGAAATGAACATAGTGTTTTATTTTAAAATTTCTGTAGCTCATATCTAGGATTCAGGAAAGCATTTAAGCATCTGACTTCAATGGGATTTAAATACATGCTTAAGTGCCCTTCCTGAATAGGAAGAGACATCAGCACAAGTTTAAGTGCCATACTGATTCAGAGCCCAAGATTCCATACATTTGCCCAACTATTATTAAAAACTCTTGTAACAAAGTAAATTAAATATATATCAATGTATCCTGTGTTATAAAAGAGAATGGACGTATCCTACACATTTCTATGACTTGTTTACACCCTTCCTCTATATAGCTGAAAAAGCAACTTACATGGACAAGTTAGGAGATGGAACCCTACTATCATCAGCTAGGTTCCCAAGGTGGCTCGGCGTTGAAGTCGAACTGTTCTCTATAAAGCACTTCTCCTAGGCCTTCTGGATAGTTGTAAACCTGATCAGAGAGTTTGCCCTGGGGGAAAAATACATAGATATATAAAATTAATAACTTAGGAGGAAATACAAAACTTTGTCTTCAAACATGGAACTTCTGTGTTCTTAACTGTACTCTTGAGATAAGACTGTTTCCTGTTCTAGTAATCCACAATAATAATTTACAGACACTGTTTTTCAAAGGTGACCACACACAGAGATGAGCACAAGCAAGTCAAGTCAGTCAATGACATGTAATTATCAGTGGATGTATGCTATGCACCTGTGGACTCAATTTTATGGCTCCGTAGACCCTCCTCTCTCCTACTGTTCTCACTATAGTCATCTCCCATATTCCTCAGAGAGCCCCATTCTCTCCAGAGGTGCTGTAAAGGAGCACAGGAGGTCAGAGCTATGTGGGATGAGAAAAATGGGGCTAGAAGCAATGGCTAAAAGGACAAACCATAGTCCGAAGGAATCAGGGAGATGGTGGAAAGTACACAGGACAATTAAGATGAAGCATGGGGATGTGAGAATAACACAAGAGGGTAGGGGACTGTGATGGGAGTAAAGTGGTACACATGGAATTTAAGAGCCATCTGAGAGGGGATTAAAGTAAGTCAAAAGTGGCACAAAGAGCACCACTGTTCTGATGGCACACCTATTGACGAACTACGGATTTGTAACAACAGATCTTCCTTGAAGAGCCCTCGATAGTTCATGGGCTGGCAGCTCCTCATGGTTCACGGACCACATTTAATTAATCCAAACAGAGATGCTGACTGTATCACAAGACCCCCTCAGAATGGAATATATGCTCCCCCAATTCTTATCCAACTCCAAACAGACCCCACCCACAAGTAGATAAATATCTTCTAAGCCAGAGGTGGGCAAACTTTTTGGTCTAAGGGCCACATCTAAATTTTGGTGGGCCAGAGAGGGATGGGGGAAAAGGTTGGAGCTGGGAGGCAGGAGTGGCTGCTGCACTCTAGCCAGGGCATCACTGGGCCCATGTGGTGGGGGGGGAGGGAGGTGACTGCCATGCACGGGCCAGGGCACTCCCACTGGACCCACGCAGTGGGAGAGAGAGGGCTGCAGCCACACTCCAGCTGTAACTGGCACTGCACACAGTGGGGGAGAGTGAGACTGGGAGGGGAAGTGACAGCTGCACTCTTGCCAGAGCGCTGCCAAGCCCACATGGTGGGAGAGGAACGAAGCTGGGAGGGGTGAACAGCTACCATGCTTCAGCCAGGCCCAGCTGGAGGGCCTGATAAAAGGCCCCTGCAGGCCACAGCTTGCCCACTCTTGTTCTAGGCCCTCCTACGGCGCTCTTACTTCCTCCCCTCAATCCCCCAAATGGGGAATGGTTGGGGATGTATTCTGGGGTCAGAACCTTGAGCTGTGGAGAGGCCAGCATTTGTGCATCAATAAACAGACACTTTAATTGAAGGGCAATAAATACCAATCCAAAAGTCAAGGCACAGCCAAGAAAACTAACTGTAATTAAAGGTGTGAATTCAAAGTTTAACTAAAATTGCATTAAACCTCTGCATGAACACATTCATTCTGAATTAAAATTCATTTTGGAAGTGAATTAAACTAAACCAAACTAAGGCCACTGTAATTCTACGTAACAGCATCCACAATGGAATTTAATGCAGCTTAACTAATACACTTTAAATGTACCCTTTAATTAATTTGTATCAATTTGTATGGCTGTCCCTGTATAGACAAGCCTTTAGCTGTTAAAATATGGGGCTTATATATCTGAGTTCAACTACAATAGCCATTTCAAAAAATGCTGTCATAACTCACTGTGGAATTTAAACCAGCCCTGCTCACACAAACTGAACGCTTCACAGGTACAACGTAACAGTGAACTATCACACTTTACAGTAATCAAAATAACAAATGTAAGCAAACTGGTCACCTGGAAACCTGGGATATTCTGACACTGAAAAGTGTGTTAATTCATGGTATAAAATACAGAGTATTACTGATATTTAATAAAAATACATTTACATTGGTTTAAAAAGTTCAATAGATATGGGCTACCAAAAATGGCTACTGGATAGCAAGCTAAACTAGCCTGTTACAGATCCTTTCTCAGATGATGTCCTTTTGAACCATAATGGTTTATATGTGCATTGACAAGGATAAATGAGCAAATACAGGAGAATTATGTGAGTTCAAACTCCATAATTTGCACTCCAAACCTATCATTTTTCCTTTCGTCTCAGCAGAGGCATAAAAGAAGTACTGCAGTGCAATCTAATTAATAAAATGTCACTGCTTTTACAGTACACACTATAGAATATTTAATAGTTATAAATATTAAAACTGAACTACACTTGTTAAAAATACATTGAATTATTTCTAGCTATTGAAAGTTACTTTGTCTGTTCAAGACTAACAGATTTATTTATCGCATTTCTCCCACGAAAGCTCATGCGATAAATAAATCTGTTAGTCTTTAAAAGTGCCACAGGACTCTGTTGTCTTTCTACAATAGACTAACACGGCTACCCCTTTGGAATTTGTCTGTTCAGTTAACTTCAATTTTTCTATTACAATTCTTTAATTAAAGTTAAGCCAATAAAAAAATAATTCTCAGACTATTGGCATAAGACATATTTGTTTTAAAATGAAGTGTTAATTTCACAAAAGCAAAATGTTTGAATATCTACACTATTTTCTGATGCTGTTTTAAAAAGTGAGCAGCATATCTGTATGCTGCTTTCAAATGGAGAATATTTTTAGAGCAAGACAAGCCTCTCAAAAAACAGGTGTTGCAAGTAGAAAAGATGACCTTTACTGCAGTACGTAAAAAGGCCGCAAATACGAACTGCAGAACAGTCAAATTTTCCCAACTGACGCAAGAAGAGAGAGCAGGAGAGCCAGTTTTCTTGGAACCGGAATGAAGACTGACAATTCTCCCTAGCGATAATTAATTATGCTGTGCTGGTTTTTAGCAAATGTACTGGAATTTTAAGTCTTACACAATCAGGAGTCTTCTGTTTCTTCAGTGACCTAGTCCCATGTATAGAAAGTACAATTTCAGTTGACTCTTGCTTGTGTATTTAACTAGCAAATATTCACATAGGATAGAGTAGCAGGAATGAAGTCTGAGTTTTGAAAGAATTTTATTCTAAAATGTAAAGAATTTAACTAATGAAAACGTTCAGTTTTCCAGATCAAAATAGGACACTGTTAAAACATAAAATACAACATACCAACGTTTTGCAGAGATGCCACATGTCCCTAATTAATCTGGACAGTGCAGATTTTAAAGGAACTGCCTCATGTCTTGATTGAAAGTCTCACAAGGGGAAATAATTATTCTTTATCAAAAGAGCAAGTTTTCAGTAGAGCAAATTGTTTTTAAAAAAATAAGTGTCCAGTAGTTGTATTTTAATTTTATAGCCCAGGCTGGGCAAACCAGAGGTGCAGCTTCTTCACCCTGGAGCTCAGTTTATCTAGAATACCAGGATCCCCCGAGGGAAAACATTTATGTTACTATATTGCTACCAAAGTCTGCCCCAGCCTCAGAATTTGCCACAATCCCCTCCTCTCCCGCGCTTGAGTTCAGTGCTGTCTGCCTCCCGCTGGGGGATGGGGAGAGAAGGCGGCAGCAAGGCTGCGACCGCCGGAGCGCTGCTTTGGGGACAATCGCTGTTCAGTGTCTAGGGGGCAGAGCAGGCGTCCACTCGCTGCAGCCCCAGACACACGGGGTGGGGGGATGCAGTGTCGCAAGCAGCGGCGACGGCAGCGGCAGCATTGTTCACATGGTGACAGGAAGGGGAAGAACTAGACTGGACCAGTCCAGACTGGAACAAACCCCTCCTTCCTTTCCACCACCATTATTCACGACAAACCGACCTGCTTGAAAAAAAACAAAAAACTAAAAAACGTTGCTGCCGCCGCCTTTCACATTCCCCGAGGGAAGAACAGCAAGTGCCCGATCTCCAGAGCTGCAGATTTGGGGCTACGCTGCTCACTCGCATGCAAGCATGCATTGTGAAAGAGCCAGTCACCACACGGAGCAGGGGCCCCGAGAAAGGAAAACCAGAGCGACTCCATTTCATAATCGTTGTACAGCCGCTCGCCCGCAGCCAGCGACACAATGCAGCTGTACTCCGCCGGGGCTAGCCAAGCAGCGCTCAGCTCAGCGCTGCAGGCGGGGGCTGAACGCAGCAAGCGAGAAATCGCGGCGGCAGCCCCGTTGCTCCTGTATGCTGTCACTGCGTGGCTGTGCAGGATGTTGCCCAGCAGAAGATGCATATCAAAAAGGCCTGGAAGAGGTCTGAGTCTCCTTTTCCTCTCCTGTTATTACCCGCAATTTGGATCCGCCCTTACTGCAGTTACACGTGTGCTCTGACTACTGAATCAACCAAGCTTAGGTGGTGCAAGGATGGCAGTGTGCTAGCTAGCGAGAAAACCGTCTTCCCAACCCCATGTGCACGCCCGGTTGAAAACACTGTACGCATCAGGTCACCTCCGCATCTATGTACAAAAACCAGCCTCACAGCCCCCTTTACAGCCATGCGTCTGGCTCCTCTATCTCCCAGCATCCCCTGCCAAGCCAGCAGGTGGTGAGACCATGACACAAAACCCCCAGCTGACTCCACTCCGAGAATACACCCACAGCCAGACCAGAACCCCTTTGTACCATTCTACCAGCAGCTGTGCAGTGACTCAATCCTTCTCCATGCACCTTCCACTGGTCACCACCGTGACTAAGGGAGACGTAGCTAATCAGACCAAAGGCGGCCAGAATAGTAAAACTGGGATTTAGCCAACAGACTGCCAGAAGAACTGGTGAGCACAGCAACAACCCCATTGCTGTTAGCCTGACAGACTGGCCGAGGGGAGGGGAGAATGTGTGTGTGTGTGTGTGTGTGTGCGCGCGCTTAAGGCAACATGGGAAGAAGAGATTGTCATGAGGATGAGTACTAAATAGGACGGGGTAGGGGAACAGCTGGGAGCGTCAGCCTTACAGCAATGTGCCCATACTTTCCCAAGATATTAAGACCCCAGGAAGAGAGCTAGAGCAGGCCACTTGTGCAATATCCTCAATGCTCTACTGCTCCCACCTGAGCTCCACACGTCCCCTGCCACAAATCCCAGTAACAAAGGCAGAACACAAAGATCTCATGAGGGATTAGGAACTGCCAGCACACAACATCGGAGTAGCAAGAGAGGTGTGACACCACAACAGGACCCGGATGGACAGCCAGTTACACAGACACACAACATGGCCTCGGAGAAACAGAGCAGGAGACGTCTCTGCCATTCTGCCACAGCCTCTTCTGCTCCCTGCCCTCCTCTCCTGTCTAGCTAGGTCTCCTTTACTCACCCACACCCCCCCAGTTACAAAGCCACTTCCCCAGTCGCGGCCAACCTTCTGGGAGTCAGTTCACTAGAAGGAGACCCACATGGGAGGGAAAGGCAGCTGTGACAGGAGGAAGGAATGGGCCACTCGCCTCTCACTGTCATTAACCAGCCGGCCCCAGAGTCTCCCCCACCCACCAAAAAAGGGGCCTGGAGCAATGCAGAAACAGCGGGAGGAGGAGTCTGCGATGACCCACTTCGGGGAGACACCACACAGCCGCCGCCACACTGGGATCCGCCATGTTAGAGCAGCTGCCGAGATCCCGGTCACATTTGGGTCCGTGGCGAATCCCCCCTGCTCCAGCAGCGAGCTCCAGACCCTGTCTCCTCTCACGCACGGATCTCCGCCATGTTCAAGGAGCAGCTGCGGGGCTCGCGCGCCGCACACACTCCCGTGCTCAGTGTGCAAGAGACCTCACCCCCCCCCCCCAGCGCCGCATCTAGCGGGGAGACAGATCCGCAGCGCCGTGTGCATGGGGGGGGGGGTCTGTGACTCATCCGTTTCCTTCCATCCGCGCTGCTGCCCGCGGCTCCCCCAGCCCTGCAGCTCACGCCTCCCACTGCAGCTCCTCGGGGTGGCTGGAGCTCTGCCGGTCCCTGCCGGGGATGGGAGCGGTGCCCAGACCCCCTCCCTCACAAACACCCTCCGCAGCCCAAACCCTGGCCCACCCCCCAGCCTGTGGCTCTGGGTCCAGAGCCCCGCCCAGCCCCACTGAAGTAGGACGTACCAGCACTGGGGGGTCCCGCACCCCACCTCCCCCGCAACAATGCAGTGTCAGCGGCAGGGGGTCGGCCGTGCCCCCCGCCCCACGCCCCGTCTCGCTCCCAGCCCCGCGCCCGACCCCAGCCCAGCTACTCACGTGGGACAAGGGCCCGAAGGACTTGGTAAATCGTCTTCGCTTTTTAGGCGGAATTTTTAAAGAGGGATGTGGGAACCTACAGCAGAAATACAGGCGAAGGCAGCGGCGCCCTCCAGGGCCATAGGCTGCGGGGGCGGCCGGCGGGGGAAGCGCAGGGCAGCGCTGGGACGGCGAGGCACGGGCGCGGAGAGACGGGCGGGCGGGCCGGGAGCGCGGAAGAGCGAACGGGGGAAGAGCGGAGTGGCAGCGGCCAGCCGGGCAGGAGATGAGTCAGGAACACGCTCAGCAGCGACTCCGGGCGGACAGGAAAGAAGAGGAGGGGGGGCTGCGGCTCGGCACTTATAGGGGGCGGTGCCACACGTCACCAGCACGGGCCGAGGGGGGAGGGGTGGTGCCTGCGGCGACGTGGGCCCGCCCCCTTCCTAGCCCGACCCCAAGCGCGGGGGCGCTGCGGGCCGGGGTTGACGCATGGATGCGCTGGGGAAGTGCAGCGGCCTCGTGTCCTTTGCCCTGCGCTGCCGGCTAGGCTCCCCTTTGCCCGACAGGGCGGGACACGTGGCGTAGCCTGGAGCCGGTGGTGCCGCAACCCTTCTGGGCCCCTGCAGCCGCGGCTCTGCCCGCACGGAGGGGCCCCTCCCCCGAAGCGGCCCTTGCTTATAGCTTATAGCGGGGACGTGAGCCGGGGCCTTGGGCAGCATGGGAGGCCCCAGGCTCAGAGGTGCGGAGGCAGCTGGGGACCTCGTGGTGCTAGGAGGAAGATGGAGCCGAAGCTGGACGCGGTTTAGGGACGGCCTGGCCATGACACAGGCCTGGGGCTTAGGGTGGGTATTTAGGGGCTGCTTGGCTGCCTAGAGGCACTAATGAAGCCGGTGTCTACGTGGGGCGTCACAGCGACTCGGCAACTCACAGGCCGGTCCTCGGTACCAGAAACGTGTCGTCCCCGTCCCCCCGCCCCGCGCCTCGGGGAGAAAAGAACAGGTTGGCTACCCCCCATCCGCCCTGTGAGAGGGCAAAGGAAGAAAGAACTCACTAAGCTATCCTTCCCCCCAACCCCCAGCCAGCGAAAGGGCCAGGGAGAAGGAAACAGACTCAGCACTATCTTTCCACTCATCCCTACACCAGCCCGCTAAGGGGCCAACTGTAAAGAAACAACTTAGGGTGTCTTCCCAACCTCCGCCCCACTTCAGCAAAGGCACTGAAAATGGAAGAAACAACATACTACTAAATCATTCCATTCACTACTACTTGGCAACAGGAGCACTGAGGGAGGAAGCTTGAAGGTTGATTTCATACAGGGAATAGGATGGTGGTACCTGTGGGGGAGAGGGATTGTTTGTTGGGGTTTCTGTTTTTTGTTTAAGAAAATAAAGGACTGTTCAATGAACAGACACCAAGCCACAACATTTGTATTCATGGAACAAAAGTGTACACAATACAAGATAATTCATTCAGGTCAAAGGGTCTGATTGTTAGCATAATTATTGCTTAAAAACATACATTTTATCTGATTCAGTGCTTCTTGGTAGTTTATTGAAAATGGGTCATGGACCATTAGGCATCAAATAAAAGGCATCCCTCAACATGCAGAACAGGTGGGCAATCTTGTGTCACTTCCTAATGGTAGCTTAGTGCCTTGCTTCTGATTGGAGGCCCCACAAAAATGTCTGGCCTGATCCATTTGGAAGCAGATGTCATAGCAAAAAACAGGTCTTTAAAACCTGTTAGGAGCCTCATTTAGTGAGTTAATAACAGCCTATTAAATGGGTGATTCACTAACTATTAATAGGCAGTTATTAACTCTTAGTGAAGGAGGCTTTAATCAGTTTCACATACCTGGCAAGCCTCAGGTTCTTCACAGATTTATCAGGCCCTCAGGACTTCTTTAATAAGCAAATATATGGAATAAAGTTTTTCTAGATGCTTATGGTCCGTGGCACTGGTGTCGTTGCACATCACAATTTGTCCGCACAAAGCCCTGTGAGGAAAAGTATCCTAATTTCACAAGTAAAACAGAGAGCTTAACTAATTTGCCCAAGGTTACAAAAGAATCTGTGGTAGAGCTGGGGATTGAAACCAGATCGGCAGTCCCAATCCAATAGTTTAACCACAGTAACATGTAAGCAAACTAGTAAAATGTGATCTAGATGAAGTTACTCTAAGGTGGGTGCACAACTGGTTGAAATACTGTACCGAAAGAGTAGCTATCAATAGTTTGCTGTCAGATTGGGTGGGTGTACCTGGAGGAATACTGCAGGGCTGAGTCCTGGATCCAGGCTATTCAATGATTAATGATTTTGCCAACAGACTGGAGAGGATGCTTACAGATTTGACAGTGGACACCTGGATGGGAATGGGTGCAAGCAGCACTTTGGAGAACAGGATTAGAATTCAAAATGACCTTAATGAATTGGAGAATTGGTTCAAAATTAAAAAAATGAAATTCAGTAAAGACAAACGCAAAATACTGCACTTGGGAAAGAAAAACCAAATGCACAGCTACAAAATGGGGAATAACTGGCTAGGTGGTAGTACTCGAAATAGATTTAGGGATTATAATGGATCACAAATTGAATATGAGTCAGCAAAGTGATGCAATTGTGTAAAAGGCTAATATTCTGATGTGTGTTAAAAGGACTGTTGAGCATTAGACACAGGAGGCACTTGTCCTGCTCTTCTCAGCACTGGAGAGGCCTTGGAGTAGTGAGTCCAATTCTAGGCACCATGCTTTAGGGAAAAGGATATGGACAAATTAGAGGCAGTCCAGAGGAAAGCAACAAGGTTTAGAAAACCCGATCTATGAAGAATGGTTAAGAAAACTGGGCATGTTTAATATGAGATGGGGGGATTTGCTAACACTCTTCAGATACGTTAAGGGCCGTTATAAAGGAGACACTGATCAATTGTTCTCCATGTGTCTGCTGAAGGTAGGACAGACATAATGGACTTAATCATCAGGAAAGGAGATTTAGGTTAGGTATTAGAACTTTCTAATTATAAGGGTAGTTAAAATCTGGAATATGCTTCCAGAGGCGGCTTTTGGGGTAGGTGAGGCAGGTGGCCACCTAGGGCCCTGAGCAGCAAGGGGCCCCGTCAGGGGCAGTCGCCTGTTTCTCCTAGTAGGGGTCAGCACTTCCCGGCACACATGCCAAAGTTGAGTGGCAGGTGCTGCTCAGCCTCCCCCCGCTGACTCCACCCCCCAGCATGGCCTGGGGGCTGGAGCCACAAGAGGTGCCTGCTGCAGCTCCCGGCTCCCTCCTGCTGGCTGCGTTTCTCCACTCCGCCCTGTCTGGAGTGGAGGCTATAGTCCCCGACTCCACAGCAAGGTAAGTGCTGTGGTGGGGGGAGCCTCGGCTTGGGAGTTGGGCAGTGGTGGGGGTGACCGGGGGCGTGGATCGGCCCAGCCCGGGGCTCAGCTGGCGGCACGCGGGCCAGAATGGGTTCTGGGGGCCGGCGTGGGGGCCGGCTCAGGGGCTAGCGCAGCGGGACTTGGGGGCCAGCTGGGGGCCCAGGGGCCATCTGGATGCCTGGGGGCTGGCTCGGGGCATGGGGGCCAGTGCGGCCTGGCTTGGGGGCCGACTGGGGGCCCGGGGACCAGTGCAGAGGCCAGCTGGGGACTCGGAGGCCTGCGCAGCCTGTCCCAGGGGCCAGCTGGGGGCCTAGGGGCCGGCTGGGGACCTGGGGGTGGTGCAG
>ML685865.1:8201046-8251966 GCA_007922175.1 Pelusios castaneus
AGAGTGCTTTGGCCAGCACACAGCAGACTGGCCAGATCAGGACATGCTGCTGTCGGCCACCGCGCTCCCCCTGCCCCAAACCGGTCAGTCTGCCGCGTGCTGGGCTGGCCCCCAACCCCCCATGTCTCTTAGCCCCATCTCCCCCCAGCCCCACATCTGCTCCCCCACCCTTGAGCAGCCCTGCAGCCCACACCTCAACCCTCATGTCTCTCCCCATCCCCTCAGCCCAACCCCAGGTTAACACAAGTCAGCTGCATGTGTTGCAGTCCATATATATTTGTTGCAGTCCATATATATTTGAATGATTAATAAAAACAATTTAAAATAACTTTTATTAATTTATCATTGTTCTATATTTTTCAATAATTTCCGTCGTGTGAGTTTGCACAAAAATTTTATTCAGAAAAAATTTTGCACACAGGTTGAAAATTTTGCACACAAGCCGCCAAACCTTAGAGGGAACATTGCTAGGAAGGCCTTCGCACAGTCAGTGCATGGCTTGAAGCCCAGCATGGCTGATGCGCCAAGCCGAGACTGGTCCAAATCAGTCAGAGCAGAACTATTCGAGCTCTGGCTAACTAAACTGGACCAACTTACTCAACTAAGCTAACTCTAGGCTCCAACAAGAGATCAGGACAGGCACATGTGAGATCGTAAGGAGCAAGGACATTCCAGACCGTCACTCAGGCAGAAAGAAGGATCTGAAGGGGGGCAGGGTGAGCGCCACCTATATACCGTGGCCGGAGCGTAGGACTCCAGTGGGCAGTGGCTGCTGACCCTACGAGGATAGGCTAGGACAAAAAGAGTTTCCTGAGGACCGTACACTGCGGCACGTACACACCTACATCTGAATGTATGTGAGCAGCCCATCTCGAAGAAGGACACTTACAGGTAAGCAATCCTCTGCTGTATCACAATAGAAGCTGGACTAGAGAAACATGGACTGAAATGAGAATCTGGCCTGAAGAGTCAGGATTTTGATGAGTGTATTATATACAGTATTTTGTTAGGCCAGAGTCAAGTTACACACTCCACCAAACTGTGTAACCAGAGAGAACGGGGGACTGAATGGCTTATGGTTTCTATAATAGACCACAGAGCATCTTACTACTAAGTCACAGGCATAAATTCAGCCCAGATCAGAAATGACCAAAAGCCATTGCCATCAGATGGATGTTTAGTGGCCCATGGGAAAATGGTCACATTCCAATTCCTAGTGAGCAAGTAACAAAAAATCACCAGAATCAGGAGCATCATCCAAGAGGCTAAGACCAGTTTATCTTTTCCCATTACAGACAATACCCTCAGATTAGAGAAGAGACATAATGTTCTGGTGATGTGTGGAGCCTTTTTATGGTTATCCCGAAGAGATCATTTTCCAGAGCAGTCAGCTGAGCACCACTAAACAGTACTAAATTCACTGTTCAAAGAACACTAAAAATAGATTAAACGGTTCATCTTTAAGAGCTAAATCAGGACTCATTACAAACGTTTTAAAAAATTTAAAAGACAGCACATACAAATTATTTACAGGTATAGTATTTACTGAAAAATAATAGCAGTATTTTCTTACGAAGTATCTTGGTAGTATTAAAACTTTTCATAAATAATCAGTTATAATTATTTTATTTTTGTTACACAGCCCAAATTTTTTTAAATAGTTCTGTAGTTTTTCAGTAGGAAGTCCAACTGGAATTTAGTCCTATGACTACTTGGGACTAGTTCCAGGCATTGATTAAAAGTGTGTTCAAGCTGCTTTGTTGCCTAGTAATGATCATCTGTTACTTTCCCTCTTCTCCCCTCTAACCCCCACACAGATACCTACTTCCTGTTCCAAAGGGGTAGCCGTTTTAGTCTATTGCAGAAAAACAACAGAGTCCTGTGGCACTTTTAAAGACTAACAGATTTATTTATTGCATGAGCTTTCGTGGGAGAAAATCCCACTTCGTCAGACGCTTTGAAGATGGGAAACTCCCGTGTTTCTTAAAAGTACACTCACAGAATCTTCTAGAGCTATGATGGTTTCCATTGAGTTTCCTTCAGAAGAGCAGGCAGTTACCATGGCATCAGGCTAATAGGTTGACCATCTTAAAAAAGGAAGTTTTCCAACTGAATCTTGAAGGGGCACTTTACACCTGTCAAATTTTCACTTATCTTTCCACCACTGATAGTTAGCAGTGATCTCCCTATTGTTACTGGAAAGTGAGAGATAAAGGAGAGTAAAGAAAGTTCTCTCTTGTGATTCTACTTCAGTACATTCTTAGATGCCAGTGGGCATGCATCTGCATTTTGTTTGATCAACAGCATTGCCTCATGCATTCTTGGGATGAGAGAACCATAAATCAAGGCTGAGGTCTGTTCCCACAAGGATGAAAAGGGGCAGGACTCTTCAGATAGACAAACACCAACCTGTTTAAATTTTTAAAAATAAATTGCACAATATTTGTAAAAAAAAATAGTTTACAGCAAAAGTTATTTGCCCTACCTGTGTGAGAGGACTCACTAATGTTAGGTGAGCAGGACTTGGCACAAAACTAGTAAAAGCCATATGGGCATGCATAATTAGATTCAGATTTATGGAATATATTTGAAAATGTTTCCTCTGTATTTGAAATGGCCTTGTTGTGTGCATTTTTCTTCTGAAACCACTGATGACAGACCATCTGAGAGCCACAAGA
The DNA here is from genome assembly GCA_007922175.1 of Pelusios castaneus. Classification (NCBI taxonomy): domain Eukaryota; kingdom Metazoa; phylum Chordata; order Testudines; family Pelomedusidae; genus Pelusios; species Pelusios castaneus. The sequence continues at coordinate 8,203,725 of ML685865.1, forward strand.
AACATTATATAATAATTGTGGGTTTTCTAACAAATTCTCACAAATAAAATATAAGAACGATGACACGCCAGCTGTTGGGCCTGACAGTAAGTAATATTCACTTGAGTAAAGTTAAGCATATATATAAGGGTTTGCAAGCCTGGGGACCTATGTCACGTATACAATATCAAATATTGTGGAAACTTTGTAGGTCTGCATTTTACTGAGCTAACTGTAGAACTATTGCCTAGGATATTAGAGCCAACGGAATTGCATATCAAGTCAGAGCTTGACCGTACAAGGTGCTGATGCCAAAATTTTCAAACCCGGGTGCCTAAAGACAAGCATCTAAGCCTATATTTAATCATATAATTGGCCTTATTTTCAAATGTGCTGAGTGCTTCCAGTTTCCAATGGAAGCTGCCTATTCTCTGCACCTTTGAATATCAAACCGCAGGTCACTTATTTTTAGGTGCCTAATAATAGGCTTAGGTCAGGTGCCTAATTTTAGTCACTTAAGTTTGAAAATTTTGGCCAGAGTGCCTGTTCCAGGGGATGAGCAGCCTCCTACCCCAAGCACTCAGCACCTTCCAGGATCAGGCCCTTAGTTCTATGATCTGTAGTTCATATTTTCTTTTCGGCGGTTGTGTCAGTGATCCTCAAAGATGAATGTCCAGTGAGCCATCCAAACTTATTTTGTTTAGTTACTTTAGTTCCAGTTTATCCAAGACTGTATGAGGCTACATTTGTTGATTAAATAAGAATAACAAGAAGAAAATGAAACATTAAATATAGATGTCACAAGCTAAAAATACTATGTTATGTTATAAACAAGTTAAATATAACTAGATAGTTAGTTTAGCTCAAAGGAGAAAAAAACATTATTGTAAGAGTGTTCCATATTGAAAAAGACAACAGAGTCCTGTGGCACTTTTAAAGACTAACAGATTTATTTATCGCATAAATAAATCTGTTAGTCTTTAAAAGTACCACAGGACTCTGTTGTCTTTCTACAATAGACTAACACGGCTACCCTTTTGGAATCTGAATACTGAAAAAGAAATTCAACAAAAAAACTGCAAGTTCAACTCTTACTACTATGTCTCATTACCAGGGGTCTGATGTCAAAAAGCTCCTTCTTGTTCAATTTGTATTAGGATGGGTAGTAAACAGACATGGGCTGTAGTGTTTTCAGTATGCTCATCAGACCCAGCCAAAATGGTTAATGACCTCAACATCTGAGTGAGTCTGGAGCAAAGATGATAGCCAAGGGGTGGAGTTTTAACCAGACAATCTTTTTCCACCCCATTGTAAGCAGCAAGGTAGTGTGCCTTCATAGGCTATGTCTACACTTGTTAATTTAAGCCGACTTAGCATGTCCACACTCAAATTTTAAGTCAACTTAGAGGGGACCCTACAAAATCGACCTAGAGCGTCCACACAGGACGCCTAGGTCAACTTCTGGGTCAGGTCCACTGTGGCAGGGGGGGCACCCCTTGCCAAGTTCCAGGGGGCTCAGCCTTTGCCCCATTGTACCTTAGTACAAATGGGGCAAAGAGGGACAGGGACCCTGGCAGGGCATAGGGGCAGGGTGGGAAGTGCTCTGCCCTGACCTTTGGGGGGGGGGCACGCCAGGCTGTGGCTGTGCCAGCCACCCTGGCAGGGAGGGCAGTGGGAAGGACGTGGAGTAGCCCTTAGCCAGCAAAGTTGACTTAAAATGAGGTTTTATAAAGTCAACTTCATTTTTCCTTAAGTCAACTTAAGCAGCTGCTTAAATCAACTTAAGGAAAGAGTAGTGTAGATGCAGAGTAAATTAAGTCGACTTAAGCAAGGTTTAGTCCACTTCATTTGTAAGTGTAGATGCATCCATAGAGCTCCAGAATGAAATACACCCAGCTAACATACGCACCACATCCACAAGGAACTATAATCTGTGGGCAAGGGGATGTAACTTTGGCTAGCTGGGAGAGTGGGTATCAGTCAGCAGCAAGCACTAGCTGAGGTGCAGCACGGTCTTGCTGAAGGAGCAGTAAACAGTGTTAATAAGACTGTTGTAAAAGTTTTTCCCTATACAGGCTGCCCTGCAATTGCAAGATGGCCTGTGCACATGCAAGACACATCGTTCCGCTATCATCAGCCTTGCACAGCTGCCTAAGTTAAGGACACATGTTGTAGACTGGAACTTTGGTAGTCATGACTAGTGGTCAAAGCAGGAGCCAGGAACTGGAGATCAGAGATGGAGACAGTTGGGAGGCAAGCCAAGGGTCAAAGTTGAGTCTGTAAAGTCAAGTCAGTAGCCTAGAATAACAAGCAGAAGCAGGGATCTGAAACAAGCCGGAAGGACAGAAACAGGACAGGACGGAAGGCGGGAATCAGGAACAAGGCATGGCTCAGGAGTCAGGTGAGAAGGCAGTGTTTGATGTAGCAGCCAGCCACGGATTCACCTAGTTCCTCAGATAATTTCCTGTACCTCCTTCTGTCTCAAATAGGGAATCTGAGTCAATTGTAGAAGCTGGATGTCTCCTCCAATTGGGGAGCTTGTGGACTGTGCCAATGGTGATGCTGGGTTGCCAGATGGTAACTATATTGTGAAGACTGCTGGGAGTCCTGTAATCTCTTACGACAGGTTCCATTAATAAATTTTAAGGTCAAGTGTGACAACTGTGATCATCTAGTCTGGCCTCCTACATAGCACAGGCTACAGGATTTCCCTGAAATAAGGACAGGGTTTGGCTCTTGGCTAGTGGTAGTCTAGACAAGGCACAGAGGCACATGCATTCCTCTCATTATCAACAGTGGGAAGGCAGTGGCTTTTGTCCAGAATACTCATTCTTGCCATTAAATGAAGATTCCAAGGCACCAGGTAACCTTCCATTTGAAGTTCTGATATGGAAGAATGGAGGAAGGAGGGCGGGACAAATTATAGCATGATGATCCTCAGCCTTTTTAAGTTGAGATCACAGGAAAAATTTTCAACAGTGCCTAAGTGACCAAGGCATCTACATCCCATTGACATTTAATGGGACTGAAGCCTGCTATACACTAGAAAATTAGGCTGGTTTTACTATATTGGTCATGGGTGTGAAACATCCATATCTCTGAGCGGTTTACTTAAACCAACCTAAATTCCTGTCTAGACAGTATAGGTCAATGAAAGAATTTTCCCATCAACCTAGCTACTGTCTCTCAGAGAGGTGACTTACCTACACTGATAGGCACAGCTGGGCAACTGTAGTGTTTTAAGTGCAGACAAGTCCTATGTCACCTATGTCATGTAGGTGTTTTTGGAAATTTCCCCCTCCATCTTGTTGAGTAGATAACCCTTCCTATTTCCAGCCTTTCTCCTTTTTAATATCCACGTTCCCTCTACAGTCTTTTTTTCTTCCTTACTGTGTATTTTTTCCTAGTTTTTTAAATGATTTCCCACTTCTCTTCATTTCCCCCCGTCCCTAACAGGTTCCATACTACTCATGGGGGGACTCATTGCTGGGTCTGTGTGACTGACTACATTTTCTTGTAGCTGAACTGGGTGCCAGAGGGGAGAGAAGATTGAATGAGCTGCAGTCAATCTGCTGCTCTATACAGGAGCTGATACCATGTGTGACCGGGGCCTCCTGGGATACCTTCCTGGACGTGCAAAAATCAGGGCAAGCTGCAAAACCGGGAGCCAAACTCCCCACACACTGATGGGTGGTACTTAAACCAGTCTCCCTATCAGTCACAAATGGGCTTCTGGTTCCCCACACCAGGTACCAAGAAATCTGCCCAAAATAGAAACAGCTCCCTTTATTGCACTCCAGCTCCTCCGGCTCCCACCTAGCCGCACGGTCCCTTAAAGATATAGGTTCTTCTGACCCCAAAGGGTCAGCCACAGCACACAGAACAATATAGGTTTGGATCTTACCCAAAATACCACACTGATAGCCAATCCTTTAGCAACTACAACTAAAGGTTTAATATAAGAAGAAAAGAAGCAAAATATGAGGGATGTTAAAGGGTCAAAGCGAATCACATACATACAAATGATTTAAAGTTCATGAAAAGCAGTTTGCAGGCTTGCTCCTCTGGAGTTTGCAGGCTTGTTCCTCTGGTAAACACCCAGCACCAGGGTGGGCCTCAATCCTTTATTCAGTCTCAGAGGAATAGTTCCAGAGGTGGGTGTTGGCTGTAGACTGGGGACTTGAGAGCAAGATGGAGTCGGGGCTACTGCCTTTTATCACCTCTGGCCTTCTCCATGCTGTGTGCAGTTCTCTCCAATCAAACTGGAGTTGAGTCACATGTTTAAGTCCTGGTGGCTCAACAGGTTTTCTTCTTTGGCCCATTATACTGGGGAGCTTCCTTAATGGGCCATTAAGGAGACAATGGCCAGGTAGACATTCAGTCTGGGGAGTTTCCCCAACCTTACACAAATTAAAATATAACAATCATATTCCTAACTTCTAATATGAATACAAATCCTACACCTAAACTATATAATCATTCCCCACAAATTATTACCTTTCTAATGACACCAAACATGGCCTAGTTCCTATGGATTATAACAATTATAAAATATTAATACAAAATGATATCATAAATGGTTCCCTACATCCAGACAGCATCACACCATGTCTTGCTTCATCTGTAGTACGACTGCAGCAGACAGGGAAGGCAAGTTACTGAGAAGGAGCCATCCATCAGTGGAGTGGGAGATGCAAGGTGAGGTGAATCGGAGGTCATGCATTTTGCCCCACTACTCTCTTTCTCTCCTTTACTGCGAATCTTCCAACCCATTCTGCTGATTAGACACATTGGTTTGGGCTCCGTTTAGCTCCACTGAGTCAGTGGGAGTTTTGCCATTTGCTCAAGTGGGAGCAGTGTCGGGCTTCTATGTGAAGACTTCAAAGTGTAACAAATTTTTCTATGGGAAGAATTCAGCATCCTTAGGAAAACCCTATATTCTTAAAATGGCATGTAATCATTCCTAGATGGTATCAGTTAATCTGAGATGCCACTGTATGTGCACAGAATCCTTTATTTATCAGCTTCAGTAATTTCTATTGATTTTTTTAATGCCACATTGGGTTAGACATGGCCAAGAGTAAGTGAAACATAATTAGTTCTACTATTTACTTGTATGACATGCTAATTTATTTCCTACAACAGGACCATTCATTGTACAAAGATGCTGGTTATTTTTCTACTTTTAACAAATTAATGTGTTGTAAACCAAGATAAATTTATAATTGTTTCAAGTTGGGTTACAAAGCTTGAATTTTGTGGTAGATTTTGTTCAAAAACACCTAAAACATCCCTGTCAAATTGATCAGATCTCCAAGAGATGTCAAGCACAAACAAGTTTTAAAATGTTAGATTTTTACATTTATTTATGATGAATGTTATTGAGCTGTTTTTCAGTGATCATCTTGATTTACGTCCAATTCATTTATATACTTACACTTTTAAATACAACATATTTGAATTGAAACACTGAGGTCATGGCATTTTTTGCAGAGCACTGCATATCATAGTGGTGTGGTGATCTTTCACATGGCATATATGGGAGTTCTCTACTGTGTGAATCAAATCCATCCAGCTAACACTCAATACAAAGTGAATAAAGCCACAGTATCTCATGAAAAACTAACGTGGGTTACACTACAGCAGCCATGATTAAATGTGTAGAAGTCGAGCACATCAAGCAGTACAGAGAAATCAGTGAAAGGTTTAATGGGGACACCCTATTTTTAAAATTGTATTGTCCAGGTAATTATAGATTAATGAGGCACCACTTGGAGAGTGCAGTCCCTGTAAATTCAAAAGACCTTGCCTTCTGCATGAGATGTTGCTCTAAATGGGCAACCTGGCTTTATTGCAATGGACAAGGAGTTTATCCAACTACTCAGGGCCCTAGAGCCAGGGGCCATCATTGGGGGTGGCAGCTGGGGTGACTGCCCCAAGCCCTGTGGTTCAGTGGGCCCTGCACAGCTGCGCTTGTTCGACTGTAGCGTCAAAATCCGAGTGCACGCAGATTTTGTTACTGGGTTGTTCTGAGCATGCTCATCTATGTCCCAGAAACAGATAGGTAACAATTTCTGCGAAACACTGTTTTTGGTGCTACGGTGTTAATATTTCACATTACTCTGTATTTTTATTATTTCTATAGCACCAAAAATGTGTGCTGCTCTTACCAGACATAATGCGGAAAACATTTGTGATGAGGAACAAAGTCTAAATTAGACAAGAACATCAGGAAGGATATAAGAGAAAGTAATGTAGCATAACTTCCTGTAATTTTATTAATACTGGTTAGGTTGACTATAAAACATTTATATAATATGTAATGACAATGATTTGATGATGGCTTTGGGCTATGAGAGTGTGGGGAGATGGCTAATGTTGGGAGGTGAGCTGAAGGAACTGAGGGCCTTCTCTTACACCACTCTGGCATTGTAAAGGGGTCTGAAAGTGGAAGTAAATAGTGTTCAAGAGTTGTAAGAAAACCCAGCTCTCCTAAAACGGAGATGGTATTTCAACCTACTTTAAGGCCCCTTTACACTGCTGGAATGGTGAAAAAGGTGCCTGAATGTAAGCAAAAATCAGATCCTGATTTTTTTAGGAGGGATCTGAAGGTGTGGTACCCTGGATCAGGATGATGTTCTGGGTACAAGGAAAAAGGTGCAGAGATACCACTGGGATGAGATGACAAACTCATCTAATAGTGATGTGATGGTTTAGAATGAAACGGTGTAGTCAATCTCAGTTTAACTACTCACCAGAAGAACTATATTTTGATTCTTTGCCCCAGATTAAATGTCACCTTGCCATCACTCTCACAATGGAATATTTTTGAAACTGATACAGAAATACTGGAAAAAGTCACCTTGGAGGATCAACAAGGATCACATCGCTCTCTGTTGATCTCAGGAGATCAATTTCTGCTATTCCAAGCACTTCAACAACAATACATACTATTAATTACAACTGCATGCTACAGCGTAAGCATCTCTTGAAGGACGTATTTGGTCCTGATGTGCTGAGATCACCAGAGACTCCAAAATTGTTGATGTGGAGAGTACTCCATAGGGTCTCCTGACCAGCTTCAGCCAATTAAAACTTCTTGAGCTCTAGCCAAGGGGAAAGTGCTTTGCAAAACTTAAAAAACTCTACTAATGATCTATAATTAAAACTGATCTAGCAGAAAATTATATTTGTTCAAATTGGTTCCCTCATAAATTACAGCCAAAACAATCTGTTGATGGAGATGTAGATCTACCTGGAGTCATATTGGCTCGCATGTTTGGGATTGTCCCAGGATACAGTCCTTTTGGCTAGAAGTAGACAAGAAGATTAAAATGATAATTGCCATCTCCTTACAAGTTATTTCCCAGAACTGTTTCTGTGATATCTCCCATCATCTGGGAAACTCTTCAGTTCACATAAAAACTGGTTGAACCGTGCTTGTAGCCAAAGGAGCCTTTGCTTGGGTGGAGAAGCAGACTGCCTTCCGGGATAAACGCTTGATACAGCAACTTGTTTGACCTGGCAGCTACAGAACAGGTAACGTTCTGGAGACGAGGGCCCTCAGACAAATTTTTAAAAATTTTGGTCTGACTTTTTAGAAACTTATGATTAATTCCTAGTAGATGGACACTGGAATATCATTCTCCTTTCCCCTTCCTGTTCTCCTTTCCATTTCCCTTTCCCTTCCATCTCTTTACTTTTTGGTGGCTTCTTTTTTCTGTTCTCCCCTTATTTTTGTTTTATTTTATTTATTTACACACACACACACACACACACACACACACACACACACACACACACACTTTATTTAATTTCTTTAACAGTTTAAAATGTATATAGGTATTTTTAAAGTGATCACTTCTATTTTTCCATCTTTATACTAGCAGTGCATGCTTTGAAACTGCACTTATGCTGAGGATTTTCAGCAAAAAGGACTGATAATGTTATGACTAACTTGGTGAAGCAGTGCACTACTGATATGAATACTTGATATGAAACTCTCTGTAAGAATTCAATATGTGGGACTTAGCTAAAGAACTTCATAATACATGGATAGATGTGAGTAATAATGATCCATTTAAGACTTTTGGATGGAGGAGCTGACTGTGACAGTCAGGATCCAGACACCCCAACTGTGAGTCTGAACTCCAAAGAGTAAGCAATTGGTTGTATACAATGTTATTATGTATAAAAATATAGAGTAAGGTCTTTTGTGAAAGCTTGTAATGTTCTGAACTTGATGATCATTAAGAGATAGGTATACAGATTGTGGTTATGACTGTGTATTAATATGGAGTACTATGCTCATGATCTGTACTATAATTTCAAATACACTTCACAGCGGGGAGTGGCTGCTCCTAAACCAGATTTTTTTAAAAAAAAAATGCAAGTGAGTATATGTGGTACAACCCAGTAAAGGACAAATGGTGGACCACTGCAGTTAATGGAAAGACACGAGACATCCTAACTGTCAAGTCAAGGGGGAATTTTCCCCACCATGAATCAAGAGAGAGAGAGACAGACCCTTGCAAACACTGTTAAAAGGGAAAGGGGTTTGAAGTGAAAGACATCTGGAACTGAGGGACAGCTTCAAACAAGGGGGGCTGTCTGTGAATGCAGGGTCCCGCTAAGGACTTGGAGGCAAAGTAGAAACCTGTGCAGGTGCAATAAATAACTTGTATTTTAAAAGGGAATTTATGTCATATAGAAGTGTAAAGCCTGAAGTTGCATCTTTATGTTTGTTTCCTGTATAACTTGCATGCTTTTGCCCTTCCTTACTCTTTCAGCTTTGAATCTGATTTTTCCAGTGTTTAATTTGTGCTGGGGCTTGCCAGGGCCGAGCCCCATCACCTCTGAGCTTGGCTGTTCGTAGCCCAGCACCTCTGGGCTTGCTACATCAGTTATGAATGTAAAAAACTGTCTTGAGCCTGGCTCTTCTTTCATTACAAATTAAATGCTGGATTTTTCTATAAAATAAACTTATTTATTTTTACCCCAGCAGGTCTCTGTTGTGCACACTGTGTGGAGTGTGTATATACCAAAGGGAGCTGATAACAGGGGGGGCTGGTTTCCCTGCTTCAGAGGTGATGAACCAGAGGGGAAAAGTCCAAGTGTCAGATAATTAAGAACTCAGGGAGGATGAATTTGCAGGGACTGAACTGGAAGGGCTGTTAGTGTCACCCTGCAAGATGTAATGAGGCTGGAGGAAGTCAGGATGAGAGTGAGATATTTATGCTGGCTATTGGTGTCAGGGCTCTGAGCCATAGCAATGCAACATTAAGTCACCTGAGGTAATAGGGCAGACGGTGACCCCTTACTAGTCTGGATGATCACAATGGCCCAACTTGTCTGTCTTTGTCCATCCTCAAGAAAAGACCATAGGCAACCAAACCAGTGGGATAGCACCAGTGTAAGTATCTAGTGAGCATTATGTCTGCATACCCATCTGGGTTCAGTTTAGTTTTATTCCACTGTGACACTGAAGCCCATTAGTGGGTCACTACTCTTGGTCAGTAACTCTTGTCAAGCCAGACATACTCACTACACCTAACACACTGTTGTCATGACATACACTCAAAAGGTGATACGTAATAATATATCACTGGAAAACTCATATCTCATTGATCACTCATATTCTTGCCTGATGTATGTATGGGGTGTACAAAGAGTTATAAATCTGTGCTGAAATTATGTTCTTAAAATGTGTGCTCAGCAGCATGTGAGGTACCCATCCCTAGATGAAGGAATGTGGTTCCATCTGCTTGAAGATAAATCTGGAGACATTGGCAGGGCCGTCCTTGGGGGGAGGAGGGGGGGGAACGGGGGGATCGCCCCGGGCCCCACGGGTATGTGGGACCTCCGCTGTCCTGCTCCCAGCAGGACAGTGCAGGGCCCCCCGCACGCGCTGCAGCCCCTCCTCCCACAGTCCCCCCGCTGCCTTTGGCATCCAGCTGAAGGCTGCGGGGCAGGGCGGGGAGGGCTATGCCCGGCCCCTGGGCTGGCCCTCCCCACCCCCAGGGTGGAGCAGGCAGGCCCAAGGGCACAGCATGTGGGGCCCAGCCTCTGGGCCAGCCTGCCCCACACGGCTGGCTCCCTCCCCCGCAGCTGGCTCCAGCTCCACCACCCCCACACAGGCGGCCTCGGCGTCCCGGCCCACGGCCGGCTCCCTGGGGGGTGGAGCAGGCGCTATGCTCCCCTCCAGCATGGGGGGTGGGGCCCCACTTTGGCGAATTGGCCCCAGGCCCCGCTCCCCCCACGGGACAGCTCTGGACATTGGAATTGCATTATATAAAAAATAAACAAAGCCATAAAGCTAAGAAAGGGAGGAAGTAATTACTCAACTATCACCAGAGGGGAAGGAAGTAGCATTAAGTCATATGGCTTCTCTTCCTAGTAGGAGAAAAGGAACTTTATCTGGCTATGTCGACACTAGAAAAAGTTAGGTCGACTTTGTTAAGTCGACTTTAATAAGGTCAACTTTAAGTTGACTTAAAGTCGACCTTATTAAAGTCGACTTAACAAAGTGGACTAAGTTGACTTAGTTTTAAGTCAACTTAGTCCACTTTGTTAGGGCGACCTAACCACCCTTAAGTCGACTTAATAAAGTCGACTTAAGGGTTACTTCATGTCCACACTGTCCTTAAGTCGACTTTAGGAGTCGACTTAAGGGTTAAGTTGACCTAATGAATGGTAGTTATAAAGTCAACCTAAGCTTTTATTAAGTCGACTTAAGGAATTTCTTAAGTCGACTTAATGAAAACCTAGTGTGGATGTGGCCTAATTTAAGTTGACTTAACCCTCCTTAAGTTGACTTAAATTGCCAGTGTAGATGTAGCCCCTGAGACTACATTTCAGAGGCTTACTGGGTTAGAAGGACAGGGGATCTGAACCTGAAATGATAAGCAATTCAATCAACCAATTGTATACAATATTACTCTATTATGAAAATGTATCAAGTAAAGATTTTAGTGAATGCTTGTGACACACTTGTGATTAACATCATGGTTAAATGTATATATTAATACTATATGAGGAACAATGGATACTCATTGATATTATACTTTAAAGTCAGTGACCAATCAGAGGGGGAAACAGGTTTTCTCTCAAGCAGGAGGGAAGGTAATTATCTACCTGTCTCCAATCTAAATTAAGTATTATGGAATCAAAACATTTGTAGCCCAGCTACGTATGAATAAGCAGGGGAAAGGGAAGTCAACAGGAAGGGGAAAACAGCAGGAAGCTTTCCTTCCTTTTGTAACAGGTCAATGAACATTGGGAGATATAAGCAGAACCAGACAGCCATTTTGGTATCTAACATTTGGGGACTTAAAGAGGCCAGTGCTCTTGAAATCACAGAAGGCTGGCTCCTTCAGCCAAGGGGCTTGAAGACTCTGGGAACTGAGGTTAGGTAAGAAACCTGCTTAGACAAGAGCATAACTTGTTGAAACTAAGTTAATCTTAGCAGTCTATTTTTACTTTTGTTTGCTTGTAACCCTTCATATCTTTATTCCTTATACCTGATAGCACTTAATCCAACATTCTTTGCTTAAATAGATTTGTTTTACTTTTACACTAATTGAAATAAGGGTGTTTACAAACCCCAGTTAATTTAATTAGATGCAGCATATTGTCACTTTAAAGAAAGAATTAACTTAATTTCTGTAAGTGTTCAGGGAAAGGTTTGGACGCTGCCGGGCAAGTGGTTTTGAGGACATTCAGGAATGGGGGTGGTGTTGGGGTCATCCTGCAAAAAGTAACTGGCCAGTGGAAGTCAGGGTATTATCTGCATGCTTCGAAGCTGGCGGTGGGTGCGAGGGCTGTGAGCCACCAAAGCATAGTATTTAAGGCTCCCAGAGTTTCAGGGCAGGCAGTAATACAATCCCTTATTGGTCTGGGTTGAACCCTAAAATGTCACACACACTTTCACATTAGTGCTCTTCTATACCTCTGCAGCTGCAATGACCTGTGGGTAGCTTTCCCACAGTTACAAGCACATCAAGCACATCTCTCTGAAACTGATTTTGAGGCCTTCTGGGAGTCTAGGGGAAGTGTGGGAGAAGAGCTCAATTTCCCCCCCCCCCACCCCAGATCCTCTGGAAATGTCAACAGAAGCCACCTAGAGTTGGCATCATTTCCTAGACTATGTCTACACTGGCCAGTTTGTTCGAATTAAGAAGGCTTAATTCAAACTAACTAAAGCCATGGCTACACTAGGCTTTAGTTAGTTTGAATTAAGGGCTTCCTTAATTCAAACTAATAAGCTCGAATAAGGTATTTGAACTAAGGGGCTAATTCGAACTAACTAGTTCGAATTAACCCATGTGGCCATGTTAATTCAAACTAATTTCTTAGTTCGAATTAACCGGCCATTGAAATGAATGGGGATCACTAATTCGAACTAAGCAAGTGCTTGCTTAGTTCGAACTAACATTCCAGTGTGGCCATGCTAGTTCGAATTAAGCTAATTCAAACTAACTAAAATTAGTTCAAATTAGTTAGTTCGAACTAACTAATTCGAATGAATTTTAGCAAGTGTAGACATAGCCTTAGTTATTAACTCAAAGTGAAGGCCTGGATGAACTCTTAAGTATTGTATATCAAGAACAGTTTCTATTTAAGTTTTGGTTCTCAATCTGGGGTTATGAACACATCAGGAGAGGCTGTGACTTCCCTCCTTTTCTTTATGGCTAGATAAGGAAGATATTTAAACTTTGTTTCTGTTGCAACATACAGTTATGGTCTGAGAATGCAGAGGATGTGGCCTGTCCCTTCCTCGTAGTCTGGGCAGGAGGCCACGCCCCCTTGCTGCATCCCTGGCAAACTTTGTACAGGGAATTAGCTTTTCATTGTCTGTAGCCCAAGCCCTCTAGCTCTGCAGGGTGAGCAAGCAGTCTCTAGGTCAGGGTGGGGCAGGCAAAGCTCTCTGTGGGTCTAGATGGGTCGAACAAGCAGTTTATAGGCCCCGGCCCTCAGGCAATGTGGGCAAAGCAAGCAAGCTATTACCCTAGCCCTTCAAGCAGGGCAGGACAGGCAAATAGTCTATAGGCCTCCAAGGTTTTACAAGCCTGGATGAGGTGACCACCTTAGGGTAGTGTGGAAAGGAGAGTGGGGGACACAGGCCCACACAACCCCATGGTCTCCCAGCCTTGGGCCCTATCAGTGGCAGAATATTCTGTCTGTGAGCCACCAGGTCTCCAGCCAAAACTCACTTGCAAAGGCTTGAGTCTGAGCCCAGTTGGACCTAAGTCAGCTACCCTGGGCTACATCCTCCACCCTGCAGCCAAGGGTCATCATCAGCTTCCCTGGGGTACATTGCCAGCAGTAGTCCCACCAAGCCCTCACTGTCTTGGTCCTCCACCAGCTCAGGTGGGTCAGGTGAGTCCTCCGGTAACTGGATTAATGTCCAGCTCCTCTCTGCAGCAGCTAGCTGGAGACATCCTTCTCCTTCAGTGGCTGCCTCCCATCTGAGCTGTAGGTCCTGTCCTTTATACTTCCAGTTCCTGTCAGGTTCCACCCCTCTGCTTTCAACAAGGCAGGCATGGCTTCTCTGGCTCCATTCTGCTGCGGTTGAGTTGCACTTCCTCCCTTGTAGTCTCAGAGAGAGACCATGCCCCCTCACTACAGAAAACCACTAGCTAGAACTTTTGAAAACCATTCATGAAGTGATGTAAGTTGTTCTGGCAGTAGCCATGGGGGAATCCAGGGATCAAGACCAGAATTTCACGGAGTTATTGCTGCAGTGATCATGGCCCTCACCCTCATAATGAGTAGCTGGCTTTGTGCAGCATGAGGATATGAGACACTCCACTTTCGGGTCCAGAATTTACCATAGATCAACTGGACTGGGATGAACAGATGGGACCATAGATCAACAAGGTCTGGGATGAACAGCATTGTTTGTATAACTTCACAATAAGGAAGGAAAGCTTTTCTGTTCTTCCATGATCAACAATGTCCAATACCTCAGCACCAGCCATTGATGAGAGCTCCAATCAGCATGAAAAAAATAGTTGTTACTGCCCTGTGAAAGCTGGGATAGTTGCTGGTAAGTTGGGCACGAATTCTGGGTCAGGAAGTCTGCAGTGGGTGCTATTGTAGTGCAGGTGTTCACGGTAATATCTAGGCTCTGATTCTCCACTGCCTTGTGTGTTGTTTAGTCATTTACACTTGTGCAAAGTGTGTGTACAAAATAGTACCACAGAAGAATGGCAGCATTTTACACTTACTTTGCACAACTGTAAATGGCCACACAAGCTGCAATACAGTGGAGACTCAGCCCCAGCGTGTAACAGACAGAAGAGTGCTTACAGGAAAGAAATGCTGAGATATAAGTACTGCTTTGATGAAGTTGTGACTGCAAATGGCTTCTGAAATTTTGCTGTTACATTTGCTATCTTTGTTCAAGTTGACTAAGAAGTTTTACAGAGTTTATAATAGACTAGACTAGGAGAGAACTTCCTGATTCTCCACTTACTTCTCCCTGAGTGAGAAGCCAGTCTAGTTCAAAAGTCCCATATTCTCCTTTGACTTCACAGAAAACAGGACAATATTATTACAACAGAAATATTGAAGGGTATTTCTTCAGGAATTGGAACACTGCCTTGCATCCTCAGTCCACTCGTTAAGCTGTATGCCTTAATTTCTGCTACCAACTGCTTGCTGCGAAAGTCTCTATTACAAGTCTGACAGCATAAATCCAACTAAAGGATAGAAAAGCCATCCATCGCAGATTAAATTTTTAAAACTAAGTGACAGAGTCCCTGAGCTCAAATCTTCACTTGGATGACAATACATGGAAAATGTCTTTATTTGGATCTCTATTTATTCATAAATTCTAGAGGGGTAGCCCTGTTAGTCTAGTTCATCAAAACAAACAAGGAGTCCTGTGGCACTTGAGATTAATTATTCATAGGTTTAATTATTTATAGGTTCTAAGACCAGAAGGGATCAAGGTGATAATTTAGCCTGACTTCTTATATAGCACAGGCCTTACAAAGTCCCCAAAATAATTCCTAGAGCAGATCTTTTAGACAAACAACCAACCTTGATTCAAAAATAGCAAGGGATGGAGAATCTACTATGATCCTTGGTAGATTGTTTCAATGGTTAACTATTCTGACTTAAAATTTTACATCTTATTTCCAGTCTGAATTTGTCTAGCTTCAAAATTGACTTGAAATAGGCATTACACACCTCAGCCTTCTTCTCAGGTTGGGCACCCAAAAATATAGGCACCCAAAATCACTGATTAATTCTGGAAACCTTGGCCATTTGCTTTTTCTTATAAGCTGAGCACATGCAATGTGGAAGTCACTGATAGGCAGTGCCACTTCTTGGCAAACACACTATTCATTGCATAACACAAGATCGCTGTAAGTTCCCCATCTTCAAAGTGTTTGACAAAGTGGGATTTTCTCCCACGAAAGCTCATGTGATAAATAAATTTATTATTCTTTAAAAGTGTCTTTGCAAAGTATCTAAAGCTTTCTCAGTTTTCTTTTTAGTATGTGTGTTTAGGGGAATCTTCAGTTATTTAACCATCTTGTTGTTGTGGGTGCATTTGTGTGTTAACAATAAGGGCAATCCACTGAATAAAGCACAGTACATGTGTGAGGCTCCCTCTAATCAAACACTGGTTGCAGATCGTATTTTAGGAATTAGCTAGGTAGAATAGAATGTCCTTCTAGGCATGTGCTTCTTTGAAACCATAATCTGCATAAGTCATTTGTAACCTCTTTTGGCTACAGTTGAAAAGGGAGCTAAATCCACTGCTGTGATTTCACCATTAACTTTCTCTAACCACTTGCTACAGCAAGCTTGTAAGAGTGGAATTTTCAGTGGTTTTCTCTCCTCCCTCCCACTCTCCCTAATATCTCTTTAATATTGAATTATTAATTGCTTTGGTTTATTAATATTAATATTGGTTTTTCTATTCTTTTCAGACCATTATTTTCAGACTATTTTGAGCTGTCAAGCATTATTAGAGATCCAAAGGTATAGTCTTGCTAGTCTGTTGCAGAGAAACAAACAGAGTCCTGTGGCACTTTTAAAGACTAACAGGTTTATTTATCGCATGAGCGTTCGTGGGAGAAAATCCCACTTTGTCAGATCAGATGCTTTGAAGATGGGCTTTCAAGAGGGATAATTCTTTGGTAAGAAAGCAGTGAAAGGGAACAGATCTAGAATACTTTGACTATTTTTTATTCGCTATATGCACAGAGCTCAGACTGTTGCCTTAAGCAAAGATGGATAAAATAGCAAAAACGTCAGATTACATATGTAAGCTTTGCTAACTACAGGATTCCAGCCAAGTTCAGTTAGGTATACCATATTGCTAGCCAAACTGCTTCTTTCTTAATGTCAACCTGAAAAGTACCTTTGTAAGAACATGTTTTTGGATTTCACTCAGAATCTCATGGTAGCCATCCAAATGCTGAACAGTGTGTAGAGATTTTTACTCTGTGGGCTTATCTACATGGGAAATTGATCAGAATAACTCCCTATCTGGACACTCTACTCTGGAATAAAAGTCATTTTATTCCTGGCTAATTAGTTACTTTAACACAGTAGTTATTCTGTAATAAAGTGACTTTTATTCTAGACTAAAGTGTCCACATGGGTACATACAGGGAGCTATCCCAGAATATCTGTTGTAGTGCAATAGCTTCTGAAATAGCCATTTTGGTCAATTTCCTCCACATAGGCAAGTATTGTAAGAGAGGAACAAACAAAAAGTGAAACAATGTATAATTGTGAAGACAAAAAGTGAAACAATGTGTAATTCTACAGATAGGCTATTCAACCATCTTAACATGTGATTATACAACAAAAAGTGGCATTGGACTTCCATGCCTGCCTTTCTGTGACTTCCACATCCCAAGTGTTCAGCTTACAAATAAAAAACCAAGACAAAATAAAAACTAACTTCCATCATTTCCCTCCCTTTATTAAAAATAGGAACTATATTAGCAATTCTCTGGTCATAGGGTATGACCTCTGAGTTCACAGATTCGTTAAAAATCCTTGCTATTGGTCTTGCAATTTCATGTGCCAGTTCCTTTAATATTCTTGGCTAGAGAATATCTAGGGCCACCAGTTTAGTTCCATTAAGCTGTTTTTTGTTTGATTTCCACTTCAGATGTAGTGATTTCTACCTCCATATCCTTGTTCACATTAATTACCAAGAGGTAGCTTTCCTTCCCGCTCCCCCCCCCCCCCATCTCCCATTCCTTGTAGGCTTTCTGTTTTCTCTAAAAATCACCCATTTTAAATGCTTGCTCATCCAGCATGGTCTATAGCCCTTCCCTACAAACTCTTTCCTTTTGCTTGCAATGTAGACTACAAATAACTTCTGCAACTTTGCTTAGAGTAATTCAAAGTCTCCTCCTTATTCAGATTCTTGTTTCTTCAATCCAGTTCACTTCCCTTACTAATTACCTTAATTTTTTTTAGGATAGCTCTTTGGAAATCAAGGACTGTTGTTGCAGATCTATTTTCATTTACCCTTCCATTTAGTTTAAACTGAATTAGCTCATGATCAGTCGAACCAAGGTTGTCCTCTACAATCAGTTCTTCTGTGAGGTCCTCACTACTTACCAATACCAAATCTAAAATGACATCACCGCCTGTTGGTTCACAAACTATTTAGTGGAAAAAAAAAAAACCTGTCAGCTAACACATAGGAAAATCTTGGCCCTACTATTATCAGAAGCACTTGTCCTCCAATCTATATTTGGAAAGTTAAAGTCTCCCATAATCACACAATTCCTAGTAGCATTTATTTCATTAGAAACATTAAAGAGGTCTCTACCCAGATTAAGACTGGATCCTGGTGGTCTGTAGCATACCTCAAGAACTAGATCATGGGAAACTCTAGTGGCATTCTTCCCTAAAGTGATTTTGGCCCAAACAGACTCAGTCATATCCGTTCCATCATTTCTAATTTCTTTGCAATCTAACTCATCATTAACAATTCTACTTGTTGCAAGGGGAAACCTTAAGTTTACCAATACTTTGGACCCCTCCCCTCGAACAGGTGGATTCTTGTATCCCTACCCATATATGTATCACAGGGAAGCTGGACTAACAGGCCAATTGACACTAATCAATGAAAAGAGTATCAGGTTTTAATGAGAAAAAGGCTCAATGGGGCAAAACAGTAAAGAAGGCTTCAGGATCAAATAATAGAAATAAACCAATCTAGTTATTAAATAAGAAATCCCTCCCTCCAACATAGGTCCCCTGAATTAACCATACAGTTTGTCTTCATCCACAGGACACATGTGAACAATGAGGCTGACCTCAAACAAAACAGGATACCAGAAGAGGATGAAATAACCAGGAACCAACACAGTGAAACTAGATGAAAAGAGTATAAATATTTCCCTTTTGTTTTCATCCTTCTTCTTTAGTCCTTCACAATCTCTCAAACAATAAACATACGCAGGCAATGACTGTCTCTCAGACAGGCAGCAGCAGCTGCCCTCTCACATTAGCCTTAAACGCTTTGTGTCCATGTAACCTTCGGGTGGGCTAACTTCATTTAATTGCCCTTCTCCAGTGCCCCACAGAAATCAATCCCAATCCCTGTGGAGGAAGCAGCTGGAGACCCAGGATCCAGTCTGGACAGGACTCACGGCGAAGCTTGCTCAGAGCTACACTCACACATTAAAATACTACTAAAAACAAACATAACAATGAACTTTATTAACTACTAACTAAATGAACCTTATCCTAAGAAAACAAACTACAATTAACCAAGAACAATCCCTTGCATGAAAAGATACCCAAGAGTCCCAAAGTCTGTGTGGAGTTCACCCAACTCTCAGCTACAGTCTCTGTTCCAGCGTGGAAGCTTGAGTAGCAAGAAATAGCTGTCCTCTTCTTTCTTTGATGGGATCCTCTGTAGCATTACATGCAGGCTTTCTCTTCTTCTCTGCAACCAGCCCTCAGTCCCATATGCATGTCTGCAAGGTCTGTCGCAAATGACTCCTTTACATGGAGAAAACATCTTGTTCACTCCTGGCTCAGCTCCTCTCCAGAACACTGAGCACGTGGTCTCCCCTCAAGGCAGCTCCTGCCTGCTGTCTGCTCAGGCTGCTGCTCTCCAGTCATCTGACTGACAACATCCCATCACAGCAGCAGGGTACACTGTGGAGCATGCTCAAATTGCTACCACGCCCTGCTTTTGGAAGTTTCCAGTTGTGGGTCGCTAATCTGCCCAACAACAGTAACCCACCCTCAGCAGGTCTCTCAGAGATAGCCTTTTCAGGCATATGGGTTACATCCATGCAAACTGCATATATCAGGGGTTCCCAACCCCTTGCCCGCAGCCCAAAAGTGGCCCATGGGGCTTTTTAAAATGTCCCCTGCTCCTGCTGGCTGGAAGCCAGCAGATGGGCTGCAATCGCCCACCTCACACACGGGGTCCTGCCACCAACTGCTCTCAGTGGTGCCTGACCCACTGCACTCCCCCACCACCCCGTGCCCCCTACCCAGCCGGAGAGGCATTGGCAGCTGCTGCAGGGGAGGAGCCAACCCACACCACTCACTGGAGCCCCGGTTTGCGATGGGTCAGGCGGCTGGGGGCAGCGGGAGGACTCAACACCTGGGGCCAGGACAGGGTTCAGGTGCAGAGGTTCCAAGGAGGAGAGCCTGGGGGTGTGTGGAAGGTTCCCATGGGGGCTCCATGCTTGGGGGGCTCCATGGGATCCCTGTGGGGGGCTCTGTGCTGTGGGGGGCTCTGCACAATAAGCATCACTAATTTGTCTCTTTGTTGGAATTGCTCGTTTCCTATGCAAGTCCGGGTGACTCAACAAACTCCAGATAACATTTTCATTTACACCCAAGTGTATTGGTTTTATCTCCTTTATCAATTGGCATTGTACGTACGTTTCTTCTGTTGTAGGGTCCTTGGACTCATAGTAAATAGCACAACCTAATAAACTATATACATTGCAAAAACACACATTTACCACTTCATTATGGAAAACCTTGTAGAATCTATTGATGGTGAATTCTGAACATCTAGTTTGTATACGTAAACACATGTGATCCATTACTCCCCCTGTGGAATGTCTATTTACTTCTTGTCCCAGCCTGTAATGTAGAGCTTGACAAATGTAGCTGTGTGCTAAGCGCCAGCCTGAAAACTAAGGCACTCCCCCCCCCCCCCACTGATGAAAAAAACTTCTGCCCAGGGTGCTTTCAGCGGCGGGAGCATTGCCACTGAAACTGTTGGTGCCAGTGGGTTTGTTTTTTTAAGGTGCCAGGGTTGTTCTTCCCCTCAAGTGCTACGGCACAGCCAGGCACCACAGTACAATTCCTGGTCACCATGGCAACCTGGCACCTGGGGTTTGTCAAGCCTTGCTGTAATAACATTTACCATCCTCAGCTCTTAAACAAATATGATCCCCTTTGGACACATAGTTGGTGCACACTTATCCTGTTCCCATTGAACAATTTCTATTTATTATCCACCCATTTTGTAAAGTCCATGGGCCACCATACGGAGTCTGGAGCATTTATCCCTATGGGAGTAACAGGATAGATTTCTTGTACAATGGCAAAACCTGCACAATGACAGACGAGTTTTTAGAAATGATGTTCATGCCCACGAAAGTCCACCATTCCTTATGATTTAGTTCAAAAGAAGTCAGTCTGTCCTTCAACAAGCTAAACACCTCTGCAGGGATGTTACTTCTCAAGATATCCCTTATGAAACCTCCTGCTGTAGCTAAATGCCAAGCCTGAGTCTGCACACATGCTATTGCCTAAGACACTTCATTTCGAAGTTTACCCAATCCTCTAATCATGACTTCTTCATTCTGCTCCTGGTATTTATGCCAGAGCAGAAGCACTTGTGTGGGTTTATATTCTAAGTCTGCTATTTCTCCCAGCAAGGGTGTTAATGGCTGTGTAAGTTTGCTCATGTCTCCTTGTACATTGGCAATCTTTGTCACCAGACTCTCTGCATCCAGGACATTTCTGATATATAAACTGGCTCCTACTCCCTCTAGTACCTTAGCCACTATATCCCTTTTGAACCTTTTTATGCCCGTTTCTTCCAGTTCTAGGCTCTAGAGCCAAGCATCCCATCCTTTCCCAATGGGATTTACTACAAGGCAACATTTTTCCTCTATGTCTCCTGCATTTATAGGGAGTTTTAACATGATCCTCTTAATCGCATATTCAAGAAGGATTAGCATAATTTGCTTATCATTTCTTTTAAGTAGTACTCCACCTACTGGAGTTGCAATCGGAGGAGGCATTATAACTACTGGTACAGAATGCTGCATGGCTCCATACAGACTTGTGAAATGCCATGTGCCTTTCAAAGTTACAGGAACAGACACTATTCTTACACAAGACACACTGATGCTTCTGTTTGAGGTTTCTTTTACAGAATGTGTATTGAGTTCATCTTTTACTAAACAGTAAACTTTTAAATTTATGGATGTGCGCTTCACTAGGACAAGTTCCCAAGGGGTGGCTGTCTTAGTCTAGTTCAGCAAAACAAAGTAGGACAGATAGCCCCTGTGTTGGGGTGTGTAATTTTACAAATAATTTGGGTATGTAACTTTTCATGTTCACAAGTATTTCCACTAAGGTATTACCTGCTTTGGCCTCAGGCCTCACATATGCTATTATACAAGAACAACAAGATGCTCCTACTGCCTTTTGGGGATTTGAGCACTTATGACTATGCTATCAGGAATTTCCCATTTTCATTGCGGTTCATGCTTACCTTCTAGGGAAGCATCCTGATCCCTGAGGGTGGATTCAATATGTGACCCTCCCCTCTTCTCTTCTTTCCAGCTTAGACAGCAAAAATCACCCTCTGCAAGCACATAGGTAGAAATACTGCCTATGTTCACTGGTGGGAGTGACACCTCATGAAGTGTTAACCTATTCCAAGCCAGATGGCATTTTGGTTTTACATGACACTTGCTCTCCTTCATACATAGTTATGGTTATTTCTAGCTTCATTAGCAATCCCCATGTCAGAACCCAAACAATCCCATTACAAAATGTGAGGTGATTGTAGTTCATCATATCTGAAAGAATGAAAGTATCTGTTGAATTAGAGATATGATTTGGGCAGTTAATTTTATATTCAATTATTACCCTCCAGAGCTTTAGTTGCATTGAATGAAATCATTTTACAATTTTACCTCTTTTCTCCATTAGCTCTCCCTTATAAACAGTAGGACTTGCTTTGTCAGCAATAGGGAAAGGCCCTATCCACTTCTGTGTAAGGGTGTGACCCGTATCGGAGAAAAATCTTACCATAACTTTCTGGCCTACATCCCATTCTGACATTTTTAATGAGCACCCTAACCTTTTATCTATTTGTTTTATATTCAATTTTAGCTGCTGAGCTACTTTTCTCTGAATGTCACTAATATAATTTAATATTTTTTCATATATTCTCCTATTTTTAGCCCAGGCTGGTATTTGTCAGGTGTTCCCCCTATCCACCAGACTTCAGGAATCCTCATCAATCTTCCTATGAACACTTCATGAGGTGTCATTCCATGAAACATTACAGTTGATCTCAGGGCCATTAATATCTCCCAGATGAGCACCTCACCTTCTGTAGGGCTATTTGAATGGTTCTATTTGATCACTCCACTACACTCAATGCCTGTGGATGGCCTGCTATGTGGAACCTTTGTTTGATAGACAAAGCTTGGCATAAATGGTTCATAATCTCACTAGTAAAGTGAGACCTTTGGTCAGAGTCTCTAGTTTGTGGAATTCTGAATCTAGAAAAGGACTGCTCCAATAAAATCTTTGCTGTGCTTTTGCCGCACAGTTTTTCACAGGATGCACTTTAATCCATTTAGTAAAACTGTCCACCACTGTTAAAGAATATTTATTGCCTCATCCAGTCTGAGGCAGTGGCACGACAAAATCAATCTAGATCCTTTCTCAGGGGCTGACTATACCTTGGTGCTGCAATGGTCCTTTGTTGACTTTTGAGTCTGGATTCTCCTCTGTACAATTTAGACAGTTTTTGATGTGCAGATTCACTTCAGCGGCTATAGAAGGCCACCATCCAATTGTCTTTAGCTGACTCATTGTCTTTTCAACTCCAGAATGGCCTTGTCCATGTGCAAGGGACACCATTTCTTTATGCAGGCAATGAAGTACCACCAGCACCGGGAGTCAGTCTGGAGATTCTTTTCTTATAGCTAATATTAACACCTCTTTGCTGTGGTATATTTCATAATCTCTATATTCTTTCTTTTCCAGAAGATCTTGCATTTTTTTATCCATGTCTTGTAGTTTAATTAAGACTTAGTGTTCTTCCACATTTAAGGACTGTGAAGGCTGTATTATATTCACATGCTGATGATTGGATTCATTCTATAGGTATTCAGGACCCAACAGTACAGTCTTTTAAGACAATTGATCTGCCTTTTGATTTACTTGGCACACTTCCTTGCTGCTTTTCCTGTGAGCTTTTATTTTATATAGGACTGTTTTGTCCTGCGTCTTGGAAGCTAGCTACCATGCATGACTTAAGTACT
This sequence comes from Pelusios castaneus, assembly GCA_007922175.1. Taxonomy (NCBI): domain Eukaryota; kingdom Metazoa; phylum Chordata; order Testudines; family Pelomedusidae; genus Pelusios; species Pelusios castaneus. The sequence goes on from ML685865.1 coordinate 8,227,241, forward strand.
TTACAACATAAAACACAGGTTTATTGTCTACAGTTCTCATTCCACAAGCCTTCCAATCTAAGGCCCTAATAACTTTAGATTTATTTAGACTTTAAAGTTCTTTCCACCAGACTGAAAAAGGGCACAACCAAATCCAAGAGAGAAGACCCATTCAAAATGGAGCCTCTGTCATTCTTTTATACAAACAGGATGGCGACTATAAACATATACATGTTTTTCTAACAGAATAACATACTAATACTCCCCAGTTTTATTTCTGTCTTTCCTGAACAGCACATACTCTTCAATACTTTTATTCCAGTGATGACCACTAGTTCCCCATGTTTCTTTTATCCCTATAATATTTGGTTTCACTTCCTGCACTCATAGTTCTTGTTCCTCCATTTTGTTACCCAGGCTCCTTGCACCAGTGTACGAACATATAAACTGTCACTGCCTGGCTGCATCCCCATTCCTTGCCTAACTGGGTATAATTATTCGACTGCCAGTCTTACCTGCCTGACTGTTATCAGCACTACCCTTCTTCTTAATGTCTATTCTCCGACTCACTGCTGTTCCCTTTTCCACACTGTTATCCTTTCTAACTTGATTTTCTTCCCTCTCAATGTTAAAACCAGGCATGGAGATTACATGAGCATCTCCCAATGGTCTCCTCGAGTTCCAGTTTTAAAGCTCTTTTAATGAGTTGTGCCAAACTCCATCCCAGAAGTCTCTCTCTCCCTACTCAGGTGGAGTACATCCCATGAGAACTGTCCTTTGTCCATGAATGCCTCCCAGTGATCAAACATTGCAAAGCCCTCCCTATTGCACCACTACCTGAGCCATCTATTGATCAGAGAATCATAGGCTATGTCTACACTTACTAAAGTTAGTTCAAATTAGTTAATTCGAACTAACTAATTCGAACTAACTTAATTTGAACTAGCATAGCCCCACTAGAATGCTAGTTCGAACTAAGCAAGTGCCATGCATGGCACTTGCTTCATTCGAATTAGTCAATTGCATTAAGGTCAATGTGCCGGTTAGTTCGAACTAAGCGCTTAGTTCAAACTAACATGGCCGCATTGGGTTAATTCAAACTAACTAGTTCGAATTAACCATTAGTTTGAAAAGTAAGTCTTTAATTCAAACTAATGAAAGCCTAGTGTGGCCAAGGATTAAGTTAGTTCGAATTAAGCTTCCTTAATTCGAAATAACTTGCCAGTGTAGACATAGCCATAGAAATTTAGGGTTGGAAGGGACCTCATGAGGTCATCTAGTCCAACCCCCTGGTAAAAGCAGGACCACTCCCACTAAATCATCCCAGCCAGGGTTTTACCTAAACAGGCCTTAAATCAGGGGTCGGCAACCCCCGGCACGCGTGCCAGAGCTGGCACGCAGGCCGAGCCTGAGCGGCACACGGAGCCGCTCAAGCGCCCCCACTGGCCCCACAAATCACGTGGCCAGCAGCTGCGGCGCGCAGCTGAGGGTCCCTGCTGGCCCCACCCCTTTGCTGGACGGCAGGAGGAGAGGGGAGAGGAGCGGAGCGGGTCACGTCACCCCGCCCAGAGCCATGCCGCTGCCAGCAGGGCAGAGCCGGCCCTGGCCATGGCTGGCAAGAGGGCGGGTCGGGTAGGTCTGCCCGGAGCCACCGCTGCCGGCGGGTGGCCTCCGGTTCCTGGCTCCGGCTCCTGCTGGCAGCGGCAGCTCTGGGTGGGCTGACCTGATTGGCCCTCTTGCCGGCAATGGCCGGCTCTGCCCTGCTGGTAGCAGTGTGGCTCTGGGCAGGCCAGGGCGACGTGACCCGCTCCGCTCCCCTCTCCTCCTGCCATCCAGCAAAGGGGTGGGGCCAGCAGGGGCCATCAGCCCTGCGCCGCCCCTTGTGGACGGGATCCGGACCTGGGGCCGGGAACCAGAGGCCGCCTGCCGGCTGATTCCGGCCCAGGCTGAGGGTGCGGTGGGTGGGGCTGGCACAGGGGCCGGAAAAGGTTGCTGACCCCTGCCTTAAATGTTTCCAAAGATGGAGATTCCACCACCTCCCTAGGTAACCCATTGCAATGCTTCACCACCCTCCTAGTGAGAAAGTTTTTCCTAATATCCAACCTCGACTTCCCCAGCTGCAACTTGAAACCATTGCTCCTTGTTCTGTCTTCTGTTACTACTGAGAACAGCCTAGCTCCCTCCTCTTTGGAGCACCCCTTCAATAGTTGAAGGCTGCTATCAAATCCTCCTCTGTCTTCTCCTCTGCAGATTAAATAAGCCTAGTTCCTTCAGTCTCTCCTCGTAACTCATGCACCTCAGCCCCCTAATCATTTTCACTGCCCTCCACTAGACTCTTTCTAATTTGTCAAACATCAAAATCTTGTGCCTTGACTTTGTTCTCCTCCTCTAAATACAGGCAGAATCCCACTGAAGATCACCTGAGCCTACATTTCCTTAAGCATCTTCCCCAGTCTGGCATGGTCTTCCTTGATATATTACAGTGAGACTCTAGTTGTGTCATTTGCTCCCATATTCAGGATGATCAGTGGATTCTTTCCTGCTCCCATTAGGATCCTCTTCAGTCTCAGGTCCACATTTTAGTTCCTGTCAGAGAGCCCACCCTTCTGTTCTCCAGATCAGCTCTCATGACAGACTGGTCTGTTCATCTGACAGAGTTCCCAGTCCTCTGCCATTTCCTGGTCATGGTGTGATTCTCCGGCTTTCCTCCTGTTTTTTCTAGCTGAAAGTCCTATTGTCTTTTATTCTCCCTTGCAATCTTCTGCAAGTCATCCTGTATCCTCCTGGGGCTCTGAACTCTAGGGACCTCTTCTCTTCCTACAAGACTAGCTGATGTTCTTTTCTCCCTTGCTCTCCCTCCTTCAGTTACAGCCTGCTGTGCCCCTTCTTCATTTTCTAACTCAGAAAACCTATTCCTATTTCTCCTGTGATAGCCCAGTATTTTCCTCCGTCTGGTTCTTGTAGTTACTTGCTTCCATTTACCACTTTCCTCATGCAGCACTCTCCCCTCACAGTTCTCCAGTCCAGCTTACATCTGCAAGTCTTGACTTTTCCCTTCAGCTTCCTCTCGCCTTCTGCACCATCATCTACTCAAATCCCCTTCAAAACTCAATCAAAGTTTCCATCTGCATATCCAAACTCGAATCTCTTTCATCAGCTCTATCAGGTGGCACTTCACACAGGAAAAGCTCTTTTCAGGTGCCTGCTCAAGAATCACGTACATCCTGCATCTTCCACTTCCAGTCACTTTTATTGTCTCTTCTATTTCTTGGATAACTACCACTGCTGCCTCAATATCTGTAACAGGCTTCCTGCCTGAAATCTTGTCAAAGAAAAAACCCTTCTCCCCAAAAAACCCCAACCAAACAAAAAGAAAACAACCAGAAACCCGAACAAAATAAGAACACCACACACTCTCTGCCCAAATTCCCATTCAAACTCCTCTGTTTACAAATTTTTGAGAGTGCTACAGCACACTGCCACATAAACACAATCACAGCGCCCTGTCTTACAGACTAATTCACATCTTCAAAACTCTTCCAGGTCAGGTCACTTCTCTCTCAATAGCCCTACTAACCCCCTCTAATTAGCTTATTTGGGCCTCTTTTTACATTGCTCTTTTTGTTGCTACCCCAACTATTTGAAACAGTTAGCACATCTCATCTGTTTCCTTTTCCTTTAAAAAATGACTTAAACCCTACCTTTTCTATACCGTCTAGAACTTGCCAGAGAACTATCAACCTTTCATATCCTCTTCTGCTTCTTGTGCACTGTCACCACTCTCACACCTTTTACTGTAACCCTTCCATTGTTTAATGTCTGTGCAACTGCACAGTTTAGAGCAGTTTCAAAGAAGGGTGATGAAAGTTATCAGGGGCATGGAAAAGCTTTTGCATGACCTGTCATTGAAAAGACTGGGATTGTTTACCTGAAAAAGGAGATAAAGAGGAGAGGAGACGTGATAAAAGGATATAAAATGTTGGTACAGAGAAGGCAGATTGAGAACTTCTGTTTTGCCTGACTCAGAGCACATGAACAAGAGGTCATTCACTGGAATTAAGAAGGGGCAAATTCAAAACTGATAAAATGAAATATTTTCTCACACAATGAATTATTGAACTGTGGAACTCATTGTCACAGGATGTCACCGAGACAAAAAAATTAGCAAGATTTAAAAGGGGAGTGGACATTTAACAAAAATATCCAGAGCTGTAATAGTTAATGCTAACAATCTTTGAAAGAGGTTTAAGAACTCCTGATACAGGGTTTAATCTAGTATCTAACTAATAATGGTTAGGAGGTGGTGTAAAATCTCACTCTTCCCCTGGCCCAGTGTTTTTACATGTACACAGAGTACTAGCTTCAGCAGGAGAGAGAGAGACCTGTGTCGAAATAGTCTAGAGCCCAAGAGTGAAGGCATTTACCTGAGAGATAGAAAACCATGTCCCATTGCTTGCTTCATATCAGGCAGAGGAGGGACTTGAATCTGGGTCTCCCATATTTCTGGGTGAGTGCTCTAAAGTAAATATAAGGGGTATCCTCACCACGATTGCTCTTTTTTGTGTGTGTTTAGGCATTCTGTGAACAGGCCTATTGGATTGGGCCCTGAAGGCAAGATGGATTGGGAATGCATACTTGTGAATCCTGCCGGGGCTTAAGTGTGAGTTAGGGTATGTGTACACTAGCACTTTTGTCATAATTTATGTCACTCAGAGGTGTGAAAAAAATCCCTGTGTGACATAAATTATGTGGTGTCTCGGGTTACTAGGACCACTGGGGGTTGCCATAGTGATAAATGGGAGGGTTGTTAAGGGCTCATGTAAACCTGTGTGTCTGCTGGCAGTCCTTGCCACACATGCTGAATAAAGCTCAATAAGGGAACTCTGAAGCCTGCTATGTCTATTGATCATTAGTTAATCTTAATACATGACACTGGCGATGAGGATGGGATGATGAAATAACATCTTGTGAACTCAGGAAACCCTGAGCTACATAAGAATGTGTTTTTTTTTCTCACGTTTGCATGCCTGTGCTATGTGCCTGGAGGGGGATGACTGGAGTTGAAATCTGATCTGTTGTTTGGTGAAGCCAAGGGATAGGAGATAAACAACCACAAGAGGAAACCATAGCTCCACAGGAGATAAACAACTGCATGAGGGAACCATAGCTCCACTCATTGGTTCAACCATGGTTTCACCCACAGCTTGTCCGGAAGGCTTTGATTCTACCACCTCCACTTGGAAACACTACATAGCACACTTCATGGTAGCAAATGATATACACGATGAAAAGAAGATACCTGTTTTCTTGACCATTATAGGTGCTAAGACCTTTAATTTGCTATGTAATTTGCTTTATCCAGAGAAACCCAAGGCAAAAATCATATGATGATATTGTGGAAGTTCTAGGAGCACAATTTTTTCACAAAACCATTGGTAATAGCAGAGAGATACCGGTTCTATCACAGGAATCAAGGTGAAGGTGAATCCATTGCACGATTCGTAGCAGCTTTCAGGGAGCTGGCGGAACACTGTGATTTCAAGAACCTGTTGGATGAAATGCTACGTGACAGGCTAGTGTGTGGCCTGCACTGTGAATCAACAACGAAATGCCTGCTAACCGACGCTCAGCTTACCTTGCAGAAAGCCATTGATATTGCAGTCTCTATGGAACGGGCCATCCAGGAGATGCAAGTAATCAGGATGAATGCAGGGATGCATAAGGTATCCAAGGACCCTACCACTCAGCCCCTGGGAAGGCGAGAATGTCACCGGTGTGGAAAAATGGGTCATCATGCATCAGAGTGCTGGTGTAAGGAACTACTCTGTCAACGATGTGGCAAGAAAGGACACATTGAACGGGCCTGCAAACAAAAGAGGACTGAGCCACGGAAAAAAGGCAGACTGGAGAATAATGAGCAGGCGGTCTGATGGAACAAGAGGGAAATTCTACATTCAGTAGAACAGGCAGAAGGTGATCATGGCGACACCCATTCTGCAGAGGAAGAGTCACTTCATGTTTTGTCTATAACAGCTGGCCCACGCAAATTCTGGGTGACACCGCTGGTGGACGGCAAACCTGTATGCATGGAACTGGACACTGGTGCAGACGTTTCATTATTTTCCAACATAGTGTATGAGAAGGACTTTAGACATCTGCCACTTAAACTGACGACAGTTGTTTTGAAAATATACACAGGAGAGTCTGTAACCCGGTTGGGGACTATTGAGGTAAAAGTAGAGATCAATGGACAGGCAATAAGGCTACCACTGTTTGTGGTGAAAGGCAATTACCCAGCCTTAATGTACTTCTGCCCAATTGAGTTGATCTTCCTAATCCAAGACCTTCCAACTCAATTGGGCAGAAGTGCATCAATTGACTGAACAAGAAATAAACCTGGCAACGAACTAGTGAAACATGCTACTGTTTTCAGAGAGGACTCAGGCAGCATAAAGGGAATCACTGTGAAGTTAAATATTAAACCTGACTGCCAACTGAAATGTTTGAAGGCCAAACTGGTGCCACTTACTGTCAGGTCCAAGGTTGAAGCAGATTTGGAGCGACTTGTCAAGGAGGGAGCATTAGTGCCAATTACTCACAGTCAGTGGGTGACACCAGTTGTCCCAATAGTGAAGAAAGATGGCTCCATTCAGTTTGTGGAGATTTTAAGGTCACCATTAACCCAGTATTACATGCAGAACATTACCCCCTTCCCCACATCGAGGACCTTTTCATGGGTTTGGCTGGGGAACAAAAAATCAGCAAGATTGATTTGAGGCAAGCATATTTACAGAAGTATGTCGAAGAAGAATCTCAAGAGTTGTTGACTATTATAACGCATAAAGGGCTGTACAGATACTGTCGCTTGCCTTTTGGGATTACTTCAGCCCCAGCTTTGTTCCAGAGGGCCATGGACCAGATCTTGAGTGGCTTATCGGGAGTACACTGCTATCTTGACGACAACCTGGTCACTGGCAAGAATGAAGAGGAGCACCGTACGAACTTAAGAGCTACCCTACAAAGATTGGAGGAATACGGCCTACGTGTTCGAGGCAAATGTGAATTTTTTCAGCCCTCTGTTTAATATTTGGGACATATAATTGATGCTGCTGGCCTTCATAAGTCTCCAGCCAAGATGAAGGCAATAGTGGAGGTGCCACCGCCTCAGAACATGAGCCAACTTTGCTCTTTTTTTAGGGTTACAGAACTATTATGGCAAGTTTATTCCACACTTAGCAACGCTTCTGAAACCCTTACATGAGCTCCTTGGATCAAACAGGAACTGGAACTGGACTGAAGCCTGTGATGTTGCATTCAACAAGGCTAAACTCACACTGACAAACTCAAGGGTTCTGACACACTTTGATCCGGCCTTACCCCTACAGCTAGCCTGCGATGCCTCCCCTTAAGGAGTTGGGGCCGTGCTGTCCCACATTATGCCTTCAGGAAAAGAAATGCCCATCGCTTTTGCTTCAGACACCTTGACCAAGGCAGAGACTAATTATGCCCAAATTGAACGTGAGGCACTGGGAATTGTTTTTGGTGTCTGGAAATTACCTGTATGGAAAGAAATTCATACTTCTTACTGACCATCGACCCCTAACATCAATTTTGGGACCACACACAGGCATTCCACCGTTGACTGCTAGTCATATGCAACAATGGGCATTGATACTTTCTGGGTATACATACAAGATCAAGTATAGGAAATCCCCTTTGCATTGCAATGCAGGTGGTCTTTCAAGACTACCATTACCAGTAGCCCGTCAAAATTCGGGCCAGGAAAGAATCTTTCACTTTGATCAGGTGGAAAACACACCTATCACAGCTACTCAAGTAAGAAGAGCAACACGCTTTGACCCAGTATTGTCTCAAGTTATGGATCTCGTAATGCATGGAACATCACTGCCTGACTCCCAGGTCGCATCTGACCTCCGCCCCTATATGTCTAGGTGGATGTAGTTATCAACCCAGTCTAGGTCTTTGTTGTGGGGCATGCATGTCATTTTTCCACCTTCATTAAGACCACATTTGTTGGAACAGCTCTATTCCAGTCACTGTGGCATGGTGCGCATGAAAGAAATCACACGAAGCTATTTTTGGTGGCCGGGCTTGGACAGGGCCATCGAGGAGACAGCTAGAGCTTGCACCTCGTGCCAGAGCATCCAAAACGTACCTCAGTTAGTGCCTCTCCACCCATGAGTCTGGCCAGAAAGGCCATGGCACTGTTTTCACATTGATTTTGTTGGCCCATTCTATGGATGTATGCTTTTAATTGCTGTTGATGCCCATTCCAAATAGTCGGAAGTCTCTGTAATGCAGTCCACTACTACGGAAAACACTATCCAAAACCTACGTGGCTTCTTTAGTCATTATGGTCCCCCAGAGCAGCTGGTGAGCGACAATGGACTGCAGTTCATTTCCCAGGATTTTGAAAGTTTTATGAAGGCCAATGGGATACATCACATCAGGTCAGCATCATATCATCTATCCACCAATGGACTCGCTGAAAGATTCATACAGACTATGAAGCAAGCTCTAAAATTGGCGAGGGGATGCTCACCCCTTCAGAAACATCTGGACAACTTCTTGTTATCCTATAGAAACACTCTACAGGCCATGACTAAAGCGCCTCCAGCTTTCCTTGTGATAGGATGGCAGCTCTTGCTTTGATTTGTTGAAACGACAAGAAACACAAGTGGTTCAACGACAACAGCAGGACCAGATCATCAGACGTGCACTGAGAATGAAGGACCTCACCTTCACAATTGGTCAGCCTGTCCTTGCTCGAAACTATGCTTCCAGAGCTAAATGGGTTCCAGCAAGAGTCATCACCAAAACAGGACCTGTTTCCTACTCTATCCAGACAGCGGATGGCCTGTCTTGGCGGCAGCATGTTGATCAGCTGTTACCACATCATACCTGTCCTGAGGGTACATCTCAAACTGACTTAACTGACTTTACCCTTGTCAGAGAAATACCATCGACTCACAATTCAGTGGTTCATGTCTCTCCTACTCCAATCACCTCTTCAAAACCATCTGCCTCCACCCCACCCAACTAGACACAATATCTTCTCCGGAGCCTGCTACTTCTCCAGTATTTGTGGCCACACCACCACCAATACCACCTTCTGGTGTGGGTCCACCAGAAATTCGCCGCAATCCACCTAGAGTGAGAAGGCCTCCTGCTAGGCTGGATCTTTAGCTAGGAGTGACTCCTTCATCATGGGGCAGAATAATCCCCTGGGGGTTCACCTGGAGATGGGGCAGTCTACCCTTATCTCACAGTTTAATGTTTATTCTTTTTGGGGGGGCACTTTGGAGGGGAGGGAATTTTAATTTGAGGGGGAGGAATATGTGGTGTTTCAGGTTACTGGGGCCATTGGGGGTTGCCATAGTGCTAAATGGGAGGGTTGTTAAGAGCTCAGGTAAACCTGTATGTCAGCTGGCAGTCCTTCCCAGACATGCTGACTAAAGCCCAATAAGGGAACTCTGAAGCCTGCTATGTCTATTGATTATTATTTAATCTTAATACATGGCAAATTACGTGGACAGAAATGCTGGTGTGGACACTGTTATGTTGGTGGGTGAGCTTCTCCCTCCAACATAGCTACTGCCACTCGTACATGGTTTAATTATGTCGACAGGGGAACTCTCTCCTGTCAGCATAGTGTAGCTACATGAGAGACCTTACTACGGTGCAGCTGCCTGGGTACAGCAGTTCTTTTGTAAGCTCTCAAGTGTAGAAATGACCTTGGGGTCTGCTGGGTAGTGTCAGGCCTTTGGTCAGTCACCAAAATGTGAATGCCTTGGGGACTTTAGCAGTGGAAACTTAGATGCCAAAGGACTTTAGAGGCTGTTGATAAACTGTACAGTCAATTGCTTGATGACATTTTGGTTCCTTATGTTGCTATGAAATGTACTCAAGACTAAATAATCAATGTCAGGCTTGTTAATATGGTCCAGGAAAAAAAGAATCTATGCAATGCCAGTCTCCAAAGAGTAGTCCTGTACATTCATCGTATGAAGATGTGCTTCTCAAAGTTACACTTCTAAAGCCATCTTTTTATACCCTACTTCTTTGCAAAAAAGGGAACCATATACACCATTTGAAACTGGATTTAATTTATGAGCTTTCTTCCTTGTTTGTTTCTGGTCCCAGAGTATCTTTATCTTTTGTTCTGAACACAGGCATTCCAGGTTCTGATGCACCTTTATCTTTGTTTTCATAGAATCATAGAATCATAGAATCATAGGGTTGGAAGGGACCTCACGAGGTCATCTAGTCCAACCCCCTGCTAAAAAGCAGGACCACTCCCCCTAAATTATCCCAGCCAGAGTTTTGTCTAACCGAGCCTTAAAAATCTCCAAAGATGAAGATTCTACCACCTCCCTAGATAGCCCATTCCAATGCTTCACCACCCTCCTAGTGAGAAAGTTTTTCCTAATATCCAACCTTGACCTCCCCAGCTGTAATTTGAAACCATTGCTCCTTGTTCTGTCCTCTGTTACCCTCGAGAACAGCCTAGCTCCCTCCTCTTTGGAGCAACCCTTCAAGTAGTTGAAGGTTGCTATCAAATCTCCCCTCAGTCTTCTCTTCTGTAGACTAAATAAGCCTAGTTCCTTCAGTCTCTCCTCATAAGTCATGTGCCCCAGCCCCCTAATCATTTTTGTTGCCCTCCGCTGGACTCTTTCTAATTTGTCCACATCCTTTCTGTAGTGGGGAGCCCAAAACTGGACACAGTACTCCAGATGCGGCCTGACCAGTGTCGAATAGAGGGGAATTATCACATCCCTCGATCTGCTGGCAATACTCCTACTGATGCAGCCTAATATGCCATTGGCCTTTTTGGCAACAAGGGCACACTGTTGGCTCATATTCATCTTCCCGTCCACCATAACTCCCAGGTCCTTTTCTACAGCGCTGCTACTTAGCTGATCGGTCCCCAGCCTGTAGCAGTGCATGGGATTTTTCCGTCCTAAGTGCAGGACTTTGCACTTGTCTTTGTTGAACCTCATGAGGTTTCTTTCGGCCCAGTGTTCCAATTTGTCCAAGTCTCTCTGGATCCTGTCCCTGCCCTTCAGAGTATCTACCATTCCCCCTAACTTGGTGTCATCCGCAAACTTACTAAGCACGCAGTCTATTCCATCATCAAGATCATTAATGAAGATGTTGAATAGAACCGGCCCCAGGACCGATCCCTGGGGCACTCCACTCGTTACCGGTTGCCAACCAGACATCGAGCCATTGATTCCTACCCGCTGAGCCCGTTGATCTAACCAGTTTTCGATCCACCTTACGGTCCACTCATCCAACCCATACTTCCTTAACTTGCCAACGAGAATGCTGTGGGAAACCGTATCAAAAGCCTTGCTAAAGTCAAGGTATATCACGTCAACGGCTCTTCCCGCATCCACAAATCCAGTCATCTCATCATAGAAGGAAATCAGGTTGGTCAGGCACGATTTGCCCTTGGTGAATCCATGTTGACTGTTCCTGATCACTCTATTGTCCTCCAAGTGTTTCAGGATGGATTCCTTGAGGACCTGCTCCATGATTTTCCCAGGGATTGAGGTGAGGCTGACCGGTCTGTAGTTCCCCGGATCCTCCTTTTTCCCTTTCTTAAAGATAGGTACTATATTTGCCTTTTTCCAATCCTCCGGGACCACCCCCGTTCGCCACGAGTTCTCAAAGATAATGGCCAGCGGCTCTGCAATCACTTCCCCCAACTCCCTCAGCACCCTCGGATGCAGTTCATCCGGCCCCATGGACTTGTGCACATCCAATTTCATTAAGTGTTCCCTAACCTGACTTTCCATCACCGAGGGCCACTCTCCTCTCCAGTCCGCGTTACCCCGTGTAGTAGCCTGGGAGCTGGCCCGCCCTGTGAAGACTGAAGTAAAAAAAGCATTGAGTACTTCAGCCTTTTCCGCATCATCCTCCACGAGGATGCCTGCCCCATTCAGTAAGGGACCTACACCACCTCTGATCCTTTTCTTGTTGCTGATATACTTATAGAACCCCTTTCTGTTATCCTTCACATCTCTTGCTAGCTGCAACTCCAATTGTCCTTTGGCCTTTCTGATTTGATCCCTGCAGTCCCGAGCAATATCTTTATACGCCTCCCTTGTCATCTGTCCAAGCTTCCACTTCTTGTAAGCTTCCCTTTTATGTTTCAGCTCCCCGCAGAGTTCCCTGCTAAGCCACGCTGGTCGCCGTCCACATTTGCTGTTCTTTCTGCACATCGGAATGTTATCTTCCTGTGCCTTTAACAGGGTTTCTTTAAAATACAGCCAGCTGTCTTGGACACCTTTCCCCTTCAGATCAGCTTCCCATGGGACCCTGCCCATCAGCTCCCTAAGGGAGCCAAAATCTGCTTTTCTGAAGTCCAGGGTGTGTGTTCTGCTTCTTTCCTTCCTTCCATTGATCAGGATCCTGAACTCTACCATCTCATGGTCGCTGCTGCCCAGGTTGCCATTTACTTCTACTTCCCCAATTAATTCTTCTCTGTTTGTGAGCAATAGGTCTAGAGGTGCAAGGCCCCTAGTTGGTTCCTCCAGCATTTGTACTAGGAAGTTGTCTTCAATACTCTCCAAAAACTTCCGTTTTGAACACATGCATTCCAGTACTAAGGGGCATGAAGGTCTCTCCTAGGTTTGTGTGGGCAGCTCTTTTCCTGTTGTCATGAAGAAAAATCCTATGTCCTGATACTGACAGTTTTTGTACTTATTCAAGGCTTACTTCAGCTAATGCAAGGTGTTACAGAATACTTAGCATAAGTGCACAGGATTATAAGGAAGGCTCAGGCCAGTCTGGGCTATGTAACTGCTATACTAATGCTTAATATGTATGTTTACATTCTTAAAATACATATTTTGGGTAGCATTAGCATACATATGTCTACTAGCTAGTGTATATTAGCAGGGCCCACATAGTTTTGAGCCAGGGTTTTGTAAAATGACAGTGGCATGCACCTAAATGTTGGATTCTAGGTGCATAAAATAGCAGTTATGTACCTAAGTGCCTCCTTGTGAATCTCACTCCATTGTAAACAGGATATAGTGCAATTTCATCTCAGTGTAGCTGGCTGAGGTGAACCAAAGGTAAAACTATATAGTTTGTCCTCTCTACACTAGGGTTTTCTCAATGTCTTGCTATATCATCATAAAAACATGGTAAGAACCTCCAGCTAGTAACTGCCTCTCTTTTAAATGAAGCATTAGCAGCTTTGATCCAATGACCCACTGAGACTTACCCTAAACTCTTTAAAAGGTTCCCATCAGAGTATCTGTAAGGTTAGTTACCACTAATAATGACAATTAGTGGTTATTTTATTATTTAAAAGGCACTCCAAATATTATCAGAGTCTATGTACATACCGGTAGTAAGTCAGATGCAGGGTTGCCAACTCTCACGATTGTATTGAGTCTTGTGATATTTCATATTTTGCTTCAAGTTTCTATAATGAAGTGATTACATGAGAATCTCTGCTTTCTTTAAATGAAGGTGTTTCTAGCCCTCCTGATTGTGGAGAAAAACTTGAAAGCATGAACCCAAAAGGCTAGAAAAGTAGAAAGCAAATAAAAATAACTACATATTAAAAACTAACCAAACCAAAATAAAACAAAAACAAAAACAAACACAAAAAACCCCATCCACATGATTTTAAACCCATCTGTGATTGTGGTGATGGTGTAGGTGCCCCGCCTAACAATTATAGTCCAAGAGGCAGCAGCCCCGCTTAGTGACAACAGTTCCCTTGGCAGCTCTCCTCCCTAGCATCACCACTCAAGCAGGAGTAGGGAAACCCAGGCCCACCTTACTCCACCAAGTTCCAATCCAGGACCTTGTGGGCTGACTCAGCTCTTCACGTGGCTCCATTGGGCATTCAGTTTCCTGTCTGCTTTGCTGGGCTGCTTCCTACTCCAGTCCATGTCTCATCTAGCTGCCACCTGGTTTTGGGGAATGTCTCCTTTGAGATCCCCTGCCCTCCTCCTGGGTGCTGGGTCTCTTCTGCTCATCAGGCTGAGGCAAACAGGTTCCACTCATTCTTCCCTGGGAGCCCCCAGGTATGTCCTCCTCCCTGGCTGATCAGGTCCAGACTGAGGTATCTGGCTTCTTTTAGATCCCACCTCCGGACTGAGCATGCTTGGTAAGGGCTAAGGGGTAGAGCCTCCTTAGCGCATAACTATTCCTTCACACTTCCTGGTTACCGTGGCCTTTATACACTCCATCACATCGTATGACTTTTTTGTAGAGACTTTTTTTGTTTTTGCTTGCTTGGGGATGACGCTGCTACAGCTGTAACTGCATGTGAGAACTGTTAGTATTACAGCCTATCTCTCAGGGTCTGGTTTGAGTAATGAAAGCCTCGTCTTTGCTCTCCCATCAGTCACGTAGTCTTTACCTGGGTCTTCAGAATTACTTCACTAAAATAATAGCAAATATTTTATTTATGAAGCACACGCACACACACAAAAGCAGACCTACATATGAAATACAACCACGGCATTTATGCTTTTCTAGAGGTCCATACTGTGTAAATTATAGACAGATCAGAGTTGGGGCAGACAGAACTGGATAACTCCAGAGGAAGTTTCAGGAAACATTCTATTTCAAACTGAGACTTAAAATTCCTGTGCATAAGCCATTTCTTAGGATGATGCACTGGGTTCCCTTTTGTATATGATAGCCCCTGCTCCATATAGAATGCAATCACTATCTGGCCCTGAATTAGATGTCATCATCAGACTAGTCATTGTGACATCACCAGAAATCCTAAAAGTGTTTATATGGTTGCTAGCAAGTGCAAAGTATCAGACTTAGTAAATGACCAGAGTATCCTGTGAATGCAACAGCAAAAGGTATGGAAAAATCCAAAAAGGTAACAATATTTCCACTGTTGCTTGTACATCACAACCCTGATAACCTCAGCAATACTTATATTAATACCATCCAGAGTATTCAGCAAGCAGTAGTAATTTAAAAGCATATAGAATAATTAACATCCAAAATGGGAAACACACACACACAGACACACACACAAGGTTAAAAATACATATATTTTTGCTCATTCCTAGTTGCCAGCTTGATGGGCATGACTAGTTGTTTTAGCAAGGGACAAGGAGCCAGAACTCCTGGGTTCTATTCCCTCCATTACTAGCTCATTGTACCATATAGCCTTGGGCAAGATCCTTAGGCCAGCTTCTCAGAAGAGCTAAACACTCTAAGGGTATTTCTACACTGCAGGATCAATTTTTTGTGTTCAGTTGAGTGTCAGAAAAGGCACCCTCAATTGAATCTGGAAGTCTCTGGAAGTTGACGCATTAAGTAGCACTCCATCAGCGGGAATGCATTTCCCATTGGCGCAGTGCAGTGAAGATGCTGTGTAGAAGAGGAGTTCGGAAGTCTGCGTAGCTTATGTAACTCCCATTGACTGCCACCAAATTTTCCAGTAAGTGTAGACCAGGTCTTAGTCTCAACTGAAATCAGTGGGTGTTCCATAACTTTAAAAAAAGTAGGCCCTTAATCTTCCTGTACCTTAGGCCAGGTCTATAACAGAAAAGTTGTAACAATTTACTAGATCAATGCCAAACTCATTTAGTTAAAAGGGTGCAATTTCTGCAGAGTAGCTGTACCACCTCAGGTATGCCACCGCAGCACTTAATAGTAGATGTATACAGTGACTTTTACTGCCTTCACCTGGGGCTCTCCCTCAGCCAGAGATAGAGGGACAACTTTGTATTTCTCTTTTGGTGAGTTAAACAAAGAGAATTTAGCTCTCACTAGTGAAGGATAAACCAAAATATTGGACCTGATCTTGAGATGTGCTGAATCCCTCTAATTCCCAATGACTTCCCAATGAAAGTTGTACATGCTTGGTATTTTCCACCATCAGACCGCAGCTGTGTAGAGGAAGTTGAGAGGAAGGAGGGAAAAAAGGATGAGGAAATAAAACTCTCTCTTAGTTATCATACCTAATTATATATTTGATTGGACTGGTTTTAATTTGATAAGTAATGGTTTGCAGTTCTCTACTGTTGTAAAAGGATGCAGTGTCTTGCCTAGATTTTTAATAACTTTTTTCATCTTATCTTCCACTGCCTTCATACCACACACACTTAAGAAGAGGGAAACAACTTTCCATGATCCCTCAGAGAATATTTTTATGTGTCTGAGATAATTTTTAATATGTCTGAGTTCATTGCCAAACAGGAAAATGAACAATTATATAGGCAATGAGGTGGGAGCATCAGGCTGCCAATGAACTCTGCCTTAGAGGCAAGCTTGGGAAGGCTGAGATATTGCACAATATCACAGCTTTTATGATACCGTCTAAGTACAGATATAGAAGTGAAATACTTTGTGAAAGTATTTTACTTTGGCAGAATAAGTTAGTATACCATATGCGACTGAGATGGCAATTTCCTGCAATATCCTGGACAAACCTTAGTGAATTATGTTAAAGCTTGCAGTGTTAAAATGCAAATGTTTATATGTCATTGTGGGATTGTATGGGAAACATGACTAATGTAAACCTTGGGACATGTCATGAGCTTCAAATGTCTCTTGTAAACAATGGGCTAAGACAAGAGAGAACTGTAAGTTGAGTAGGTTTCTTAGGAGATACCTAAGAAAAGAGGAATTCAAATGCCCACCTCCAGATCCAACCTTTTTGGCACTCCACCTTGAGCACAAACCCATTATCTGGCTGATTACCTATTCATGATCTTTCCAAAGACCCAAACTAGAAAAAGGTGAGTCTCCCACATTCATGAGGGTGCTTGTGCTGAGGTGTTATGAATTTGTGACTACAGAAAAACACTGAATAGGGCTTGACAGACTGTTCACAGGCCAGACCCTTTGTGGATTCAGGGGGTATCATAAAATCAGATCTCAGGAGGTCATCTTATCCAACCCCCCTGCTCAAATCAGGACCAACCCCAAGTAAATCATCCCAATCATGGCTTTGTCAAGCCACACCTTAAAAATCTCTAAAGATGGAGATTCCACCACCTCCCTAGGTAGCCCATTCCACTCTTTCACTATCAACTTCATATGACAAAACTTTTATAGACTTTAACAAGTTCTATTTCAAAGTTGGTTACATTCAAGAAGATAAGAATTTTTAGCACATTCAGAATGATTGATTCTTCAAGTTCCTGATTTGTCGTTGACAAAGCAGGAAATTGGGTTGGTTAAATCTACATTGACTTACTAATTAGCTTCTAAGTACTTATAAAATGTTTAATAATCTTTTTCCAGGCTCTTTCTAGGGCTCAAAGTTAGACTGACTGGTCTAGAATACTCCAGTTCCTCTCCCCATCACCATTAAAAAAAATATGTACTATGTTTGTCACCTCCAGTCAACTGGAATCTTTCTTGTCCTCCATGAGTTCTTAAAGATAATTGCTAAGGGTTCTGAGAGTGCCTCAGCTAATTTCTTTAAATATCCTAGGGTGAATTTCAGGCCCTACTGACTTGAATATATCTAAATATTCTTTAGCCTGTTCTTTCCCTGTTCTGTCATGTGGTCCTTTCCCCTTGTTAATACTAATTGCATTAAGCATCTGATCACAATTAACTCTTTTTAATGAAAACTGAAGGCATATAAGCAGTAAGTATCTCAGCCTTCTTGGGGTCATCTGTTATTGGCTCTTCTTACTGGCTAAGTGGAGGACCTATATTTTTCTTGGTCGTCTTCTTCTAATATATTTATAGTAACTCTTCTTATTGCTGTCAGGAGTTAGGGTCTGAATTAGCACTAGTCTAGAAATAGGGCAGGCAGCCGAGCCCTTTGCTGGGCAATCTAATGAACATAGCTGGCCTGTAGCAAGCTGCGGGATTGGCTGCACTGCTTGATTGGCTGGAAGACTTAGTAGATCAGTTCTTAAACCCAGAAGCAGTAGCTGTAGGTTAGTGGCTGTTCACAGCATTTGTTCGTGGCTGAATTTTAATTTTGCTCTAGATAACTTAGTTCTAAAGCTTGGTCCTGACTCTTGCTTCCTGACTTTGGCTCTGATTCTTGGTTTCCTTTGCTGGCTCTAGCTCCAACCACTATGCATGATAGCCCACATTTTGGTCATGGATGCCCTTGCTACGTGTAACACTTTTTGTATTTTAGTGTTTCTGTCTTTGTCCCAACATGCTTGTGCTATTCTCTTGTATTCATCTTTAGCAATTGTTTCCAGCTTTGTCCCTACATGCTTGCGGTATTCTCTTGTAGTCATCTTTAGCTAATTTGCATGTTTCCACATTTTTTTTGTAGGATTCTCTTTTGATTTTCAGATAACTAAAGTGTTTCTGACAGAAATATTGATTTCTTATTATTCTTCCTATCTTTCCTTTGCATTGGGATAGGTCATTGTGCCTTTAGTACTGTCTCCATGATAAACTGCCACCACTGATAAAAATTGGAGGCTCGTCAGTTGGAAATCATAAAGGAGGAGAAAGCTGGGTGTATTATTCCATCACAGAATGACTATGAGCCAGTATTGTGATATGGACATGAAAAAGGCATATGTATCAGGTCAGGTATTTGTAGCAGAGATAGGGAAGTATGAATGCCATTGTACAAGACATGGTAATACTGAAATAACGTATACAGATCTGGTCATCTACATTCAAGAAACTCTAAACTGGAACAAGTATAGAGAGGCTCCTAGGGAACGTCTACACTGGAGCCTTAGATTGACTTAAGGAAGGTTAAGTCAACCTGCAGACTTCAGCGACCACATTGGGCTTTTATTAAGTTGACTTAAGCGCTTCCTTAAGTCGACTTAATAACACCACCTCTTACGGTCGACTTAACGCTTAAGTAGACCGTATTAAATCGGCTTAATCCAGTGTAGATGGGGAAAGCCCTTAAGCCGACCTAATTGGCCTCCAGGTCCCCTCCCAGGGCTACCCACAATGGACCACTCCTCCGTCGACCTAGCACCTGCCAGTGTGGACGCAGGCAGTCGACAGTGGACTCTCTAAGTTGACTTAACAAGGTTGACTTTAAGTCGAGTCGATCTTGTTAAGTCAACTTAACAGGGCCTCCAGTGTAGACATATCCCTAGAGTGATCAGAGAAATAGAGAACTATTTTATGAGAGGAGACTAAAAGAGCTTAGCTTGTTTAGCCTAACAAAAGGAAGGCTGAGAGGGTATATGTGCATACTCTATACATACATCTAGAGGATATACACCACACGTGGAGAAGGGTGCCCTAAGTTAAAGGACAATGTAGACACAAGAACAAGTGAGTGTAAACTGGCCATGAATAAATTTAGACTGGATATTGGGTTTCTAACCATCAGAGGAGTGAGGTTCCAAAATAGCTTTCCAATAGAAATAGTGGGGGCAAATGACCACACTAGTTTTAAGATGGAGCCTGATATCCCATTGTGAATGGGATTATATCACAGGGTTGGCTTTAATAGCAGGGGACTGGATTTGATGACCATTCCAATCCTAAATTCCTATGAATAGTTCTCTCTCTGCAGAGCATGGTACTAGGCCCTGATTCATCAAAATACTTAAGCATGTGCTCCAGTCATCCCTATTCAGCAAGAATTTTTCTGAACAGGAATGGGCTTAAAGCACACGTTTAAAATTGAATAGAGGTTTAAGTGCTATACTGATTTGAAATCCTGCTCACCATAAATGGGTTGTAGAATGAGATTTCTATGTGCTCACTTAAAAAACCTTCAGACAAGAAATCTGGGCTTTGTTTAAATTTAATTTTTATTATTTATTTATACTGTTGTCTTCAAGCTTCCGTGTCCCCAGTGATACCAGGCTGGGGCTGTGCTAAGGCCACACTGGCTCAATACAATTCAATGTTAGGTAAAAATATTTACTGACAACATTAATTTACCAAACTGTTTTGCAGTCCTGGAATTTAATAATTATGACTTTTTATTTTGTATAATTTCTTTTCTATATGTTTTGTCCTCTGTAATTGGTATATGCATTGTTGTAGCCATCTTGGTCCCAGGATATTATTAAAACAAGGTAAGTGGGGTAATTCCCTTTATTGGACCAACTTTTGTTGGTAAGAGAAACAAGAAGTTTGGAAATGTGTTCAAGATTGTCACGTCTAAATGCTAACATTTGTTCCACCTTGTATTTAGCTATGACACTGAGTATGTTTTCCAGATCTGAAGAACAGCTCTGTGTAAGCTTGTACATCTCCCCAACAGAAACTGGTCCAATAAAAAATATTACCATACCCACTTTGCCTTTTATAATGGCTAGTATCTTGCATAGAGTTTCTTTACTGATAGAAGGTGGACAAGAGTCCGATTCGAGATTGAGCAGGAACAGTATCCCAAGGCATGGAACATTGAGCTGCATATATTCTGCTGTTACTTGTATCAGGATTATTCTGAGTTTGTGCTACATTTTCTTCTACCCTATTTGTTTGGTTGCTTATATGCTTGCTTTGTGCTCTTCACTCCTATAATGTCTGATTAGGTTAATTATCACAATAGGAGTGGACATTACACTTTAATTGGCAGGCATCTTATATCATAGTCCTCAAAATCTCAGCTTTTATTTTTAACTCCCAAAAGGATGCTGTACCTTGTCTCATACAGGTTAGGCAAGCTTGTTATCTTCCCTAAGTGCTTCCCATACTGTATCATTTGCTAACTACTGCTGAATATAGAGATGAATACTGCGTTTTTTACGTGATAGCATGGAGTTATGGCTCATGTTAAGTATCTCTAATCTTGTTCCATAAATGACACATGTAATGACTTGAATTTGATAGTTTGTGTTGATCTATTTATTGTGTCGTGTCTTCAAGAGATTGTTTGTTTATAGCAGCACCTGATACCTGCTGCTAAATTTTATTAGGGTTTTTTACTGGAAAACTAACTGATTAAGGATTAATAACTCAGCCATGAAAATGTGACTCACATTTTTTACTTAGATGAGCTTTTAAAAAATAGAAATTTAGTCAGTTTTAGGATGGTTTGGGGTTTGATATGACTCATTATTGCATTTTATATAATAGAAACAATTATATAAACATAAAATCCTTGCCTATGAAATAAGATGCCATTGCATAGTAAACTTGCATCAGTCAGACCATTTCTGTAGTATTAATTACAAACAGGTCTAGGCATCTCAATTCCAGAAATATCTCAATAAACTGGAGGAGAGTCAGAAAGCAGCAAAAATGATTAAGGGGATGGAAGAATTGACTCACTGTATCAAAAAACAGCTAGATTTATATATTTTTACCTGGCCTAAATGAAACCATAGTATGATAGATTTGTAAGTATTCTTGGCTATGTCTACACTACAAAAAGTTAGACCTAAAGTTGACCTTATTAGGTCGACTTAACAAAGTGCTTCCCCTGAGCGGGGACTTAGTAAGTCAACCTAACTGCCCTTAGGTCGACCAAATAAAGTGGACTTAATTGTCCACACTGTGTTTAGGTCGACCTAAGGAGTCAACCTAAGGGCTAGGCCGACCTAACTGGCGGTTCTTATTAAGTTGACCTAACCTTTCATTAAGTCGACTTAAGGAATTTCTTAAGTCAACTTAATGAAAGCCTGGTGTGGACAGGGACTAACTTAGGTCGACTTAAGCCTCCTTATGTTCAGGGGTTAAAGTATGCCAGAACGCCCTGGAACACTGTTCCGGGGCCCACAAATTTGCCGGGCCAGCGTTCCAGGGCCCAGAAGAGGAGAAGACTCCAGCGGAACACACGTTCCGCCCTGCTCTCCAGCTGGCCAGTCAGCTGGGAGCAGCAGCCAGGCCAGGCCAGGCTGGGGAGTTTCAAATCTCCTGCCCTGAGCATGCTCAGACAGAACATGCTCAGGGCAGGAGAGGCCTGGCCAAGCAGCAACTGGACACCCCTGTAGCTCCGGCCAGGTAAGGGGGATAGTCCGGGAAGCTGCCAGGGAATGGGAGGGCCAGGGAGCCTGCGGGGCCAGGCGGGGAGCCAGGTGGGGAACAGTGGGGCCGAGCTGGGAGCCAGGCAGGGCCAGGCGGGGAGCCAGCAGGAACGGAAGGGCCAGGCGGGGAACAGCGGGGCCGAGCAGGAGGACCATGGAGCCGGCGGGGAATGGCTGATCCGGTGGGAACAGGAGGGCCGGGTGGGGAATGGCTGAGCCAGTGGGAATGGGGGGGCTGGGTGGGAGGACCAGAAAGCTGGCAGAAACAGTAGGGCCAGGCAGGGAACAGGGAATGGGAAGGCCGGGGAGTCAAGGAGTCCTGTGGCACATCTAAAGACTAACAAATATATTTGTTAATTGGTAAATTTGTTAGTCTTTAAAAGTGCCACAGGACTCCTTGTTTGTTTGGCTGACCTAGACTAACACAGCTTACCCTTTGGATCTTGAATGGAAGTAATTCTAAAAGTAAATGTGCGTTTTGTTCAGGCCCCAAAAAGATGTCCTAAGGCTATCCAGCAGTGCTGTCTCTAGTTCTAATAATTCCTTGTTTGAAAAGGTTTCAGTGACGTGTCCCTCGGGCCAATATCCTAGTCCTCATTTGGCCCTCGTGGAGATTTGAATTTGAGACCTCTGTCCTAGATCGTGTTATTAGATTAGCATGCATTTTACATCTTTTATTGGGTGGTGGTCACTCACCATCCAGACCTTATTACTACAGCAGTTAAATGATGTTGATAGGGGTCGTGTTTTGCATACCAATGTTATTTGTGCTGACATAATAGACCACATATCTGTGGAAATGAAACATAATTTTTGTTTTAGTGTCATTTCTTAGAAATACCAAATTTCTGTTTTAATTGATGAGTAAAAGTTTAAGCAAATTTTCTTATCTTGTAATTTACTTGAACATAATTTTTGATGCAAAAATTGGTCCTGTTACATTTTCTTTTGACCTGGTTGAATTAGGCAGCAATGATGCTGATGGCGTAGTATTAGCTTTGCTGCAGTGTTTGACAGTACATGGGTTCATGGAGGAATTTCTCAAAGATAATTGCATTGGTTTAGGTATATATGGAGCCTCTGTCATGTTAGGCAGTAAGGCTGGTGTTGCTGCAAAACTAAAAACATGATTTCCACTTTTGATAAGTTGGCATTGTTTTAATCACTGGTTGGAATTGGCCGCGGATGATATTATCAAATGCTGCAGTGAAGATAATCACTTTAAATCATTTGTGGATTCATTGTATGCTCTGTACAGTCAGTTGCGGAAGTGCTTGAGAGAGTTGGCTGACTGTGCGAGTGGTCTGGAAGTCCAGCTTAATAGGATTGGATGTGTACTTGGTGTATGTTGGGTTGCCTCTAGCTGCCACACTGTACAAGTTGTTTGGTGGTCATATGCAGCCCTCCATAGCCACTTCTTGAAAAAAATCAACTAATTTCTCACTAGAAGGGAAAGATAAAGCAAAGTTTGCTGGCATGGCAAAAAACCTGGAGAATCCAGTTTTTGTTAAAAACTTGGATCTCATGCTTGATTCTCTGGAGGAACTTGCAGACCTGTCCTTGGTGTTGCAAAAATCTGATGTAACATTATGTACAGCAAGTAAGTTGATAAGTCGACAGGTTCAGGTGTTTATAGCTCACAGAGAGTGAGATTCAGAGTTTTACCAAGAAGCTTGTGCGGCGATTGCTGAGGTTGCTTTAAAGGTGTATGTGTAAACATGTCTGTGAATGCTGGCAAGCAGGGCCGTCCCTAGGGGGGAGCGGGGCCCAGGACCAATCGGCCTAGGTGGGGCCCCCACCCTCCCATGCTGGTGGGGGGGAGGGCAGCCTGCTCCGCCCCACAGGGACCCCGGTCTCCCCCCCCCCCCACCCGGGAGCCAGCCCTGGAAGTTGTGGAACTGCCAACGCAGCCCCGGCTCCGGGCAGTCGAGGCTGAGGCACAGCCCCGGCCCCGGGCAGAGGGGCTCCGCGGCCCGGGGTGGTGGGGAGCTGCGGCTGCGGCCCTGGAGAGCTGCGGCCCGGGGAGGCAGGGAGTCGAGGCCACGGCCCCGGGTGGTGGGGAGCCATCCCCAGCCGAGGCTGCTGCCGCCCCAGCCGCAACCAGGACCCCAGGTGGCCACGGCCGGCCCAGAGGCCAGGGCCCAAGCACCGGCCTCGCCCCTGGGCCTGCCTGCTCCGCCCTGGTGGCAGGGAGCAGGGCCGGCCTAGGGACCAGCCAGGGGAACTGCTCCTGGCTTGCCCTGCTGCCGAAGGCAGCGGGAGCATGGGTAAGCGTGGCCGTGGGGGGGGGGGGGGCTGCGGTGTAGGCCCCACACTGCCCCTCTGGGAGCGGGACAGTGCGGGGCCCACGTTACTGCGGGGCCCGGGGCAATTGCCCCGTTCGCCCCCCCTCCCCCTCCAAGGACAGCCCTGCTGGCAAGCAAATTGAAATTTCTAAATGTCAGTTTTACCAGGCCATCATGGACTCTATGAATGCTAAATTGTTGCCAAACTCAGAGAAATATCTAAGCAGTGCTGTTGAAGCACTTGAGCCATCACGTTTCACTATAGAGCTGTCACCGGAATTTGATGAAAGTGACATGAAATTTTTGTGTTCCAAGTTTGGCATTGCATTTAATGAAGTCAAATGTGTGCATATCAGGACTATAAAGATCACAATACTTATTGTGTTATGCAGTGTTTGCTAGTTTGTGACAATAATTGATACAGACATAAATGCCATATAAAATTATAAGTACAGTAGAACCTCGATTATCCGGGTTAATGACCGGCTCCCGTCATCCGGATAATCAAAAACCACAGATAATCGAAGCGCCGCAGCTCCTGCTGATAGCCAACCAGCTGGGGG
>ML685865.1:8252366-8268565 GCA_007922175.1 Pelusios castaneus
GTTACAAAGGCAAATTTAACGGGCTGAAAAAGTAGTTCTTATTAAGCAAAATTTCTTCCACTCCTTAAAAAATGAGGGTTGGGACAGTTTTAAAATGCCCAACACAAAATATTCTGTACTCAAAGACTGTTGTAAATTTAAAAGCCACAAAACCAAGTAAGCAGCAAATAGGTACAGGGCAGGTTACATGCACCACCCAATGTCTTGCATTAGTAACTGCTCTGTTCGTTGTTCATTTGCTTAAATTTTAAGATTTGTTTTGCAGGGCTGTTAATTTTTTCATATCTGTGAGTGACCACTAACTTCAAGCCAAACACTTGGGCATAGTGCAGTGGCTTGTCACATTTTAATTTATGCAGTGCAGTTGTACCTGTGTGGGCTCAGGTTATAAAGCAGATCAGATGGGGGAGCTAATCTTTTATTGGACCACTCTGTCTCTATATTTTATTTAGTTTCTTAGATATAGGCTATACTGGACTTATGAGCCATCTTGAATTGCCAATTTAACTTGAAAAGCACCCCACGTAGGACTTTTCCTTACCCGTGTCAGGCATATTTCTTTAATCTATTATTTTGTGTCTCTAAGAAGATCGTTACTGAATTTAATGCTGAGGAAAGGACAGACTTGAGTGGCCTGGAGATTGAGCGCCTGAGCTCCTTCCTCCCCAGCTATCGGTTGTGAGGCCAAGGGTGGCGGTAGAGGGTCCTGCCAGGGCCGCCCAATGGTTTTTGGTGCCCTAGGTGAACTATGACTTTTGTGCCACATGTTATAAGAGATAACATATTAATATTGTTTTTTAAAAGTAGAGAAAAAAATTCACTTCCATTTAATTTGGCACCCCCTTAAAGTCTGGTGCCCTAGGCAACTACCTAGTTCATCTATATGGTTGGACCGGCCCTGGGTCCAAGCCTTTCTGCAAAGATTGCCTATAGCTTTTTTCTCGCACAAAAGCTCATGTGATAAATACATTTATTAGCCTTTAAAAGTGCCACAAGACTCCTTGTTTGGTTTGCTGAACTAGAATGACAAGGTTCCCCTTTGGAAATTGCCTATATAGCACTGTTTCTCAACCCTTGGTCCCATCAGCACACAGCAGTAGCACACGTGACATCCTCTGGGCCATACAAGCAATGTATATATTGTAAGGATCTTGAGGATTCATTAAAGATTAAACTATTGAGTGACTAAGGAATAGAACTTTAATAACACAGGCAGACGTGACTCTTAGATGTGAAGTTGGGAGGAACCATCTTAGATCTGATCTAGGTCACAACTCCTAGTTTACACAATATTCTCCCATGCTAGGGAAAACAAAGAGTCTGGCGGCACTTTTAAAGACTAACGTTTATCGCACGCGCATTCCTGGGAGAAAATCACATCAGACAAAAACTCATGCGATAAATCAATTTGTTAGTCTTTAAAAGTGCCATAGGACTCCTTGTTTCTTTTGCAGGACTGGACGGACAGGGCCCCTTTTGACCCATGCTAGAGAATGCCTCTAAATCGTAATATTCTCCAAGCATCTCTCTGCATTTATTGTGCAGCTGTAGCCTACATAAATGCATGGCTTGCTGCAGAGGTGGCCCACAATGGTAACTGGTAAATAGGCTGAGAACCACTGGACTAGGCTAGATGGATGAGATGAGACAGTGATGTGGTGCCCTCTCTCCTGGGCAAAGTGCTGACAACTCACTGTGCCACCCAGACTGATGACTGGCCAGTTTGGTACTAGCCCCTAACACCCCACTAGGTTCAACAGGAAGAAGGGCCAAAGCTGCCCACGCTGCAAGGGGCGGGGGTGGGGGTGCTTGTAACTCTTCCCTGAAGCAGCGAAGCGTGGCCGGCAGCAGCATAGATCAGGGCTAATGGGGCGCGGGGGCGGCACAAATCGCACCCGCCCCGCTCCCCGCCACCAGCCCCCTCAGACGTCAACCGCGCTCTCAACAATCCTTCTCTCCTCCTCCTCCCCGCCCGCACCAGTTTCCTTTCCTTCCCGCTCTCCTGCAGCCAGCCAATCGCCAGCCCTTCCGGGCCGCCCGCTCCGCCCCTTCCTCTGCCAGTTCCCCTGGGTGAAGCTGTCGCAGTCGTCAGCTGACCGTCGTCTCACGTGACTCGCTGGTGTGCGGGGGGGGGGCGCTGCTGTCACGGGGGGATGGAGCAGTGACCGGTAAATACCCGCCGGGCGCCGCCACCGGGATCCGCCCGCCTCCTCCCTCCCTGCGCCTGCCTGGCCGCCGGCCCCGGACGCCGTGAGTGGGGCGCGGGGAGACGCTGTCCCGGAGTAGCAGCGCGGAAGGGCCCAGGGGGGTGGGCGGAGGAGAAGGACGAGCCCGGGCGGCTGGTGGGGAAACGGCCCCGGGCGGCTGGCTGGGTGGGTAGCGCTGTGGAACCAGGGCCTGGCGCGGGTCACCCCATAGCGCATGGGAGGCTCACCCGGGCGGGTCTGGGCCCTCTGGGGCAGAGCGAGAGGGTCCCCCGGGCGGGCCTGGCTGTGGTCACTCACTGATTGGATTGGGGGGGAGCGAGACTCGAATATGGGGGGAGTCTGATGCAGGTATGTGCTGTGGATGTAGCTTTTCCAAAACCCTGTAAGCTAGCCATTCACATACAGTGTTAAATAGCAAAAACCTTACCCTACCGTCTACCCTCACCCCCCCTCCAAATGCTGTGTAAAGAGTTCTTTGGTCAGTAAACGTGGGCTCTGTGGGTCCAATGGCAAATAAAATTGTAGGATTAGTGGTTTCTGGGGCCAGAGTATTCATTTCCTATCTAATGAAACCCTTAAAGACTCTTGTTTTTAAAAATCTTTCTTTGTCAAATAATCACAGCCTCTCATTAGGCCATTAAAAGTTTTAGTTATCAGGGTTCATTACAGGACCCCATGTATCCTTCCTGAGTCAGTCAATTGTAACTACAGATGCTGTATGTGTGCAGGGTTATATGCTGAGAATTGCTGCTTCTAGCAACTGGTTTAAGGACATGACCTTATTTTGGTCTGAAATGTCAAGTTTGAAGATAAAAACTTGGGCAGGTCTTACTAAAGCTATTGTGAAAATTTGGAGTTAATTGAGATCCTGTAGTGATGGGCACTGAATGGTCAGTCAAAGGGGGAACTGTAATCTACTTCTTGTGATATAATCTTATGTTATTGTATAAAGTAAATGTGTCCTTTCACCCAGCATATTTGCAAGATGCTTACATTTCCTCAAATTCTTCCCAGTACAAATGCTACTTCCTTGCTATGGTAGACTTCTCTTTATGAAACATAGAGATGGGAATAGCAAAACAATACATGCCAGAAGTGATTTCTGGAGACCATAAAGAAGAAATATACCTCAGAGTTGGAACTGTGTTGAGTATTGGAAACTTTGCAGTCGTCTCAGTAAAGATGAGAGCTGAATGTAAAAAGCTCTGAATCACTTTTGGAAAATGCAATATAAAATGCATACTAGGGAAGATTCTGTTTTGACATTAGTATAGTTAAGTTCATTGGTCTATCAGTGAACTTTCTAACTTATTCTGTGTTGGAATGCTTGTGCTTATGCATGGTACATGGCATGAAAACTGGATCTGTGGATGCACATTTTCCCCTACTGTCAGTTCTTCACTTGACACAGCATAGGTGCTTTCATTCAAATATGCAAAGATCTATATTTATATATCTGGCAGCAGGCATGTTCCAAAACACAGCGGTTTTCCATCAGGTGAAGTTTATCATAGGCACATGGATGTTAAGTCCCAAAGAGTTCTTGTACATTGAGTTCCACCCCTTGTAGCTAGAGTAGTTGTTTTAAGCATATTTCAAAACCAAATTATTGTGATGCCAAAATAAGTTTTTTCCTGTTAGAATTTTTATATGACACTAACTCCATATTTTGAAAAGAGAGAAACATCTGTATATTTCTATGACAGCTTTTGTAGTTTAGCAGTTGCTAATAACATGAATCTTATCTTGAAATCTCCTTACAGGCATGTTTATAAAGGAGTATCAAGGACAATTCAGTATAATAATGCTGCTTAAACAATGACACTAAAGTGAAAAATTAAGTTGTAAATGTATTACAATAAAATTCTTTTGAGCCTTTTAATTATAAACCATAATAGACATTTTCAATCAGTAGTACTGAAATGTTAAATGATGCATTGTTTTATAAGAGCAGCCATTCAGGGTAAGAGCAATTGTTTATCTACCCCAGTATTCTGATTATGCAAAGGCTTTAAAATTTTCCTTGTGAGGGCTGGCTAAAACATTCCATTTTCCTGTAAGAAAATTGGGGTAGAACTATTTGTGTGAAATGTCAGACTTCAGCTGATCAGTCATGTAACTAATAATCCGCAAGCCCGCAGCATTCCATGTTCCTAAAATTAAAAGAATAAATACTTCATTCAATTTTGTAGCTGTGTTGGTGCCAGGATATTAGAGAGACAAAGTGGATGAGGTAATATCTTTTATTGAACAAACTTCTGCTAGTCAGAGACACTAACTTTGGAGCTTAAACAAAGTTCTTCAGGTGTGGAAACTAACTCATCAGTGCTAAATACAAGGTGGAATAGACAGTTTAGCATTAAATAATTAAAACATATTTCAAGGGCCCAGTCAAGGTGAAGTAGCCTGCTAGTGCCCCTCCAGTCACAGGAGGAAAGTGGGGGGAAATCAGCTGGGGGATCCGTTGATGCAGGCTATAGAGCTGTTTGAATATACCTCATGGAATGAGCCACCTGAAAACCTGCTTCAATAGAGAAATAAAACCGCCTCTGACTGGACACCTTTGTGTCACTAGTACCTCACGCTGGATCCCATATGGGGTATCCTCAACCATCTGCAACCCCTACTTGATGGGGATGCTGTCCTGAAAGAATTTTCTTTTTAATCCCCTTCTCTGGCCATCAAACAACTCCCCAGTCTCTGCAAGCTTATCATCAGATACATGCTCCCCATAGAGCAGGACTCATCAATTCAAAGCTGCATCAGACCTTGCCATATGCAAAACCTGCAGACATAAATCCATTACTGCAATGATCAACAGTCCCTACAACATGCCTTTCAGTATCCTGGATCTTAAACATGCCTATCACAACATGTAGTGTACCCCCATCCAGTGCACTAAATGTCTTAATAGCAACTGTGTGGGTAAAACCAGGCAATCATTATGCTCTCAGATGAACTCGCACAAGAGAATGATAAAAGAGAAAAATGCGTATCACCTGTGGATGAACACTTTCACAAAGCAATCATTCTATATCTGACCTATCAGTCATTGTCCTCAAAGGAAACTTGCACACCTTCTAAAGACAAGCCTGGGAGCTTAAATTCATAATTTGGCTAGACATTAAAAATCATGGAGTAATGCTGGATTTATGGCTTATTACACAGTCTATAACCCACCAACACCTCCCTCTTCAACGTAACCCTCCTCCCTATGACTGGAGGAACATTAAAGGGCCACTTCATTTTGAATGGTTCTGATTATTTAAGCTAAATCTGTTCTACCTTGTATTTAGCAGTGATGCTCTGAGTTAATTTCCCAGACCTCAGGATGAGCTCTGTATCAGCTTGAAAGCTTGTGTCTCTACCCAATTGAAAAGTTGGTCTAATAAAACATATTACCTTGTTTGTCTAATGATATTTTAGTCAGATGAGGAGCAAAGTTTCAGAAAAGGTTGAAAAAGTTCCAAACATCCTTTCATGGGGTTATCTAGTGAGAGGTTTTTATGTAACTTTCTTAACTTCGTGACTTTTTAAAAAAATTGTATATAAGTACTTATACAAAAAGTTGGCTAAAAATGTCCATAGTGACATTTCAGAAGACTAGGAAACCTTAGTGCATATTGTACAGGGGTAATCCGTAATGACTGCATTGTGTCTTTGCCTGAGCATATGGGACTGCCCACATGCAACAGAATTTCTTTCCATTCAATATAACAGAATATGTCATAATGGAATGATTACATCAATGGAAAAAAATTTCCTTTGGAGAAATCGAACAACTTGACTGAACAATGTGCCTCAATTATATTCAGCATCTAATTTTCAAAATTAATAGTACTGTCTAGTTTTCCACAGGTGGGTAGAAACCTCAGGGGTGTGTTACCCTGTGTCCAGTATATTTCCAAAGGAGAAATTTTGCCTTTTTATTTGGCATTCACTTAAGACTATCTGTACTAAATTTTCAACTAATTAATTTCACTGTGAAATCAGAGACTTGGAAGAAATTGACGTACTTGCCTATTGCAGACAGAATTCCATTACCTAATACGGGTATCTCTCTGGTTTTTTATGAATGTATATCAGAAATAATTACAATGGGGAAAAATTGCTAGCAGTATCAGTGTTAGTTCATTGAACCCCAAATTCTACTTACATGCTACTTGTACTATATTTGTCAAAGGAACATAATCTGTTTGATTATAGTAACTTTTCTTAAAATGAGTAGCCTTCGGTACTACACTTGTACTCAACTCCCTGTCAATTCTCTCTTTTAAAAGTTGTTCGCTCCCCAAGCCTAAGTTGCTGTTGGGGAAACCTCACAAATCAAGGAAACAGAGTAGAACTGAAACAAGGAGTCTGGTGCCACTTCTAAAAACTAACAAATTTTATAAATAAATGTGTTAATACCACCAGACTCCTTGTTTGTTTTCCTGAACTAGACTAACACAGCTGCCTCTTTGGAACAGAGTAAAACTCGGGACACTAAATGCCATCAGATGCAGAATGTAAACTAGAGAGAGCTTTCTAATCTTTGAGTTGTTGGAACCATGCTCTGAAAACTCCTGAACTGCACTTTCAAAAGCAATTAACCTGTTCTTAATTTCTTCAGTTTTATTCAGCTTTTGAGTATTGTTACAGCAGTTTCTTGTAATACAGTAGAACCTCAGAGTTATGAACTGACCAGGCAACCACACACTTCATTTGGCTCTGAAAATATGCAATCAGGCAGTAGCAGAGACATTTGGGAGGGCTGTAGGGAGAGCAGATACAGTAAGTACAGGATTGTTAAATGTAAACTAACAAAATAGTAAAAGTTTTTTTTTTTTTTTTTTTTTTTGAAAAAAACTTGACAAGGTAAGGAAACATTCTGTGCTTTTTCATTTACATTAAGATGGTTAAAAGCAGCAGTTTTCTTTTGCAAAGCTATTTAAATTCAATGTTCAGCTGTAAACGTTTGAAAGAACAACTGGCATGATTTGTTCAGAGCTATGAACAACCTCCCCTCTCAAGGGGTTTGTAATAATGAATTTCTATTGTACTCTTCAATTATACTTTAGAAATGTAGTCTGACAACTATCTGCTATAAAAATATAATATTTACATCCTCTTAGACTTCAGGTCCCACAGGTCAGGGACTGTGTCCTTATATTTATCTTATATTATATAGCACCTTACATAATGTGACTGGATCTTATTTGTAGTTGTGGGGTATTCTCATGCACAGTGCATAAACACTTATTGCAGTAGTAGTTGTTTTAATATTAGGTGTTACTTCTGACAGCATTGGGTAAACCTCTTTGCAGGAAGATGTCACTTATGTTGACTGTCCTTGTAGGCAATCTGTATAGTCAAACTATTTCTGAAGCAAAGTTTTAAAATGTAAAATTTGACTCTAAAGAATACATTAAGGATTTTGGTCTTTCTATAATATAGCTCACTTTTTCCTCTGACTTGAAACAGCATAAAGCTGAACAGCTGAACTTATGTAAGACTCCATGTCACTTTGTAATTAAGCAGATAGGGTTTTTTCTGACTGCTTTGGTAGAATTGGCCAGTACATTTAACACTTCAGTAAGATCTCACTTATTGTACTATGGAATTTAAAACTGTCAGAATAAGGAACTGGCATGATAAATCTGTAAGGAACTATGCTTTGTATACTCTGCTTCTTTCTGTAGTGTGTAAACTGTCTGATCTTTTTTTCTGTGCAACTGCTTGTAGTTTTTTAACTCTGCTCATCGTTGTAGTAGCAGCGGGTAAATTTTCTAATATCTTTTTGAAACACTATCTGCTAGCATTTGAAATCAGGATTTTACTAATCCGTAGTACCATTTCAGTTTTGGGCTTCAAAGTCTTTAAAATTCAAAACTGCTGGCAGTCTTGTTGTAGAGACCTGATGATTCTGGTGTTTGTTTACATGGAAGGAAGTTGGTATCTGTTTTCTATAACTGGTTTCCAATATTTAAAGATAATTATCTGCAAAACTTGTAAATCTACACTTCTGCCCATTTTTGAGAGCACTTTGTCTAGAAGCCTATACTAATGTCTGTCAGTTATCACAATG
Source organism: Pelusios castaneus (assembly GCA_007922175.1). Lineage (NCBI taxonomy): Eukaryota > Metazoa > Chordata > Testudines > Pelomedusidae > Pelusios > Pelusios castaneus. The sequence continues at coordinate 8,260,641 of ML685865.1, forward strand.
CTAGGGCTAATATCAGCAGAGACTATTTGTAATGCCAGGGCTTTAAAACTTACCCATCTCCTACTAGCCTAAAGACAAAATAACGGTTTTCGTGGGGAGAGACGTGTCCGTTCAAGTTAAAGGAACAAAAGAGCAGCTTACTGTTTAATTGCAGCTCTGTGTACTTTGAAGAAAAAGTCACTTGAAAACCTAATTGCCTTTTTTGTCATTTTCTTTCTTATAATAGATTTTTGAATATCTTTTTCTGAGTTGTTTAGTGTCTATTTTGTTTTTTTCTTTTCTTTCTCTCTCTCTGGTTATCATGCTTCCGTACACTATTCACTCTGCCTTGTCCTCTGTATATGTTGTCTCCATTTTTTTCCCACTCTTTTTTTTCAAACTGTGCTGCTGTCTAAGTTATTTGGAACTTTTTCCAGATAAACAATGGCTATACTACTAGTCAAAGATTGACAGAACTGTACAGGACAATGCCCAGGTAGGAAGTCAATCTTTCTTCCTACAACTGATGAGAAATGGAAGGGTGCTGGGGTTCCTACCGTCCTTAGTTATCAGCTTTTATACAAACCTAGTAGGTGCCCGAGAAACTTGAAGCTGTGCTGTTCTCTTTTGGCTACTAAAAAAGAGAAGGAACACTTGCTTTATGTGCCCTCACTAGTATAAACATACTTGACTGCTAATGAAATCAGTGGAGACTCCCACACACCTTCCCTTTCTCTCAGCTTTCAGCCTTCTCCGAGCATGGTGGAGTATTTCTCTTCTACTCAATCACTCCACCAGCCTTTATTTTTCAGGTCAGGTCTACACTACAAACTACACTGGTATATATTAGTATAACTACATTGCATAGGGGGTGTGGAATTTTCAGACCCCTGTGTGATGTAGTTATATAGGCCTAACACCCTGTGGAGACAGAATTTTGTCAGTGGGAGACCTCCTGTTGACATAGCTATCGCCTTTCAGGGAGGTGGATTAAATACGCCAGTGTGAGAAGCTCTTCCACTGGTGTAGCGGTGTCTTCACTAAAGTATGGCAACGCTGAACATGGACAGGCCTTAAGTCCGCTTCCTAGTGGACAGCTCCATTATTTCCCAACCTTAGTGGTACTGATCAGATTCTTTTCACTTTCATTTTTGTCTGCAATATTCTGAATGATCAGTTTTCACTCTGTTGCATCTCGGATCTGCTTTGAGTAGCAGCAGAGGCACTGGAGCTCTGCAGATTTCAGATGATAGCACTCCATTGGCTTACATTTCATGTTTGGAAGGATAGTTTTGCTATTAAAGGGCTAGAAACTAAGCTACTTGAAAAAAATGCAGATTTAATGGGACTTCCTTAGGAAAGCTTCCTTTTCCTTCTCATCACAGGCAAGATGGCAAGCTAATTTTTCAAGCCCTGGGTGGTGACAGTTCTAATGCGACCGATGTTTTTGAAGCCTACAAGGAAATAAAATAATTGTTTTGGTTAGAATCCTGACTTGAGCAACTGATGAGACCAAATCCCTTTTCTCTTGCTAATTATAAAAGGATTATTAGGGACTAGTGTACTCCAGAAAGTTAGATTGACCCAGCTACATCACTTAGAGGTGTGGAAAAACTCACTCCCTGAGAAATGTAGTTACACCCAACTAAACCCTAGTGTAGGCAGTGCTAGGTTGATTGAAGACTGCTTTGGTGAGGTGGGTTTGCTACAGCAATGGACCAGCCCCTTCTGTTGCTGTAGTAAATATCTATAGTAAGGTGCCACAGAAGCACAGCTGCAGTTGTGCTACTGTAGTGTTACTAATGTAGACAGAGTCCAAGTCAAAACCAATCTTGACTCTCTGAAGGATGAGTAGAGTGCAACAATGTAAGGCTAATGCAGCTTCCTGTATTCTTTTACTGCACTAGCTGAATTAAAAGTTTGTTATAAGTCCCCCTCGTCAGTAGTTTGTAACTCTTTATTTTTATTGCCATAAACTAAATGTTGGCATGCTAAAATAGTTTTCAAAGGCATTCTGTACTACCTATAATAAATAAAAAAAAAAAAAAAAAAAAAAAAAACACCTAAAACTCAACATTTTGAAGTCCGTACTATGCTCTGGGTTTTTTTCTAGAAAAATTCTTCTAAACACTTCTATCATTGTTGCATGTTCTTTCAAAGAAACTGTCTTTCACAACATCATTTTGTGTAAGACAAAGAATGTGAGACCGTATCACTATGAAAATATAGCTGTTCTCTTAACTGATCACATCTGAGACATATTTAGGAAATGCTTTATCCACATTCATGAGGAGCCACTCAGATCTGACTGGAAAACTTGTGATGTTCTGCTTATTGTAGTGGTGAATCAGATTTGATTTTGCCAGGATATCTGTTTGCTCTCTTCCGGTATCAGAACTACTTCCTCATTCTGCAATGAGGCCTGTTTCTTAGTTCCTCCATCTCTTCAGAAAGTCCATTTTAAAAATAAGTCATAGTAAGTTAAATTCTAGTCAAACCCGAAGTGTGACAAATGGAAAAATAACACAAGTGACCGTAGCATTTCAGATGTCAGAACATGTCTTTAAACTGAACTCCTTGTCTTTTCTTTGTGGTGGGATAGGGGCAGAGTGGCGCTTCATCTCAGGCAATAGCAGAGCCAAAAGCCATTCTGGGAGTTTCCAGTCGAGAGAGATTGTGAGAAATTGCTACAGCACTCAAGCAACAGTAAATCAAAACTATTCTGCCACTATTTTCAAAAATACAATATACCCATGGTTGGAGTAGGGAACCCACAATGTACCAAGTAACATCGGACTTAATTTCTATAAACCCATCTAAAAAGTGATGGGTGAGGGTGATGCAGTAGCACCTGGAAAAGAGCCAGTGGAGTATTTCATATATTAAGGGAAAGAATACTTCGAAGTCAGGAGAAGGGAAGGACTGCGTCTCATTTTTTCCAAAAACATGGGACATTGAGCAGATCAAATTCTATGGCAGTCCAATGATAGCTAGCATTTTTTCATTTAGATGCCTAGGCTTTAGGTACCAAAAAATTGCACATATCTCTTCTCCTGCATTGACATTGCACACTTACGAGCATAAAGCCTTTGCAATCATGTGCCATGTTTTGCTGTTGGGTTACATAGCCTCTTTTAACAAGAGAGACCATGATGATGGGGTCGTGTAAGGTAAGGTACCTTTCAGGAGATATAAAGGGGGAAAATAAACTGGCAGTTGTAATTTGAGGCAATTTTTCATGCGTGCAGTCATACAGTGAGGCTTAGAAATACAAGCCTCATCCTGTTTATCTTCTGATTGAAAGACTTGTATTAATTTGGAAGTCAAGTAATCAAAGAGATACACGTGTTTTTAGAATACAGTGAAACTGCTAGCCCACACACTTTGATTCTTACAGATATGGTCCCTCCTTCTGAGCAAAGATTACAAGTGTGTTAGTGATGTGCCATTAAAACTTTTCCAAACCACACTATAGAAAAACAAATGTTAGGAATTAACAGAACTAAATCATAATTGTCAAATGAACAAAGTGCACTTAGTGATGTTTGTCTTTATTTTCTTTTTTGTTTAATTCCAAAAGTTCAGTAACTCTGTGTGCTTGGTTCTGCTTTTCATAGTCTAGAACCTAAATACTTCCTCTTTGGTCCTTTGTGAAAAGTTTTACTTGTCTCACTGTAATTTTCCTTCAGTTCTTGCATTGTTGTAATGAACAAATGTCTATTATATGTAGTTTTGTAAAGTACCACGATGAGATCAGAGATTTAGTGACTGTTAGTTACATTATGTGCAACAAATTCCGTACCTATGTTAGCTACGTGGAAAATCCCTTCAGCATAGTAAACTGCCCAAAAATTACTTCATTGTCAAGCAATAGCTCCTAAAGTGTGATCCTTCTCGGAAAAGCGATTAGGTAAAAATTATACCACCTTACTTAGCCAATTTGTTCTCTTTATACATTCAGAAATATTTGCTTGCTGTCCTGCCTTGAAAAAGAAATGTCCTTGTTTATATTGGCATTATAGCATGAATTCAGCTATGGGAGTCTGAGCTAAATGCTGCTGTTGCTTGTGCATCTTCAGTAGACTTGTAAATTATGTCTTGCTGCACAGTGTCTGTTGCTGAAAGTATTCCCTGTGACTTGCACTTTCTAGGCTGTTTGCAAAGCTGGTAGTTTAAAAGTAAAATGGTTTATTTTCCCATTGCACATACCTGATATGGAAGTAATGAAAAGACAACTGTAACAACATTATGGGACTTTGAGAACACAACAGGATTTTTTTGTGTTTTTTTTGTTTGTTTTGTTTTTGGGTTTTTTTTGTTTTTGTTTTTGTTTTAAGTTAATGCTTTGAAAGAGCCTAATCTGTGGCTAAATATAAATATTTTTTTTCCTTCCAGTGTCTCACATCTATCTTCAAAAGTATTAAGTGTCAAGATAAAGTGACAAAAATGACAGAGTTCTGGCTTATTTCTGCTCCTGGCGAGAAAACATGTCAACAGACATGGGAGAAACTACATGCTGCAACTACAAAAAATAACAATCTCTCCACCAATTCAAAGTTCAACATCCCTGACTTAAAGGTACTTAAATCTTCTGTCATGCTTCCTAACGTGTTCAGATTTTCTTTATCCAATGCCAGAGTCTTCTGCTATCAACATTTAGTGAATTTAGATTTCCAATTAGACAGTTTGGTGGTTTGAACTGTGGCATTTTAATTTTAATAAAGAAAATTGTAACCTGAAAACTAGAAATAAATTCACTTAAGGAAAACTGAAAAAAAATCAATTTCCCTGCTTAACATATGCTGAGTTCTGGGTTCTGTTTATTCTGCAAGTCTGCACTCGCTGTGTTCCTCTAGGTCTGGCAGCTACTGCAGAAGAAATAAAGAATGTTGAAACCGTGAGTTTATATTTAAATGGAGGAGATGATGTAAATATATTTGATTCAACTAAAGTTTGTAACATGAGCTATCTGTCAGTTGGGTTTTCTGTGGTCCACTTCTTAACTGTCTGCGTCTCCGTTTCCACTTGGGAAACCATGAAATGACTTGATTAAAATCAGAACTTTTCAGTCAGAGAGAGAGCTGCTATATTCAGATACAGCACTTCCTCTTTAAGTGCAGATGGTGCTGCTTCAGTGCAGCTTGCCAAGGTACTACTGCATGGAAAAATAGCAGAAGACAGTGGATACCATTGCAAGGAGAAGGAAAGATTTTCTCTCTGCCAGTAACAGTTGGGAACCAGTGCATTAAATAAAAAAGGTACATCTTGCTGTGAGGCCCAATAAGAAATTTTATTCCAGATCAACTTATGAAAGTAGAAAAATCTACAGAAGGGGAGGGGGGCAGGGGAAGGGAAGAAAGTAGGAAAAAGAAAATCTGCCTATCACTGGAATGATTCCTAAATAGGAAGCTAGATCCCTGTGCCCTGCCATTGCTACTTGTCAACTGTCCTAGCCAGAGGGCACAGTGCTCCAGTTTATTCTCAACTGGTAGTGTGTTTTTTAGGAGGTGTTTCCAGTTGGCATGATTTAAAGCACTCCTTGAGCTGCTCTGCATTATGCTGGTAGAAGTTTCAGCCCCAGGATTTGGGGAGTAGAAGGTAGATTAAAACTATCTTCCCTATTTCAGTTATTTCAAGCCCAAGCTCATTGCTTTTGTAGATCTGGCACAGACTCTAATAAGGGTTTATCTGCAGTGCTGAATCCAGCACTTCCTGTAACAGCTCCTAGTGAGGGGTGTTGTACCCCTCATTAGGGACTAAGGGGACCTTTCCCTTATCTCCAGTCTTGCTGAACTAAGGCTCTCTTGCCTCATGGAGGCCAAGATGGTTTTGTGCTAGTGCTGTTTTAGTATTTAACGCTTGTGACCCAGACCTTCAGCATATGATTCCTGTGTGCATTATATGGCCAAAAGTTTTGTTCCTCCAGCCTAAACAGTGTGTGGACAGAGGCTATAGTCAAGTACAAAGGTAGCTAAGGCCAAGATTTGGATGGCATCAAAATATCACACAACGTTCTTGAGATTTCTTCCTTTTGAGGCCAAAATCTCATAAATCATTCACTTTAAGATTTTTGGCTGTATATGAACCTGTAAGTAGGCCACTAAGAGGTATTAGCATGTTAAAGCATCATCTTTCCCTCCCTAACCCTCAGGGGAAGAAGGCACAGGGATTGTATTTTAAAAATTGCAACATTTTTATGAACACCTGAGTGTATAGAACAGAAATATGTTAGATTTGGGGTCTTCAGCATCTTAAGTTAATGATTGTGTCTGCATAAAGGTTTGTAATGAATCTTTCTTTATTTAATTTTCAGTGTTACATAATTGTTTAAATCTGGGTTTTTTAAGGTGGTAGATTTAGGAGTGCTCATTGTTTGGAAATAATTCATTTCTGTATTTGACCAGTATGAACCAGCATTCAGCAACAGAGCTCAGGAAAATCTTGTTTTTACATCACCCAGCCACCCCCAAATCCAAACAACAAAACCCTTGACATTTGTAGCTGTATATTTGATGGAGCCTGACCATGTGTAAGATTCCAAGACTCACCTGTGACTTTAATATCAAATAACGCCCAAAATATTTGGCATAATCCACAGTTGAAACTTACTCTATATTTGAATCTCAAATGCAAAAGTTGTAGTCTCCTGAAAATAAATGTGCTCAAGTAGCAGATATCTTGCATGTAAGAAGGAAAGGGAGATTAATGCTTTTTGGACGATGACAGAAGTTTGAAAAAAGCTAAAAACTCCATTACTGTATTCTGGACACTTAAATAACAAGTGTCCAAAGTTGTTGTAATTAAAAACAGGAAATCTTGAAAGGGATGATAAATCTCATGTGTCAGTGCTTAAACCAGTCTCTAATTACTAGATGAATGTGAGACCTAATATGGGTGGCAAATTATCCAACATCTGCCTACTGCAGTGTTCTGATACCTTCCATTGAAAACACCTGGTACTAGCCACCTTCCGTGATGGGATACTGGACCAAATGAATATCTGGTCTGATTCAGACTGGCAATTCCTATATACAGAACTTGTGATTTGGGGGTGTGTATTTTTTGGGGGGAGGGAATGTGGGAAGGAGGGTTGTGATAAATAGCAATTGATTTTTCAATATCCATGGGTAGTATCAAGGGGTCTTGGATGGACAGAGTGCAGAAAGTCCTGTTGTATCACACTATCTTAAGTCAAGTCTAAGTTAGTGCACTTGCAAGACAAATTAATGTCTAAATGCCTGATTTAGGAGACTCCTATTAAAGGCATTGGTAATCATCAAACTCTGACATTTTGCACTACTTTGAAACCTTACGGCCTGGGGTTACTATGGAGTACATAAAGCATTTTTTTTGTTTAGCAGTTATGTACCTGTTCTTTAAGACTTGACTTGAATCTAAAGTCAGTTAATAAACTTTAATTTATTTTTTTCTTTTAGGTTGGCACACTGGATATTTTAGTTGGTTTGTCAGATGAGCTGGCTAAGTTGGATGCATTTGTGGAGGGGTAATGTAACCATATATGTGTATATATAACTGAATATTGCTGTTCAGGCTTCATAATTATTTTCTTACAAATGTGAAACATAATTCACAACTGACAGACCTCCACCTTCCAAGAGTAGACACTGAGGTGTAGCCACTGCGCAGGATTATTATTGTTAGATGAGATGGAGAACAACATGAATATAAAGCTTCTGAAGGCTAGGTAGATAATGATGGGATCATGATCCAATAGAAAAGATACAGCCCCAGGATTCTGGATTCTATTTCTAGGCCTGAAATTCAGTTGCTATGTGACCTTTGCAAGTTGCTTAATTTCTTTATGCTTCAGTTCTGCATCTGTAAAATGGATATAACTCTTTCGTGGAGGTGCTTTCAGAACTACAGAGAAGTATGAACAAACAAGGAGTCCTGTGGCACTTTTAAAGACCTAAAAAATTAAATTT
>ML685865.1:8268665-8298495 GCA_007922175.1 Pelusios castaneus
CCCTCCCCGAAATAATGTATCTTACAAGGATTCCTTCCTTGTACTAAACTTCATATATTTGGGTGAAATGAAAAAAAGCCAATATTTTAATCATATTTTTGTGGCTCAGTTATTGCTGATGAACCCTATTGCTTTTCTTACTGTTGATTTCAAGAAGGAAATGATTTTGTGCACTAGCCAATTAAAATTGTAACTATGGCTATGGCTCTTCCAGCCGCCGGTCAGAACATTCTACTTCTCTTATTTTTGACATAGTTAGAATTTCAGTGATATTGGAGCACTTTGCTTTATGTGCAAATGTACAGAAAAGCTGGAGGATGGGGAGAGAAGAAAGGCAGAACAGGAATCAGCTCTGGATGCCACACTCTTATTGTTCTTGGGGATTTTCATTCCAGTGTCGCAGTCCTCCCTTATGTTCCCTCTTTCCCAGAGTTCCAGCAAGTTAAACTCTGTTTGGAGGATAGGCGAAGATGAGATGGGCCTATTGTTGTGCTGGAAGGCATTAATGGATGCTATCAACCTGTTTGAGCTATTGACAATTGTAGAGATGCTTGAAGCTGTGGCTGTTCTATGCAGGTGGCAGGAGTTCTGTGTCTTTCCCCATTTTTCCCCTTTTCATTTTCAGGTTTCCTCCCAAATCAGGAGAATTCTGGCCATTGATGCCTCCATTCCCTGAAGTTTTGGAATTGATCAGGTGTAGTTAAAAAATTATTGCATGAAAAACAGATGCCACTGAGTAAGGCCTTCAAGCACAGCTAATCATCCGAGCAGCAGTAATAGTGCAAGTGTTTTCCTTAGGAAATCTGTAGTCAGTTGCTTGTGATATTTTATTGTACAAATTGCATGGTGTAGACTCTCATGAGTTCGTTCGTTGGAGCTTGAAGAGGTTTATGTGTGGGGGAATAACTTGAACAGCTTAGGCCATTGGTTTTTAAACTTGGGGTCAGGACCCAGGACTGGGTCACAGGCCCTCAGGCACTGGGTTATGGCACCCCCTGCTGCCAACACTGAAAGACTGGAATGCATTGTTCAAAGATGTAACTGTTGGGTCGTGGGCATAAATGGCTTTTTTTCCAACTGGGTCCTGAGGGGAAAAAAAGTTTGAACACCTCTAGCCTAGGCAATACAAGAGTGCTTTCTAAAACGGAGCACAGTTCAGTTATGTTCACAGTGTCCTTGCCAAACCACTGTGTGTCTTGATACAGACACTGGCGTTCAGTAGAGATGATTGTTACCTTATCCAAGTCTAAAATTGTCAATTAAGAGCTTGACACAAACCAGGATGCTTAAGTATCTGATTATTAGAGGGAAGGAAGGAGAAATGATTAAAAGTGGGATCTTTGTTGTAAACCTTTCGAACAGAAAGAGTAATCTTTTTAGGCTTGTATTTGAAATACTGATTGCTGTTTTAACAGTGTTTCAAATCATTCTACTTTCCTAGACAGGAAGAATGGTCTTGTGTTTGTTACTCAGGAGATTTAGGTTCTCTTCCTAGCTCACCACACTTGTTGTGCTTTTTGGCAACTCGCATAAGCCTAGTCTACACTTAAAATTTAGGTCAGCACATCGACAATGCTCAGGGGTGTGAAAAGTCACATTGCTTAGCCCCATAGTTATGTTGACCTAACCCCTGGTGTAGGTGCAGCTGTGTTGATGGAAGAAGACTTCTGTTGACTTAGCTACTGTTGCTCAGGGAGATTCAGTTACTATAGCAACAGAAAAACCCCTTCTGTCATTGTAAATTGTGTCTTTGCTATGGAGTTAAAGAAGCATAGGAGACATGGCTTTAATGTGTCTATGCCTCAGTTTCCCTTGTGTTTTAAATAGGGATAATCATGCTCCATGTCTCACAGAATGTTTTGAGAACTGGGCTGAGATTTTTCAGAAGAGCCTCAGGTAGGCAGGCACCCAAATACTGCTGAATATAAGTAGGGTTTGGGCACCTAGTACCCTGAAACTCTGGGAGGTAGATGGCTTCCTGAAAACACAAAATTCCTGTATGCTGAGGAGACTTCCAGGAATGCAACTTAAAAATTAAGTTTGATGTAATTGATCTGAAACTGTTTAGAGAACGGTATTAAAAAAGAGATTGGGTCAAATTGTCTTTGACTTGGTATAATTATTGTAACTGATTCTCTTAAAAATGGCAAGGTTTTCTTCAGCTTCAAAGCTGTTAATGTTTTTTTGCTCTATCTTGGTTCTCTAGAGTGGTAAAGAAAGTGGCCCAATACATGGCTGATGTTCTGGAAGATAGTAAAGATAAAGTTCAGGAAAATCTATTGGCTAATGGAGGTAAGGTGTTAACTTTATTCTCTGTAGTGGTTCAGGATTGGCTGCCTTTTTCCTGCAGATTTAACACATTGTGTAAAGAAGCAGACTGAGAGCTTAGTTTAAATATGGGAATGCTTTCATCTGGCTGTTGTTCAAGGCACTTGTATCAGAGGAGACAATACCGTTGGTAGAAAACTTAGGCACAGACCTGAATGTTAAATGCCCCCTTCCAAGAAAAGCTGTGGACTCCTTTTTGGTACTCTGCTTTTATACCCTCACCAGTTTAAAGACCAGTTTTCTTCTTTGCTTTAATATGTTTTTAAAGATATTCCATCAATAAACTCTTTCTATAAAAGAGTACCTAAATTTTACCTACTAAGATCATCAGATAAGGTAGCTGGCAATCTCTGCCTACCCCCAAGTGACATTTTATGAAGCTAGTTATCTTGGAACGGAAGACTGGCTATGCTGTAAGGGCACTGGCCCCTCCTGTCAGCATTCTGTATCTGACAAACTCAAACTGAGTTCACCATTGTCTGTACTGATACAAAATTCAGTAAAAATGAGAACAAGTGCTGAGGTAATACCAAAAAAGAAATCTGACGCACGCATATCCATATATAAACTGCCCCTAGCACACATGTAGAGATGTATGAAGCTGCTCTTCTGTCTGAGAGCCAAATTAACTTTCAAATTAAAAAAGCAGCTCCTGTGTGAATCAAGACTTGCATGCCATGGGTGGTAGGCAGAAGTACTGTTTTTATCTTCATCACTTCGCTCCTTTTCAAAAGACATCACTGGCGTGCTCCTCAATTTAACATTTCTTCAATTCAGAGGGTCTATAGAAGTTAATATCTGAAGGCAAAAATCCCAACTAACGCACCTATAACTTTTTACTCCACAAATTCTAATACCAAAATCCTAAGTAAAAGGGCCAATATATTTGCAACTCTGCAGTCTTTCTTAGTATCATCCATGGCATCAGAAACAATGATGTAGCAAAAAAGTAATGTATCAAAGTCTATTATCTTTGTTACCAAACTTAACACATTCATTTCTTCCCATTTCTAGTTGACTTGGTTACCTACATAACAAGGTTCCAGTGGGATATGGCCAAGTATCCAATCAAACAGTCCTTGAAGAATATTTCAGAAATCATTGCCAAGGTAAGATCACATGTAATTCAAACTAACCTATAAAATATATCTTGTGTTTCATTCATCCTTGTTACAAGAACTTAGTTTGATAGTGATTCTCAATTTTTTCCACTCTGGATTACTTATTAAATGACAGATTTTTCTCAAAGGTCGTCTCCCTTCAACCCATTACTGGTTCTGTGACAATTGTAATATGTGGCAAAAGTACAATATTAAGACATGTAAACAAAAGTCACTTCTGAGCTAGGCTTATAGGTTTGGCAGGTTGGTCACGTGTCTCATTCGGTATCTCTGCTTTCTTTCTTCCTAAATGAAAATCTCTCCACTGTGCTATCTCTTGGCTGTTGGTGAGATTACACAGGTGAGGGCAGATATTGCCCCTTGAGTGCCTCTGCTTCTGATGTACTGAATTTTCTTGTTGCTTTTATATGATTTCACTGCTTTAATATCTCCAGGGTGCATTGCAGTTCGTTTCTGTTTTCCTGTGTGGTGTCTGATCTGGCTAATGGTGGAATTTGCACAAAAGAAAACCCAGAAAACAAAGAAGCAGCTGCACAGGATACATAGCAGGACCCTCTTTAGTTCAATTGGCCAAAACTCTTTAGAACCCCATAAAGAATTAAGAAGTCGGTTGCGTATAAAAAGGAAAGGATCAGAGCCCCAAGACTGATATGTACTCTGCAATTATGGTGCATGCTCAGTGGTTTACAGATGGCATACTAAGAATTTCTCTCTGGTTTGAACTCTTGCTAAGCCTATGTTGTTCCAGTATACAGTGTGAAGTTGATCCAGAAGCTAATTGACACTTTGATGCACTGTTATGGGACATTAAGTTCAAGATGTAGTAACTTTCACTTAAATTAAGAGTTTAAGATCACTTCTTTATTAATAATCTTGTAAATTCATAGGCTTGGTAATTGAACTTCCATGTATTTTGTGTCTATAGTACTCTAGTCCTACCGGAAGTATGAAGGCTGACTTCTGGCTTTGATTTAAAAACTGCATGTCCGTAATATTTCATACATGCAATGTGTTTGTATTAAAATGTAAAACTATGTAAGGTCACAAATTCTTTATAATCTTGAAGAAAGCAGAAATGAAAAGTTCCGAAGGGGTAGCTGTGTTAGTCTAGTTCAGCAAAACAAACGAGGAGTCTTGTGGCACTTTAAGAGACTAACAAATTTATTTATCGCATGAGCTTTTGTGGGAGAAAATCCCACTTCCTCAGACGCTTTGAAGAAATGGAGATTTTGTTTTTGGCAAGCTCAGTTGTAAATATTCCTACAATCCTAGAGTATAATAAACTCTTGGAAAAGCATGCAATAATGTCACTGGTAGAATTGTGAAAGTCTTAATTAGCTGGTGCTTGAGGAAATGTCTCTAAAAAGCGGTTTTGTTTTAATAAGTAAGAGTATGGAGTACTCGGACAAATAACAGAAGATTTTGCCACTATATTCTCTCATTACTGATCCTTCAATGGAAATTAGCTATAGAAATAATCATAGCTATAGTAATTTATCTGCCCAGAGGTGGGGGATGGAAATCACATAGAGAACTAAACAATCTTAAGTGTAATTCCAAAGGGTAGCCGTGTTAGTCTATTGTAGAAAGACAACAGAGTCTTGTGGCACTTTTAAAGACTAACAGATTTATTAATAAATAAATAATAAATTAATAAATCTGTTAGTCTTTAAAAGTGCCACAAGACTCTGTTGTCTTAAGTGTAATTGATTTGCATTTAAAATAGCTCAGACATAAGTGAGACAGTATATTCTGCAGTTTCCCTCCTGTGCCCCACTCCTCCCATCCCCAACTTTGGAAATTGTCAAAGCTCTTACCATCTTGCCACAAAACTGCACCAGAATCTTACTACTTCTTATTACATTTTAAAAAGCCACCATTTTTAACCCTTACAAGTTGTGACGAACCTCAAATGAACTGTATGAACTGATAGCATCACCTGTAGAGAGCCTGAACCAGTAGACAGGTGTGATCAGCCACAGTGATCTCAGTTCAGGCTCCCGGGACTTCACGTTTCTGTAACTACATAACTGAGCTTTTTCAGGATGCCATGACATTTGCTCCATCTTGTTTCCGTCAGTTGCCTTACCCAGCCAGGACCTGCTTACAGCCATCTCTTACTGCATAGCAATTCCCATATGAGATTAGAACATGGGTCATCTCGTCAGTCTTCTGTCTGAAAGTAGCCAGCACCAGATGTCTGAAATGTCGCTGTAGGCAGATATGGGACTATAATCTGCTTCTCATGGAAGTCTTTTGCTGATTCCTAATGGTTAAAGACTATCTTAAACCCTGAAACATGAGGCTTTTATAATCCTTTTGCATTAAATATAATTCTGGGTGTTCTTATTTACCATATTAATGTACTAAAGAACTCTAGAGCTTGCCCCCCAAAGGAGAACTAATTTGCTCACAGTGCATATTCCCTATATTGATCTGTGGAGCAGGGACTTGAGTGAGAGAGCTGAAGTCCAGTCCACAGCCAAGAAGCAAAGGAAAGTATAGGCTGGCAAACTAGGCAATCTGAAGAACAGCTGAGGCCTGGGAAGCCAGTGAGATGAAACAACTGAGGCTGGCTATAAGCTCCCATGTTTTCTGACACATGGGGAGAAAGCAGTTTGGAATTGGGTACCCTCGATGGAATCCTGGGGGCTGAGACTGGATCTAGGTCCAGGCACCTGTGGTCGGTAACAAAAATACTTAACCCTGCGAACAATTAGGAGCGTCAAACGATTTTTTAAAAAATTGCAAGATTTTAAAAAAGTTGTGATTAATTGCACTGTTAAACAATAATAGAATACTAATTTAAATGTATTGTAAATATTTTAAAATGTTTTCTACATTTTCATATATTGATTTCAATTACAATACAAAATGCAAAGTGTACAGTGCTCACTCTATATTACCTTTATTACAAATATTTGCAATGTAAGAAAGGGGTTAACAAGAGTATTACTGTCTTAATGAATCAAAGCCAGTCTTAACATCCATTTGAGCTTTTCTTTTCTTTTATCAGTTTTTCTTAAATGATGCACATTTAGCTGGATAGCACCGTTTCCTTATTATGGAAGCGAAGGAAAGGATTAATAGAGTGCTGTGAAGGGGAGTGGGTTTATGTCTAAAAAAACCTAGCAGATCCAGGAAAAATGCCAAATGCACTAAAGTCCCTGACTGATCATAGTTAATGGCTGTCTTTCTAAGCAAAGGTCATATTGATTTCTAGTTATTAAAAATAATTCTACATGAAGGGCATTTTAATGTAAAATATCTTTCTTTAACTGGTAATAGAGCTGTATTAGCTCTTCCAAGTGAAATGTTTTTAGAATGTCAGGTCCATGTTCATAGATCACGTTGCTCAAAGATCACTGGTAACTTCAGATACTACTACTCATGAGCAGTTAAAAAACGAACCAGCTTCTCATTTTTATGGCTGTCCTCTTTAAAATCAAGGTGGTAACCATAGCATATAAAATAAAAGGCTTCTGGTGTTTCAATTTTCAGTCTTAGAATTTAAGAGAAAGTTGTTGGATTAAGACCACAAGCATTTTTTATGCTATGTACTGTTTCAGTCACTATACAAAGACACAACTCTTAAGAGTTACTCTGTTGTGAGTAGTTTTAAAAAAAACCAAACCCACTGATTCTCTTGTTCCCTTGGCTGCTGGTAGAATGTTCCAGAGCCTTGGATCAGAACAGAAAAACCCTCTGGCAACGATGTAGGCTCAAACAAAGGCACTACCTATTAAAGCGGTGTTCATATATTC
The DNA here is from genome assembly GCA_007922175.1 of Pelusios castaneus. Taxonomy (NCBI): domain Eukaryota; kingdom Metazoa; phylum Chordata; order Testudines; family Pelomedusidae; genus Pelusios; species Pelusios castaneus. Next base: position 8,275,879 of record ML685865.1, read on the forward strand.
TTGTGGAATGTATATGCACCTAGATACTTGGGATAGGAGCAGCTGGGGAAGGTTTTTAGGTTTAATTGTAAGACCAGAGAGGTGCGCTCTTCTAAGTTAGTTGTATCACTAAATATTTTTAAATCAATATGCTTAAAAGGCAGCCAACATGTAGTCTTCCTAAATTGCACGTGATAAAGGAATATCTGTTTTACTGTATCTTTGTCAAAGTTCAAAAGATGATTAATGTTCCACAACGAACCCCCTACATTTTAAAGGCAGAATACAACCTATACTTGGATTGAGTAGCCATGAAGGAAGTAGGCAACACAGAGATTAGACTTCTATCAAGGATTTACGTCTGTAACTAGTCTTTATAGCAAGATGGCCCTGAGGTGAGCAGCGGATCTGTCTGTAATACCAAAAATGCCTTTATATTTGAAATTAGCACCTAGACTAATTTAATTGGGAATAATAACATCCAAAACAGTGAACTAATAAGGGGGCAGAATAGTCTTAAAGGAAAGAAAATGAAGTTGACATACTCAATTGTCTGTAGCTAGTGAAATAAGTGAGGCAGTATGATTTTTAATTTTGAAATGCTTTGATTATTTTAACCAGCAATAACTACATTGGACATGGCCCAATGTAACTTCAGTCCAAGCCAAAATATCCCATGGCGTCTTTACTAAATGAAGAAAACTCCCAGAAGACAAGCTGAAACAGGTCGACCCCATTTTAGTTATAAACAAATTGCTAGAGACCTGTTGCAATGGCAGCTTGGTGTTATGCCAGGATATAAAACAAGAATGAAACTTCCTAAAGGAAATTGGCAATGACTTTCTAATGCAAACTTTGTTGCAACTTCTGTTGAACGTGTATAATCAGCAATCTGCTTAGTTAAAAAAAAACCTGGCATAACATAAACATGACAACATTTCTATATTCCAATGTTAAATATTCATATTGTATTTGGCCCAGAATCTTGTCTCTGACAGTGGTCTTCAGAAGACGCCATAAGAAACCATACAGTATGCAGAAGTTGTGGTCTCTTCCTAATACAGGTCTTCTTAGGTGTCTTCCTAATACAGACTGGATTAAACCTAGAAGAATGAAGTTCTATATTGCTTCCCAGAATACTGTCATTAACTATTGTTGGTCTGGATATCATTTTCCAGCGGTGTAGCCATGTTAGTCTGTGTACAGCAAAAACAAGAGTCCTGTGGCACCTTAAAGACTAACACATTTCTTTGGACATAAATTTTCATAGGCTCCAACCTGCTTTGTCAGATACTTCCGACAAAGCGGGTTGGAGCCCATGAAAGCTTATGCCTGAAGAAATTTGTTAGTCTTTAAGGTGCCACAGACTCTAGTTGTTGTGTTTTTGCATGTACACATCTATTCCCCTTTTTGAATCATGCTATATTCTTGGCCTCAGTGACATCCTTTGTCCAAGAAGTGGCTTGATAGAAGGAATAATACTCTGATTAGAAATCGAGGTCAAAACGGAGGAAATTAAAAGTGTACTTAGTAAATAGCTTGGTGTGTAGTAGTGAAGAGAGAACCTGCTTTAAGGATTCAAAAATTGTCCTGCTTTCGACGTCTGGAAACTAAACTTGGAGGCTCTAATATGAATACAGGGCAACATGTCCACTACTTGGAGTTTAGACAGAATAGTATGGGATATATTAGAAAAGGGATGGAAATACAATCACAATTCATATTTTTTTTTCATGATACAAGCAGAGACCATGCGTTGGAGACCAGCCTATTCTCTACAAGTAATTGGTCACTTCCTCCTAAATGTTTTATGGCAGAAGAGTGTGTGGTAAATGTTTCTTTGACTGATTTTTGTGTAATGTTTTTGCACATGTAACATGGTCTAAAAACACAAAGCAAAATGGATGAACAGTTTCAAATGTGGAATCTCCGAAAACTTCTGGAATAAATTAAATGCCTTGTAAAATGGTTGGCATGAAAATGAAGATGAAATATTCTTTGGTAAAGGGGAGATGAGTGGAAATATGCATTGCTTCAGTACACTTCAGCAAACCAAAACAGCATGTTGGCATAGAACTTGTGGTTCATAAAGGTTAAGTTCCAGGCTCAGATAGCAGTCCGCTTTACTCTTTGGATTTCCTTAAGGATTTTTGTAATGTGTCCCCAGTTTTATCTTAGTGTAACTGATGAAGTGGGACTTCACCCACGAAAGCTCGTGCGAAAAAGAAATTTTAGTTTTAAAAAGTGCCACAGGACTTCTTGCTTATAATACAATTTTAGTTACTTGTTTACTGGTTTAGTTTTCCAATTTTGTCAAATTCCTGCTTACAAATAATGAAATCTCTAAATTAGGCAACTTTTTCTTAGAGGCAATTTAAAAACTAATTCATTTAATAAATTAACACTTTTATGAGACAGTGAACAAAGTGCTCTTTTAATCTTCTTTTTTCTTTTTTTTTAAAGGGAGTAACCCAGATTGACAATGATCTAAAATCAAGAGCATCAGCGTACAACAATCTGAAAGGAAACCTTCAGAACTTGGAAAGAAAGAATGCGTAAGTGGTCTTGCACTTCTCTAATAATGACTGTTGAATGGCAAAGTGTTAGTAATGCGAATATACTAAGTTTTGGCTTACTAGGTTTTAGAGGTGCCTATGTTTCTGAAATATATGTCATGAAAGTTAGCTTGTTTACTTGAGTGAACAAGCCTAAGATAGCAAAAGAATCACATAATTAGTAGCATTACTCAAGTAGAATGTTTTGCATACAACTATAGTGAAGTTTAGAAAAAAAAACAATTCGTTTTCTTACAATTAAGTATCTATGTAAAGTTCTCTTAAGAAAGTTTCTCCTTTTACTATTACTGTCTGAAAAAACCAATTAATATTTAACTTTATATCTTCCTCAAGTACAAACATTACCATGTGACTTGTCTCCCAAAACGCAGTTAGGTAAGCGATGTTAAGACAACATCGTAAATGGGTAAAGATAAAACTTAATGAAAATAAGGAGTCAGAATAACTTTAAATAACTGACGGTAACATTCTTCCCTTCCCTTCTGCGTGTGAACGGTCCTAAATGTAACCTAACCATGAGGTTCCCACTGGGGAAGTGTGGCCACACATCATTCGTATGCATTATGGCAAGGTAGGCCCAGTAGCTATAGGCTACATACAAACCTAAAGATAAATTTTTCAGAAATGAATTGGGCTCTTAAATCTCACTGAAAGTCAATAGTACTTTTGCACCTTAAGTCATTTTTGAAGATAGGACTTAAAAACACATAATTGACTGGAGAATTTGATAACTTTATTCACAACCCCTCCACACCTTATAGGGATTGGTTAGGCGCCTCAGTTGCTGCCATATCTCACAGTCTAATAGTGGCAGTAGAACTACTGATAACGCTTGTAAATAGTTTTGTCTTACTACTCTTTCTGTAACTGAAGTTTTTGTAAGTGCACTTTGCATGTTAGTAATCAGTTCTTAAGTGAAGTGAACTTTTGAAAATGTTGTTAACCAAAGACTACAAGTTCTGTCTCCCAAGTTTAAGATTTGAACTATGTTTTTACTATAGCAGCTCTTTTCTCCTACAGGGGAAGCTTACTAACTAGAAGTTTGGCTGACATTGTAAAGAAAGAGGACTTTGTACTTGATTCGGAATACTTAGTTACATTGGTGGTGGTTGTACCAAAGTAAGTAATCTCCTTGTACCAAATATTGGTTAAATATATATCCAAAATGCAAGTAAAACAACCGAAAAGTCTAGTGGCACTTTTAAAGACTAACACATTTATTTATTGTATGAGCTTTTGTGGGATTTTTCTCCCACAAAAGCTCATGTGAAAAATAAATGTTAGTCTTTAAAAGTGCCACTAGACTCTTTGGTTGTTTTGCTGAACTAGACTGACACCTTTTTATTTGCTCCAAAGGGGTAGCTGCAAGTTATACAATATGTGTTGCTAGAGTTAGGGAAGGACAGTTTTATACTATAGCTTTTAGACAGTTTTGAGACTGAAAACAATGAGGCCTAAACTTTAGATCTCTATCTGTGGCATAATGAGTTTGTGTGAGGATATTTTTTCACTGTTGACTTTATCATACGGGGTGCTCAGTACCCACAAATCCAATTGGAGACAATTTGGAATAGGTTCTTAATGTTTTGTATAGAAAGGTGATGCTCTTTGTTAATGCTGCAAAAGAGTTCCATGTAAAATAATAAAATCCAAGCAAAATACTGGATTAAAGTCAGGATTTCTTTCCTAATTTCCCTGAAGGAACTAGTCACTGATTTGCCTCATTATTTCAGTATTAGATTGTATCACAAACCTTAAGCTTTTTTAATACATTAAGGTTCCATTTTAGCTTCTTTATCCTCCTCCCACCTTATCGAGCATTGCCGTTAAATCGTGTACAACCTCTAGCAATTTGAGAACTACTCCTTTTAGTAGTCTTGTCACCTCACTAAAAGAGCGCTCTGCCTGACATCAGGGTCAAGAGGCATTCAGCTAGATGCTGAGTATCGTATAGGTCAGTGGTTTTCCAACCACGGGCCGGGACCCGGTACTGGGTCACGGTGCCTCCTGCTGAAAGCCTGAGATACATTGCTTGAGATGTCATTTTTGGGTCACAAGTGGTTTTTTTTTTGTTTGTTTGTTTGTTTTTTTTCAACTGGATCCCAAGAAAAAAAGTTTGAAAACCACTGATATAGATAACTTTTGAAAGTATTAGCTTACAGTTGAAAATCTGCTTCTCTCTCAAGGAGTGCCAACCTGAAACCCAAATTTTTATTTTTTTTAAGCGAACGAGGTGGAAAAGCTCACTGAATAGTTCTTGAATCAAAAACAGAGTAAACTGAAAGCATTTTATTGTGCTGCTTTTATATCACCTTGCTGTCCCTTTGGAGCCTGGGAAAGGATGGTGGGTTTCCAATTTATAATATATAAGCACAATAGCTACTAAATAGTAGTTCAGTAAGAATTAAGAAAAGGCTAGAGGCTGTAGCAAAGGACTGAGAGTAAAGACACATGGATAGTTGTTTTTTGTTCGTTTTTTTTGCTCTGACTTTGAGCAGGTTGCTTTGAGAATAGGTTCCTTTCCCCTCAAAAGCAGTAATACACCCACAAATCCATCATATTAATTTTGAGTCCTAGATGCGGAAAGTCTCTGAAAAGCTGGTTCTTAATCTTTGTACTTCCATTTACCCATCTCCTAAAAGGGAAGTAAACATCTCTTAGGAATATTGAGAGACTTAATTAAACAATGTTTCTCAGACATCTGGAGATCTCTGATAGGTGTTAAACATGTAATTATTAACTTAATTGTATAGCTGTGCCTGTTTAAAAAAAAGAAAACTTTGCCTTTTCCTTAAAGTAAAACAAAACAAAGAAACCTTCAAATTACAGACATGTTAACTTAATATGTTTAAAGATCAAATATTCTTTCTCAATTTCTTGGAGTCCTCAGTTGGGTTGTTTCCTTTGCAATACTTTCTGTCCTGATAAATAGGACAAGGGATCAAATTCTCTATCTTGTGTACTTTCTGATGTTCTCCAACTCTATGAGAGAAGCTTGACAAGCAGGAGGAGAAAACAATTTTCAAATATTCTTGTGTGTATCTTAATATTCAGGGGTTCTCTGCCTGTCTCTTGTCACCCTGGTTTTATTGTTGTAGCACTAAACTTTAATTCTAACCTGTTTGGTTTGTAGGTCAAATTATAATGACTGGATTAAGCAATATGAAACATTATCAGAGATGGTAGTTCCACGATCCAGCAAGTAAGTGGCTTTTTGGTAATTCAGCTCTTCAGGAGTAAATCTCTGGTTGACTTGAACTGTGTTTTAGTCATGCACAAGAGTGCCCCCTGACCCAAAATCTCTGGGACCTTTTATTTGTAATTGGATATTAATTACTAATTAATACCTGATTATAAAGTAATTGCCTACATTGTTTTATTAAATAGTTTTGTCTGGTTTCTCTTCCAAGTGCAATATTCTAAATGTTGAAAGTCTCTCTAAAGTCTGTAGTTCACAAGGTGTCTGTCAGACCCAGTGTTTATAAGGCATGGCCAGAAAAATTGAAGCAGAAAAATTAAACTAGTCCAGATGTGCTGTGTTAGTTCTGGGCCAGTGTCTTATTTTTTTAAAAAGTAAACCTAAAAATTGTCATCAGTGGCGGTAAGCTCTGTTTCCCTCACTAGCAGGGCGAAAAACAATTGAGTTATACCACTGGAAACCTGATACAGGATGAAGAGTTCGGGATGCATATGGTTCTGAACAGGGGTAGGGGTGGGGGGAAAGGTATCTAATGTGTGAAGATGTGTAATGTGTGTTTAGCACTCTAAGGCCATGATGATAATCATATTACCTAAAAAAATGTAAAAGGAGGCATACAGTATATGATGGTGTTGAGAATATTTGGTCTGGGAAGGGCTGCTGTGAGGGTAACTATGTTGTGTAGTGTTTTGGGGGATGGTGCAGGAAGCAGGATGATCCTTGTGAGTGCAGATCCTGTGTGTGTGTTTTTTGGTGGGGAGAACATTTGGGGACACGCCGGAGGATTGGCTGGGGAAAATCCACTGACCTTTACTACTTTTTTTTAAAGACATGATTCTTTCCCTTGAACTTACCGTGTAAACTTAATACAACAAATGTTCGTAAAAAAAAAATGAGAGAAGTGGTGGGGCGGATAACAGCAACAGTATATAACATATTAACTCGAGTGCATGTAATCTTGATGCCTCACATCCAGTTCTCTCTGTTTTTGTTACCATTTCTGCCCCTTATTACTTGTAGTTGGAAGTGAGGATTTTTAGAGGAATCTGAATGTGGTAAGGGAGATGCGTAGGCAAACTGTGTTTGAAGTGTTAAGAGCATTATAATTACTAAGGCTAAAAAAAATTCCACTTCCTATTTGAGCATAATTTCCCAGTTTGTTTGTTTTTCTGGTAGCTTATTTTGATTAAGTATGTTCTTGCACATTTTACTCTTAGAGTTGGGGAAGGGTGGGTGATGTAAATCAGGTGCATTGAGTGACAAATTACATGGGAATGAGGAATGGGATAGATGCCTCAAACTGTTCATGCCAGACATAGCATTTGAGCTTTTAGAAAGATTAACTTTTGTGATGAAAGACACAGTGTATGGAGATGTTAACTGGGTTCATTTAGAGCACCTGTTCCAGGATGGCCAGCGCAGTTCCATGCCACTCAGTCATTCGCTCTTAGTTCACTGCTAACGCTGCAACTTCTGTCCCTTTGTAGTTGCACCCATTTCCTTTCACCCAAAAAACCAAAATAAATGCAATAGCTGAAAGCTTTCATACATCCACTAAAATGAAATCAGCTCAGATTAATTTCCAGTAAAACCTTACTTTAAATTGCAGAAATAGCAGGTTTAGCGCAGCTAACAGTTTTGCTCCAGGAAGTGTTCACTGAATGTGAAATGGAAATAATTCTTCTCTTGCGTAAGGGTAAGGAAGGTGAGTGCCTGCACTACAATTACTCTTCTCTATGGTAATAAACTCTGGGAACTAAGTAGTGTAGGGTGGCTCTACAACCATTCATAAGCAACTAAATTGGACTTGCTAGTTCTGAGTAACTGTGATGCTTCAGTCCTATAATGGTTCTAAACCTGTGAGTTATAATACTTTTTTTTTTTTTTTTTTTTTCTTTACACAGTGTTCTTTCTGAGGACCAAGATAGTTACCTCTGTAATGTCACCTTGTTCAGGAAGGCAGTGGATGACTTCAGACACAAAGCTAGGGAATACAAGTAAGATCATGTGTTTAGACTGATTGCTTATTTAAGTTACTCTACACAGCCACTTGCAGTTTTTTCCCTCTCCAAATGTAGGTTTATGGTCCGTGATTTTCAGTACAATGAAGAAGAGATGAAAGCAGACAAAGAAGAAATGAACAGGCTATCTACTGACAAAAAGAAACAGTTTGTAAGTTGGCTTAAACGAAATATTATTTTGGGTGGGAATTACTGTAACTGAGCATGTAGGCATGAAAAGGTCACTGCTGTGATCGTCCTCAGACCACAAAGCTCACAACAAGAGTTCTTTTCTCTGTTAGGTCTGCTTTTAGTCTGAGACGCAATTTCCCGGAGATGGTGATCCTCAAGATAAGGGTTATACTTCATTCCACAACTTACATGCAAATGACTTTTTGATATTGAATAACTCATCAAAGGGTAACTCGGTCCCAAAAGGACCTTGATAATATCAATTGTTCCACTACATTCATGCTTGCAATACAGCGAGTTCTAGTTATGAACTCACTTAAAGGCACTGTAGCCTTTCTAAAAACATGACAGATGTAGCTCCTAGCATTACAAAGTCCTTTTTATAAAATATACAACTGTTTTCAGTTCAAAAACATTCATTTAGATAGACTGTGGTGTCCAAGCGATAAGCTAAAACTAAATTCTCTCCTCTTTTGTAGAGGAAAAACAATACATTAAATTGTCCTTCCTCAGTGGTACAAGGTAATTGGCCAGATCCTTGGCTTTGGCTGAGGTAAATGAGGATAGGGATTGCAGCTGTGCTGTCTGTGATCCCTTGGTCACAGGGCTCTATGTGGGCTGCTCTATGGTGGGTCTGTCTAACCCAGTGCTTCTCAGATTGAGGCCTGAGACCCACAAATGGCTCTTCAATGTGTGTCCTGTGGCTCTTTGCAGCACATATTAAAATTCTGTGTAATTTATTTATTAACTGATTTTAAGCTGGTAACCAATCAGGATCCTTTTACTATGTTAACAATTGTAGATGATAAAATAATATTTGGTTAGTCATTTTGCTGTGAGAATAAATTAGCTATATATACAAACTAAATATTCCCACTTGTACAGTTGAAATGTGAATCTAAAATGCAGTAAATGGAACAACAAATTCAAACTACTGTGGCTTTTCTGGATAACGTTGATTACCAATCTGGCTTTTGAATCACTGAGGTCTAAGGATCACTGGTCTAACTTTGGGGGCTGCCAGCAGGCCTAAGTGGCCCCTAAGGCTCTAAGCATCCCTAGTGCATAAAAGAGCGGTGGCCACATGCCCTAGACCAACAAGTAGGAGTCTTCACAGAGCATCTGTCCTATCCAGGGATCTCCCTGTGCAAAGTTGATCTTAACAGTATGGTTTCTGAGGTTTAGGGCTGCTTCATACCAGTGGAGTGGAGCAAAGCAGTGGAGGCATGACTCAGGATTGTAGCCATAATTTTCAGAGTTAATACATTTCTATGGGCTAACACAGCAGCAGTGTGATTACAAACTTCACAAATAGCTATCTGGGTAGTCTAAAAGTCCCATGTAGTGTCAGTAAAACCAAGTGCAATTTTCATATGAGATCCCTACTGTACTGTCACTATACTAAAATAATTTGAAGTTAGCTGTGCAGTGTCTACTCCAAGTTTTTTGTGTATGTAGTAACACCACTCTAAACATTGAGTGTCAGTTTAAACATATTTTAATAAGGCTGAATCCTTTGATGCTTTTATAAATAACTCCGTCTCTCCTTCCCACCTCTTTTCTCCCCACCCCCACAAAGGGACCTCTGGTTCGATGGTTGAAAGTGAATTTCAGCGAAGCATTCATTGCATGGATTCATGTGAAAGCATTGCGAGTTTTTGTTGAATCTGTTCTAAGGTAAACAAGCTTGGATTTCAGTAGCACTCTTTATCCTGGGTTTAAAACAAAAAAAGCTATTTGGAGCTACTTTTAGATAACTAAGGATCTTAATCCATGCACCATCTGACTCAGTTCAATCTGTACTGTTCTTGGAGGTGATTGTACCCTACTCCTTTAAGAGTCTTTGCCTCTGTGTATTAGAGCAGGAAGTCTTCATTGGCTGTTAATCGTTTGCTTTAATTGAATGGCTTGTAGAAGAAGCCTTTCTTAACTTATAAATACAAACCGTAAATAAAATGGTGTATTTTAAAATACATAGAGAAAACAAAGCACTCGGTTAACCCAGTTTAATGCAAAACTGTTCAGGCTTTGAAGCATTCAAAGCAACCCAGACTCCTCACAAAGTTCCAATTCAATTTTTTTCCATAGCATGTGGGTTTGTTTTCTCATATCCTGCTTTCCTCTCATTCATAAGTGAATAAAAAGTATAGCTAATAAGTTTTGATTAAAATAACTGGAAAATTCAGCAAAGAAAATGGGTTGTTAGAATAGAAACATCTGGTGTGCAATGGAAATTTGCAGCTGTCCCATTTGAACAGTTACTGAAAGTTGCTTGGTACTTTTTTATTTCTAGTAACAAAACAGTGTAAAGAATAAAATGAGGTAAGTGAAGGAGCAATGTTGAAAGGATGTCAGAAACTGATAATAAAATCTTAAGTTAATTTAATAGGGCTCTTCCACAGCTAGCCCATCCCACAGCTGTGCAGGCTTGTTACTTTGGGAGATGATGTGGGTAAAAATTCTTAGAATGAAAACTGTTGAAAATGAGTATTCACTTAGAGAAGTTAAAAGGTGACTGTGAGGAGGGAATGACATGAAAGGGGGCTCTTGCCTTTCCACATAATTGCACAGAGGAGATCTTTCAATCTCTATAAGTTGCCTTGTTGCTATCCCAAGAATTTGAAGTAAGCTAACGGAAGCTTCAAAACTTAAAAAAATGAAGATAAAATAAAGTATGCGTGTTGAAGGGTGAGGGTGGGGGTTAAGCTTGGTAAGAATGAATATAGGAATTCAATATTGAACATGGAAGGAATACAAAAACAGGTGTCTAAATACTAGGTTTCTCTTCTTAAAATTCTTTCCCAAGATGCTCAATATGATGAAACAATAACAATGTGGTTTAAGACAGTACTTCGTCCTGCTGTAAGTGCAGAGGACTGGACTCGATGACCTCTCATCCCTTCCAGATTCTGTGATTCCCAAAATTAAAAAATAATAAGCAGATGTTTTATTATCAGGAACCAGAAACCTTTAGCAAGGCCTCTTCCCCCTAAAATATGGTACTGCACAGTATGAGATAAGAACGAATAAACTCTTCTGCTACTTTAAAAAAATCTCATTCCTATTTGTCTCAACTGTTTGCTTGCTCTTTCAGGTATGGTTTGCCAGTTAATTTCCAGGCAATGCTCCTTCAACCCAATAAGAAAACAATGAAGAAACTGAGGGAAGTTTTGAATGACTTATACAAACACCTTGATAGCAGTGCAGCAGCTATCATTGATGTAAGTAACTTCTGTAATTATTGTAACTGGTATTTGTGTCCAGCTGCCACTCACATTCAGCCCTACAGCGGTTAGTCGGTTGGTAAAGCTAAGTGGGATCCATCTACCACATGGTACAGTGTTAATCACTTAAAAGTATTGCTCCTTAAGGAAAAAACCACAGGCAGCTAGGCTTCTCTGAATGCTGTCTTAACAAGAAATATGCTCTATGGACTGTCTTGGGACAGGTCACAAAACGTGTTTCAGGAGCTGTCTTTTTAAAACATCCCCTCTCAGTTAGGAACAATGATTCCTCACTGCTCTCCTTCAGTGCAAGAACCATTTCATCTTATTGGCACTAAATCAGTGGAGCTCTCCAGACACTTTCTGCATGGGTTGTTGCAAAGGAGGAAGTACTCAGATGACAACCCAGTCACCTGAAGAGTTGTTTCTATACTCTGGGGGATTGCTGTGGGCCCAACACACACTGTGGGCATTTTGTAGAGCCCCTATCCATGTTGGCACAGTAAAAAGAAAATAGTTGGAACATCAAGACAAATGAGCTGAGAACAAACACCTTCAATCAAGTTTTTTAATTTAATTTTGAATGAGTACAAATAACACCGGATATATTTGTCATTTCCAGTCTGAGGGATTAAAAACCAAAGAAAGCCTGCCTGCTGTAACAGTTTCAGCAGGGGCATGAATGGCCATGTAGTCAGAATCTCTCTTCCCACCTTTTAGTGGTCGCCGCGTGCTGGGAAAGCATGCAGTGCGGCTGCCAATGCTGTACTTGTTTTGCATTTAGATAAAACCTCCGTGTCCAATGCCCTCATCTTTCATGTGCAGTTGAGAATTTAAAAAGTCAGTGTCTTAAGAGACCAAAATGCAGGTAATACGTAAATTCCAGCCAAATAGTTATGCAGGTTCCTTCTTGTACTAAAAGGGTTCTTGAAACATTTTCAAAAGTCAATGTTGGTCAGAAGTAGGGAATGAAATATATATTTCATCCTGCAGACTAACTTTCAGACTTTTGGATCAGCTGAATTTTCCTTAAGTACAATTTTTAGCTTTGCAGAATACAATAATTTAATAAAATTGGGATATAAATAAACCTAAATTTCACTTGCACTGATTCTTCATGTTCTCCTTTGGATTTCCAAACTGGAAAATAGTTAAACAAAACTGCATTACTTAAACGTTGCTATTTTATGGAAAATACTTTAATATAAACTACTGTAGAGCATTAGGACTAACACAGGAATCACTGAAGATTATGTAACGCTGAGAAACAGAAAAAGGAAACAACTCTACTTTTGTTCCACATAGTATTGTTATGGAACAAAAGCCAAATGTCATTTAATATAAAATGAGGTATGGACTACTGATGCAAACCTATCCTTATTTTTGTAAGGGAAGATGTTTTTCTTTATCTGCTTTTTTCCCATTTTGGGAAGTGTGATGGCGCATTATCGTTTTCTTCCCTTTCGTTTATGTGCTGGACAAAACATAATCCAAAACCTAAAATTCATGTAGTTTTTTCATTTTTAGGTTTGAAGTCTTGCATGACTGTCATGCATCTTAACTGTTTGACACTGTCATGTCATCTACTGAATAAGACACTGACAAATACATTGTAACAAGTATAGTCATCTTGTTTTCCACAGGCAACTATGGATATTCCAGGCTTAAATCTCAGTCAACAGGAATACTACCCATACGTCTACTACAAGATTGATTGCAATTTGCTGGACTTCAAGTAAACCTTTCCTTCTCCTGACAATCCTCTCGTAGTGTTCGTGTAAACAAGTGAAGTTGAAGTACAATGATACTTTTAACTCTGATAATCCTATGCTTGCTTCTTACTCCCTTTCCTTAGGTGAATTTTCCCCATGGTGGTCCATCTCTTGACATTTTCTTTTTAAAGAAAAGTGTAGGCATTACTGCTTTTAATCAATCAAGTCTGTAAATGTATATTGAGAGAATCAGAGTATTTATAAACAGTCATTTATTTAAAGAAAAGGGTAATTCCTCTTTCATAGGGTGATCTGCATTAATTTCATTTACCATTGTTCCTAAAGACCTTGTTTACAAAGGATGATAGTGTAAACATTTATGCCATTTTGTTCTCTGTATTTAATAGATATGCAGGTTAACGTTGTTGAATTGTGATGTAAAGTATGTGAGATTGAGATGCAATCTGTGCTTTCAAAACATTTTAAATTACAATCCATAAACACTGTCACCATACACGGGAGAAAATAAAGATCCCTGTGCAAATGTATTGTCGGTCTTATTGTGATGCATAAACTGGAGAGGACTCCAGCCAAACACTACTACAGCTAATGCAAAGATGTAGTATGTGCTGTATGTGATAGTATAGAAATGCAGTTTGAACTTAACCCAAATTTGATGCAAGGTAAACTAAAATAAACTTCTGCATTGTTGTGAGAAATACTGGAGCAGATTATATTCCTGTAATATAAAGTTCCATATGTGACTGGACATGCGTGCGCGCACACACCTAAAACTGGCTCTTAGAGACAGTCATGGCCTACTGTCTGGAGAAGTAGAAGAGACCTACTCAGCATTTCTACTTTTATGTGTATGTAGTGCTCTGTCTTCATTCATTTGACCACTCTCTCTAGAATTTTAGGTGCTACATTATATAAAAAAGTTGCTGCTTGTCTGTATCCACATCACACAAGCTGTCCCCAAAATAATTGGTAGAGCATGTATTTTAGAAAAACATCCAGCTCTGATTTAAAAACTGGCTGGAGAATCCATCGTGATAAATTGCTCTAATTACTTTTGCTGTTTAAAAACTTATGCCCTATTTCCAGTCTGAATTTGTCTAGCTTCAACTGCCCGTCACTGGGTTGTGTTAGATCTTTCTTGGATAGATTGAAGAGCCTATTATTAAATATTTGTTCTCTAGTCTGTAAGTACCTACATAATCAAGGCACTCCTTAACTTTTCTTTGTTACACTCAGAGCTCAATCTATTCAGTTTATCACTAAGGCTTGTCTTTTCTAATCCTTTAATCATTCTCCTGGCTCTTCTCGGTGCTCACTCCAATTCATCAACATCCTAGGATTATGCCTTTGGGCACCTGAACTGGCCACAAAAGAAATCTGTTAACTCCTGGCACTGCTATTACAAATTCATTTTGTATAGTTCCATTACATACTGTACCTGAACCCTTTAAACGAATGAAATACAAGATAGCGGGCAGCACAAGGTATGAATTTAGTGATGTGAAGACCTTCTGTGATTGTTGCAGGTTTGAGAGAGAAGAGAGTGGTGGCAGATGGAGTGGTAAGGAGCAATTGTTGAACTGACGGCCGAGCCGGCTTCCAAACCACTCATTCTCCTCCTCGAAGTGCTAAAGTGTTAAAACTATTTTCAGTTTTTTAAAAAAGCTTTAAATGTGAGATAAACAGGCAAAAGCAAAGTAGTTTAAAATGAAGGCTTGTACCGTGTAAATCCTATTGTACAATCTACTATTGTATTGGTCTTGAATTACTGCTTGCTAATACAAGATGCACATGAACACAAGATATTAAGTATGGCACATCCAAGCAAAAATTACTATACCATGTGTAACATCTTAATATAAACTCTTTTCTGTTAAAGAACCTACTCTGAGTGGATCACTCCATAGTCGCTCTGTTCTTTATGCTCCTCCTGAAAATCTAGACCATAGGGTGACAGTCTGGCACTGCTTATGGTCTCATGTTCTCCTACAACTTACTGAGCCCCTTAAACTTTCCTTGAAGATCCAGTAGCACCTGATCTCATCAGGCTTCCTCATCTGTGTCATTCATTCATTCTTAAACTCAATGGCACGTAACATGGGGATTGCTTGGGGTTTCAGCTCTTTGTACTAGAAGTAGTACCTGGAGGCCAGAATCAGAGATCAAGGCCTACTGAGCTAGGCACAGCATGTTTTGTTGAAGGGATGTGTATTCCTAATTTGTATTAAGCTTTTGTAGCAGATAAAACACCTGTCGTCTCAGCAGCTGCTATCAACCAAATAAATCAAGCTTGTCCTGTTTATTGTCTCCATTAGAGGGTGTCTCCATTAGAGGGTGCTGACAGACTTACAAGTATGATATTCCTAAACGCACATATAAAGTTTATGCTCAGTTCTTAATGCATGTTAATTTGATTCACTAAGAATTAAAGCGACAGTGTTTTGTTGCTCATTCTTCACAACATATAAGGAAAAATGTTTATGTTCAATAAATATCAGTCTTGCAAAAATACATGCTCCCCCTATCAGTCAATAATATGGGAATACTTCCCAGTGATCCAAGGTGAGGACTGAAGTCCTTGATCAGTAATTTCCTCCCAGCTATACCCCTCCAGCAAATAGATGAAGTATGTGTCAATGAATATACTATGATCTATATTTAACAATTAATTGGAACAGAAGACCACAAAACTTAACTTCAGAAAGTATTCAGAATTACTGACTAATGTCTTAATGAACAGGAAAAGTTGCAGAGGAGAAAATTACTAGTTGAATGTCTTAAGGTTATACTCTTTAAAAAAAAAAGAGTAACTCACATACTCATGGGCTATGGTTTACTGTGTTTTTCAGTGAGGCAGCACTCCTTTGAGTGGGTCATTGAATGTAACACCTCCATAGCATCAAACAGGCAGTGATTTGACACATGGCCACACACTACGTTCTCTCTTCTTTGTTAACACATACTCATCTTCCTTGATTGGAGCTCTTTCAAAGTGCTCATCATCATTTAGTAAATTGCAGTACTCAAATGAAACAAGGTCCTGTGTTACTGCATGCATAACTTATAACATGTAGAGCATCCATTTCGCTTCCCTTCCTCAGGATCCTGTTGTATTCACTTACACCCTGCTGTGTGTTCCCAATTCCCATCCAGTCTTAATTCTACCCTTCTGTCTTTCCACATTCCCTATGATCCACTATCTCTTCTGCTCTCATGTTCTCTTCTCCCCATGCTCTAAAGTTATGTACAATATAGAAGAGCAGAGGAGACAAACCCCTTCAATCCTAGAAGCCCTGCCCCAGAAGGCTGGAGCAGGTGCCCTGGATAATTAGGGCTGAAGCAGGTCTTAATTATCATAGAGGGAACACAGGAAACCTGCCCAGTGGGGTATATAAGGACCGGTACAGCAAACCAAAGGGTGGGAGGTGTGACTGTCTGTAACTACTTTAAATATGTGAATCATTTGTGGGGTCCTGGACGCTGTGGAAGTGTGACTGGTGGGTCAAAAAGGGGCCAATGCTGAGCAGCCTGTTCCATTTGGGGGCTTGTCCAGGATCTGGACCTCCTAACCACTGCATCTAGTGGAGGCTAGCATGGAGGAGACGCTTCAGTGGCTGGTCAAGATGGTCCAAGTGCTGCAGCAGTTTCCCCAAGCTGAGCGACAGGAGCTGCGAGAATGGCAGGCAGAGCAGAAGTACCTGCGGGACTCTGTAAGGGAGCAGGCTGATGCCACTCAAAAACTGCTGCAACAGGCAGAGAGTCCAGCATTGGTGGAGGGTGGCAGGGCAAGTGTCTGGGGGCTCTGCAAAATGCGCCTGAGTGATGACACAGATGCCTACCGTGGGGCTTTTGAGAGGGTAGCAACAGCTGTGAGCTGGGAGAGGACTTACCTGGGTGCTGTGCCTTGCACCAGACTTAGGGGGTGAGGCCCAGGCAGCCTATGTGGCCCTTGGAGAGGCCCAGGCCCGTGATACTGTTACGGCTGCCATCCTGGACCGGGTTGGGCTGTCAGCCAAGAAGTACTGCCAATGGTTCCACGTAGCCCGGTGGAGGGAGGGTATACGACCGTGGGTGTTTGCCTAGCGATTGACAGACAGGGCAACCTGTGCCCAGGGGGCAGGGGCAGGGGCAGGGCTGGGTGGCTCATAGCGCACCACGTGCAGCCTCCCAGTGTGCTGGGGTGCCTGGCTGGGAGACCATGTGGCTTCCCACTGTGCCAGCAGCCCCCTTACCCCCTATGTGCCAGAGGGTGGGGGGGGGTCTGCTGGATTGGCGCACAGCGTGGTGGCCCATGTCCCCAGGAGGCTGCGCTGGAGGCCACCACGCTGCGCACCAGCAGCCCTGTCCCCCACCCTCCCCGCACATTAGCCGGAGCAGGGCCAGGACAGGAGCACTCTCTGACCCCAGCCCCGGGACTCCTGTGGGTGGGAGGGACCCCACAGTAGGGGGGACAAGCCGGGGAGGCCCCTGTGGTCAGAGGCAGCCTGAGGCTGCTGGGTCACTTAATCCAGCCCTGGGTGAATTGACTGGTTCAGTGAAATTGGGGAGGGATGTAGAAGGGCAGAGGAGATAAACCCCCTCAGTCCTTCTAGAAGCCCTGCCTCGGAAGGCTGGATCAGGCCCTGCTCATCCCAGAGGGAACACTGGGAACCTGGCTCAGCTGGGTATACAAGGACTGGGACAGGAAATCAAAGAGGGGGAAGTGTGGCCTTAGGTGCTTACCGTCTGCCTATGATAGCCAAGGGAAAAGAGCTAAACCCTAAACCTCCTAGGCCCTGAACAAACCCTGAAGCTGGAAGGGCGGCTGTTGGGCAAGACTGAAGTTGCTGGGAAGAGAGGAATGACTGTCTGTAACTACTGTAAATAAAGAGCTCAGGGGAGAGCAATGCAGGAGTTGTGAATCCTTTGTGGGGTCCTGGGCACCGAGGAAGCGGGACCGGTGGGTCAGAAAGGGGCCAACACCGAGTGGCCTGTTAAAACAGTTCATTACGGGGTGATTTCCTACTCCCTCCACATTCTTGCCCTCATCACTGAAACTTGTATCTCTTCTCTGACTCAGCCTCATATCTACATTGGCCTCTCCTTTGACACTCCACACTGACTTGTTCCAAAGGGGTAGCCGTGTTAGTCTACTGCAGAAGAACAAACAGAGCCCCGTAACAGCAAATCAAAATAGATGTTAGGATTCAAACACCGAGGAACAGCACACAGAGGAAGGTGAGTGAGGTCAAATCACTGGTTGTAATGAGAAAAAAATCTGGGATTTAAGAAAAAACAGGGACTATGGATTTTTTTCTCATTACAACAGGTGATTTGACCTCACTCACCTTTCTCTGTGTGCTGTTCCCCAGTGTTTGAATCCTAACATCTATTTTGATTTGCTGTTACAGCCTGACCTGATCCTATGTCATACACTCCCCTGCATTTAATTTTATCCCATTCTGTAATGAAACAATATTGGTCAGCCTGATAGGCAGTGATGCAGCACATGCTGGCAGCTTAACTGCTAAGGTTTTGGTGGGGTTTTTGGTAAGTACCCTAGAAAAGGAGAGATTTGAAGATGGCAGATGTTTGTGGGGAGTGTCTCCTAAGCATGAGGGGCAGCATGGGAGAAAGTGCAGCGGTGCTTGTTTGAAAATGTAGCTTGTTGGCAATGGAGGCTGGACTCATGGGTTGATCATCTTGACAGTGAATGAGAGTTGTGAATAGGTATGGTGGGAAGAGCTTATGGTGGGAAGGGCTTTGAAAACTCAAGACATACATTTGATGCAGTAGAAGAAAGTGGAGCCAGCAAAGGGAAGCACAGAGAAGTGACAAAGTCAACACAATGAGCTGGAAAAATGATTTTTGCGGCAATTTTCTGAATGGATATGAGCAACAGAAGACTGCATCTCTCAAGGCTGGAGAAAAGGACGTTTCCGTAATCAAGATGTGAGATGAGATTCTAAATGAAAGGGGAGTTTTGGCTGCATGGATAGATGGGAAAGACCATAATTTAGAGATGCCATCATGGAAGAATTAGTAAGATTTAGACAGGAATGTGTCAGAGAGAGAGAGAAAAATTTTAGATTGGACAGAAGAATGCAGGTCTGGAGTAGAGAAGTAGGCAGGCCAAGGACTTGGCATAAAGGTAAGAGTTGAATTTGTGTTTGCCAATTACCCAGAGATAAGGTGGAGAAGGAGAAGGACACCAGGAAAAGTTTGAGGGGAAATGAGGAGGATCCTTGGAAGGAGCATTTAGAGAGAGGAAGCAGGGAACTAGGAAAGGTAGAGTCACAGAAATCAAGCGTATAAGACTGATGTTAGATAGGCTACTGAAAGCCACTAACGAATGGCCACTGGGACATTAGAACTCAGTCAATCACTGCCCTTCTATATAGCTAACGGGTGCAAAATTCACTTGGCTGTAATGACTCGATGGTATGAGAGAGCGAGACTGCCTGCACATGTCACTAGAAGATTAACTTGCCCAAATGTCATGGCTCTTTAAAGAGTCTGTGGCTGCACATTAGCATGGACATCAGTGCTTGGAAAGCTGCCTCCCGTGCTGCTCTCTTGGCTCTGCTACGTACTGCAGGAGCGCTGCTGGTGTTGGGGAAAAGATTTAAAGTTAAAAAGATCAGGAAATGGTGTTTGGGTTCCACAAGGAATGGACAGGCCCTAGAGCGGGCAGGGTGCCAATGTACTTTGCCGCTTGCCCAGGCTGGCTCACTGCCAAAGGCAGACAGTCTGCCCAGAGACAGGGACCGTGCGCAGTGGTTTGAGTGCGGCGTGCGAAGAGGCTTGAGTGCCGTGTGCAGCCCCAAGCTCTGGGCTGGGATTGCTCAGCGTACTTTGATAAAAGGACTTGTGTGTGCGGGAAGCAGGGCTGTCCGTCAGAGAGGCAGCCCTGTGACGTTGCTTTGCGCGGTCGGCGGACCAAGATTCTCAGACCAGGACGAGAAGCAGACGGCCCAAGTCAGGGGGACTGCGGACCTGGACCTAGAAGCAGACAAGTGGACTGTCGACCTGAGGCCCGTAATGGAGACTCACCACCCTTCTGGCCAAGCAGACAATCGGAGTACCAACGCCCTGCTGGGTGAAGAAAGATTGTGAATAAGAGGCCTCCCTTGGTTGGTGGATGGGATACACATTTAGATGGGGTTCTTATTAGTCATTTTACTTACCTGTGTTTGTTCCTCTGCTATTCTTTGTCCTATTAATAAACGGGTGTTATTCATTAATCAGAGAAGAGAGTTCTTGACTGGTTCCTTTCCCTAGTCAAGCTAGTCACAGCTGACATATGCTGATGACAGGGTCACACCTGAGCTGAGCTGATTGATCCAGGGTCATCTAGCTAGATTTTGGCTAACACTGGAGGCAAGACTGCAGGGGGGATCCCTTAAAAGGCAGAGCCACATAGCACCAATCTCTCTAACACAGCCCTGTAAACCAGCGTCTCAACAGCAAATTAAGGGCCAGATTTACCACTATCCTTTGACAGCCTCATATTACTCCGATGCTTAAAATCAGCTGTTAAGGTTTATGTGACACACATTCAAATCATTTTAAAAATTGTACAGCAGCATTCTTTGTAGGCTTCATGCTCAGTGTTCATATATTACGCTTTTAATTAAAACTTTAAAAATTCCCAAACTACATTAAGATAAAGGGAGGTCGAAAGTGTGAATTAGTCATCTGAGTTAAAGAATTACAGGGATCTTGTAGTTATACCCAAATATTACAAATGCAAGAAATTCAGAATTAAAGTTACAATCAAAAGAAATCAAAACATGTTTGGGTGCGTTACCTGGGCATTTCTTATCCTGCCATCCTTAGCTCGATCTGTAGTGATTCCATAAGGAGGAAAAAATCTGAGAAAGTCAATATCTATAATAATTAATGTTATCTAATGAGGTTGCAAATAAAACTAGTGGGGAAAATTTTAAAGTTTTTCATCAGAAAATGCTGATTTGTTTACCTGGAAACTTTTCTTGGGAGCACATCAGTTTCAATGGAACTTTCGCCAGGAAACACTTCTTAGATCCAGGATGGATTTTCAGGGGGAAGAAAAGAGAAACTCCCCACCCCTGCATGGTCTGGGATTGAAGCTGAGTTTCCCATGTCAGATGAGTGCCCTAATCACTGGTCTATAGGGCCCCCTCATCTTTTTTTTATAGAAATCTTTGAAAGCTGTCAGTTTCTCCTGCTGCAAAACAGGAAACATTTTGATATGTCAGATGTTTCCAGGGTGGGAAAACCACTTCCCACGGAGCTCTGTTTACAAACACCAAAAACATTCCAGTGTGGATAAGACATTTTATAGTTCCATTATACTTTTTTTGTCCAGAAATTGTAATAATAATGTGATTATTTCTACAGTGCCAGAGGTACTTGTGGTGCTTTAGAGATAAATACAAGGAAACAAGTCTGTGCCCCAAAGAACTTGCAATCCAACCGAAATAGTCAACAGCTAAGTTGGTGGGTTCTGTTTGTCGGGATGGATAGAATCAATCAGAGACCTGCTGATCCCTCCCCCAGAACTGGGGCCTCTTGGCAGTCCACAGAGAGGCCTCTGTGAAGGTACTGGTGGGGTTTCAAAGAGGGAGGCATGCTGAAGAACTATGTTGCTCTCAGCCAGATCCACGGGTGAAGAGTAATATGGAGGAATTAATATGTAAATATAAGTTACTTAACTTTGTTCCTAAGTATGATAGCAAAAACTCAAGTTATTCATCAAGAATACACAATATGGGGCAGCCTATCTGCAAGAACCGAGACCAGTTTCAGTGTGAGAACAGACAGACATAGTTTCATGTTGTTTTATCCTTCAGTAACTCTCTGCATATCCCTGACTAAATGTTTTCTGCCTTGATTTTTTTCTTTTCTTAACTATCGACACCCATACGCTCATTCAGTTTCCCATGTTCCTTGTTTTTCTCCTTCCTGATTTTAAAAACAAACACTTTTGCACAGGTTGCAGTTTAGAACAGTTTTTCAGGTTGCTAAGCAACAACCCGCCTTTCAATGCAGCCTGCTTTCCATACAAGATATACTGAATCCTCTTTAACTACTGTAGCTATGTGGCAGTCTTATATGCCACCTGCATTTTCAGAGGGGATTAGTGGCAGTGGGTAAGAATGTGGGGAGCGGGGGATTCAATCTTTCACTTATCTTGCTGATTCACTTTTGAGATTTACGTTGGGCTGCATGACTTCATACGAATCTTCAGAGAAAGCAAACATGCCATGAACATTAGTGCAATTCTCTCTGCCAGCATTGTGCTGGAAATGCTTTTGTGGCTCTTTACCAAAGCTCTTTGGGGCTTACACGGTAGGTTTGTTAAACAATTAACTGTTAGCAGGCAACTTGAGAGATGACCAGAAAGAGGAGATTCCTGTTTAAAAAACACAGGCAGTCTCAATCGGGAAAGACACAAAACCATGTGATTTAAAATACCAGCCATGCTGCACATATAGTGAAAACTCATAGGGTGCATCTACGCTTAGTCTTACACTTACGCTTAAACTACTCAACGTCCACACTGGGCTTTCCTTAAGTCGACTCAATAACACTTCGTTTTAGGTCGATTTAACGCTTAAGTCAACCTTATAAAGTTGATTTAAGCCAGTGTGGACGGGGATTAGTGCCCAAATCGACCTTATTAAGTCAACTTAAAGTGTTAAGTCGACTTAATAAGGTTGAAAAGGGGCTATGTCTACACTAGAAAAGTTA
>ML685865.1:8298895-8310300 GCA_007922175.1 Pelusios castaneus
ATCTGTTAGTCTTTAAAAGTGCCACAAGACTCTGTTGTCTTTCCATAGAAAGATAGAGTATGGATAGAATTAAAACCTATAATACAAATCCTTATCAACCTGCCAATCAAGTAGCATGCACCATGAGTTATAGGACTGTCTGTGACAGTTCAGCAAAAGTAATTCTGAAGTTAGAACTGAAACAATTGCTTAATTATTAAATCTTCCATTTTAAAAATTAGCTTCCCACGCAATGCAAATTCATAAGTATGCATCTTTTACCACGTATTCAAATCTACCTCTAAGAAGCCATTCATTTAATGTAACATCACAATTCCATGCTATCTGAAAAAATCTGGATGCTCAAGTTTCTCTGTTCATGAATGCCTACTCTAAGTTCCTTTTAACTCCCTGTAAAATTTCCTGAAGTTTATTCTATAGTCCAGCATGGAACTTGGACACTCTCTAGTCCAGTGCCTATTTAATTCTTTACACACACAGTGCAATGGCTACATCAGGAAAGACTGAGTGATAGCTACATCAGACTGTCCCATAGTCAAGTAGTTAGGGCACGAGAGTGGTTTAGAGGACAGGGATTAGAATTCAAAATGAGCTTGACAAATTGGAGGATTGGTCTGAAATCAACCAGATGAAATTCAAAAAGACATACAAAGTACTTAATTTAGGAATAAAAAAAACTCCAAATGGAGAACAACTGGCTAAGGAAGAGGTAGGCAACCCCCGGCACTCATGGCAAGAGTGACACATGAGCGTATTTGGAGCGGCATGCAGCGCCCTCTGCCAGCAAAAGCCACTTCGGGCAGCTCCTTTCGATGATGTGCTTAGGAAGGGGGGTCCCCAGCTCCTCTCCGGAAAGCAGTTGCCCAGAGCAGCTTGCTTTGGCAGTGTGCCGGAGGATGGGTCCTTTTGGCAATGTGCATGGGGAGGAGCCTCTCCGGTCGACTGCTTTCCACGGCATGCCTGAGGGACCACCCCACTTCAGCTGTGGCTGCCATTGAATTTTCAGGCAGCTGGCACTTTTTCGATGAAGAGGGCCACTGACGCTGGCTGAGCGTTGGGAAGGAGGAGATTGTACGGGACCCGGCAAAAGATGCCTACCTCTGGGCTACTGGATAGTACTGATGAAAAGAATCTGGGGGTTCTAATGGATCAAAATTGAATAATAACCACCAATGTGACACAGTTGTGAAAAAATTAATATAATTCAGGAGTATATTAACAGAAATATTGCATGTAAGATATAGAAGCTAATTATCCCACTGTACTTAGCACTAGCGAGAATTCAGCTGGAGTTTGGTGTCCAATTCTGAGTGCCACCCATTAAGAAAGATGTGGACGAACTGGCGAGATTCCAGAGTACTGCAATAAAAATGATAAAAGGTTTAGAAAACCTGACCTATGAGGAAAAATTTAAAAAATCTGGGCGTGTTAGACTAAGAGTCCTTTGAAAATCTTGAAATATATTAAAGGCTGTTATAAAGAAGATGGTGAGTAATTATTCACAATGTCCATTGTAGGTAGGACAAGAAGTAATAGACACTCTGCAGCAAGGTAGAGTTAGGTTAGATATTAGAAAAAAATGTTCTAAGTACAGGGGTAGTTAAGCTCTGTTGTAGGCTTCTAAGGGAGGGTGTGGAGTCCCCATTATTGAAGGTTTTTAGACACAAGTTGGACAAAACCCTCTCAAGGATGGGCTAGGTTTACCTGTTCCTGCCATAGGAGAGGGGAATGGATTTGATGGCTTCTTGAGGTCCCTTCCAGTTCTACATTTGTATGCTTCTACGAAAATGGTGGCACTTTTAAAGACTAACAAATGTATTTATTGTATGAGCTTTTGTGGGAGAAAATCCCACTTTGTCAGATGCTTTAAATAAATCTGTTAGTTTTTAAAAGTGCCACAGGACTCCTTTTTTTTTTTTTTTTTTTTGGCTGACCTAGACTAATATGGCTACCCCCTTTGGAACTTGGTGACCCAGGTAATTTCAGGCTTTTCAACCTGACATTGATCCAGGTCAAGATAATGGAGAATTCAATTAATTAAGAATTAGAGGGCAATAAAATTGATGCAAATTGACATGGGAAAAGAGCCTATCAAACTAACTTGATCTTTTTTTTTTAAAGAGATTATGAGTTTGGTTGATAAAGATAATAGTATTGATAGAATACACTGAAACCTCTGTAAGGTGATTGATTTGGTACAACATGATATTTTCATTTAAAAATTAGAATGATACAAAATTAACATGCACACATTAAATGGAATAAAATCCAGCTAAGGGATAGGTCTCAAAATGTTACTATAAATTGGGCATCATCATCAGGATTATGGTTAGGGTTATGTTATTAATGGGGTCCTGCAGGGATTAGGTCTCAGCTCTGTTCTATTTAAGATCTTTATCAATGACTTGGGAAGAAACATAAAATCATCACAGATAGAATTTGTAAAAGACATAAAAGTTGGGGGAGTGGGAAATAATGAAAAGGCAGGTCACCGATTCAGAGAGCTGGATTGCCTTGTAAATTTGGTGCAAGCAAACAATATGTGTTTAATGCAGGTACATGTATACACTGAGGAACAAAAAATGTAGACCATTACTTATGGGATAAGGGGCTCAATCCTGGGAAGCAATGACTCTGAAAAAGATTTGGGGGTCATGGTGAATAACCAGCTGAACATCATTTCCCAGGTTGATGCCACAGTTTAAAAAGCTAACAGGTACAAACCTGGGATGTATAAACAGTGGAATCTTGAGTAGGAGTAGAAAATGGTTTTTTACCTCTTTATTTGGCACTATTGTGATCACTGCTGGACTACTGTATCCATTTCTGGTGCCCACAATCCAAGAAGATTGAAGAGGGTTCAGAGAAGAACCATGGGAATGATTAAAGGATTGGAAAACACACCTTATAATAGTTCACTCAAGGCGCTCAATCTGTTTCTCTTAACAAAGAAGATTAAGGGTCACTTGATTATAACTGATATGTGGGGTGGGAGCCGTGAGGGTTGGGGGCTTCAGGAAAGTGAGGGGGTACAGGGGGAGTGAGGGGGTTTGGGGGCAGGAGCTGTGGGGGTTGGAGGGTTTGGGGGAGTGAGGGAGTATGGGGGAGTGAGGGGGTTGGGGGCTTGGGAGGGAAGGAGGGGATTCAGGGGGCTGGAGGGTCGGGGGGGCCAGTCCTAGTGGCCTGGGCTAGGCGGGTCCCGGGCCTGCAGGCGGCCACCCCAGGTCCTGGGTAACAGCGACAGGGCACGCTGGGGTCCGAGTCAGCGGCCCCCTCTGCCTGCGGTGCTGCGCTGTAGAAGAATGCAGCGAGGGAGCATTGCTAAGGACTGTTGCTGTTTCCAAGAACTACATAGCCTTGAAAGCTGGTCAGAACTAGTTGCCTGTTTCTGGGTCTGTTATTCTGCCCTTGCTCCTTCTAAATAAGGGTGAATCGTAGCTGAACCAATAAGAAGCTGTAGCTCTTTCCTGTCTAATGTATTTGCCGCCTGGCCCTCTGGTGGGCATCGATCCGCTCCCTCCAGGCTGTCAGCTGGGGCTGCAACTCCTGGGAGATCTGGACCAGGTCCCTGAGGTGCTCATCCCGGCCGCAGTGTGACCTCCTCCTCGTCCACATCAGGGCTGGCGGTGGCCCAGGAGTGCCATGTGGCAAGATGGCAGGGGCTGCTGGAGAGAAGCAGAGAACAGAGTTCCTCCCATTAGCTAGCTCACTAGTGTGGTGTGCAGCCTGAGAGCAGCTGCTGTGCCTGACCACCCCCCTGCTTCCCAATCCGTGTCCTTTGGGACAGGGCCCCCTAGGTACACGCGGCCGTGCTGTGCTGCCCAGGTTGGGTGTGGTGCCCACAGTGGGAAGCTGCAGTCAGCCCTGTCCCGGGGGTGTCTCCTGAGGCCGTGTGTCGGCGGTGTGGGGCACATGCTGTCTGGCCTTGATGCTCCCAGCTATGGTCCCCCCACCCCATCTCCCGACATGCCCCCGCACCACTCGGGTCTGGGTCCCTCCCGCCACACGGCCCCCGGCCCTTCTGCCCCGTGGGAGGGCCTCCATGCTCAGAACCCTGCCTGTCCCTGGGCCATGTCCCTCCCACCAGTGCCTGTCCCACATGCATGCCCAGCCCTGCCTGCAGGGAGGGAGGGAGCACTCACCGGCAGGTGCCGCAGGTGTCTGGTGCGATGTCCCTTCCCCCAGGTGGTCCTCATCTGGGGGAGCTTGCTTCTCCTCCTGCTCCAGGGTAGGAATGAGCTCAGGGCTGGCTCCAGGGTCCAGGGCTGGTGGGGTGCCCTCATTCTGGGTGGTGTCGCCCGGCTCCAGCACCACATCCTCGTCGACCAAGCCCTCCTCCTGGTCGTCATCCAGGGAAGGAGGCTTGGTAGAATAGACGGTGTGGGCTAGGAGGCCGGTGCTCTTCCCCCCCAGGAAGGCGTGCAGCGCGGTGAAGTAGGGGCAGCTGGTGGTGGTGGCTGCCCCCGGCCACAGCCGGTTCTCCCAGGCCTTGTGGTATTACTGGCAGAGGTCCTTAATCTTCACCCGCACCTGCTGGGTGTCGCGGGTGTGTCCCCTCTCCGCCAGGGCCCGGTAGGTGGCAGCATACACCGCCCGGTTGCGGTGGGTGCCCTGCAATGAGGAGAGCATTGCCTCATCCCCCCAGATGGCTATGAGGGAGAGGAGATCCTCATTTGTCCAGGATGGGGCCCTCCTCCTTTGCTGGCTGCTGCTGCCCTGGGACATCTTGCCAATATGGCAGCCTGGCCAGCTCTGAGGAGCAGGGTGAGCAGGACTTTGTCCTGCCTTGTGGGAGCCCAGGGCAGGTTCTTCCTGGAGCCAAGAACCCCGGGAGGAAGGTCAGGGTGCCAGTTAGGGAGACCTAGCCTATTAGGTCGACTAATGCATCCACACCGGGTTTAAGTCGACCTAATAAGGTCGACTTTAGCATTAGGTCGACCTAACAGGCGGGATTTATTAAGTTGACCTAAGGACGCCCTTAAGTCGACAATGAAAGCCTGGTGTGGACAGGGACTAAGTTAGGTCAACTTAAACCTCCTTAAGTCGACCTAACTTGCAAGCGTAGACATAGGCTATGAAACCTCCCACTGAGCTTTGTCTGATTATTGGGTTCTCAGTTCATACAGGCAAAAACCTCAGCACAGGAGAGAAAACTTCCTTCACAGAAAAAGGATTTATTCCTCCAGTGAAGAGAAAGGAAATGATCTTTGCTGATACAGCATTGTATTTCTGTACCCAATTGGTTCCACTGAATGAAACCACATCCAGAAAGTGCAGAGCCCCCAGACTTTCAGCAAATCTGATAGTAAAACACAGCCAGCATCCTCATATAAAGGAGGATTAGGAGGAAGGAATAAATAATTTGCTGAGACAGAAATGGATAAACTGAGGTATATTTTGCTACTGATGTAAATCCTAGTCAGTGACACTCTGATGAGTCAGCACAGTGGGTGGAAGTGATTTTTACATAATAACAGTATCAGCCGTTCTCTCCTACTGCAGTGTTACACAGCAGCAAACACAGGAACTGTACCACAACCAATGAGTCAGATACTGTGTACCAAACTGAAATGGATGAAACTGAAATAGTTAGTTATGTTTCTTACATTTCGTGCAGTAAAGGATTAGTAGTTGGTCCCCAAAAACCAAGACCTCTAGCTTCCCTAGTAGCTGACCGCATGTCAGCCAGAAATTTTGTGGAAATCTCACAGAAAAGATGCTGTTGATTCAGCTGCTGTTCAGATAAAGGAGAAATTTTTGAGGTTGAAGGGAAACAAAGGCAGCATTTCCTCAGTCAGGTTCTGTTTGTTTTGTTTTAACACCAGCCAGAATAACTACACAGGGATAAATCCCCAGTTCCATTTACTGCTCTTTCCCCACCCCGCACATTAAAAGAAACATTAGGTTGCAACGTGAAGCACTTAGACAGCAGGAAATGCCAAAGTGAAGGTTGTATCTGCAGCTTTCGCTTTATTCCTCGTACACCTTCGGACGCTGGCCATTATTGTTCACTTTTGTAAATCATTATATAGTCAATGGAGTAATGTTTACTACCCCTGGAGGCGACCTGATGTATTGTATGGAATTATCCCTCACACCATACATTTCCATCAGAAATAAAATTTTCACCTATGCGGAGTGTCAGTAGAACAGGGAGTGATTACTCACTGAAACCACAAATTCAAAAGAACTCTTCGTTTAAAGAAATACATGAGAAAAGTCCATTTTAAAAATTCATTTATAGATTTTAAGACCTGAAGACTGCATATCCTTGGGCAATAGAATTTCCCTCAATGATTCCTACATCAAGTCCATAACTACTAGTGGAGGTAAAGCACCTCTTTTATAAACATATCCTCTCTGCTGCAGACATGTAGGTAAATAAAATTGTCAAATCATAACCAGTCTTCACTAGCTCACAAAGACCCTAGATCAGACATGGCTATTTCACATTTCTAGCCCAAACCACTGACTGAGGCACATGAGCTGCACAAAAAAAATTCCACATTCCTTTTTATAAGTGCATTGTTTTGTTTTCCTTCACTTTGTACTCAGAATTGGCTGAAATGTTTTTTTACTCGAACTGCCCCAAAATTTTACCTTTTGGTAGAGACTGGTCCTGGAAAATTTCAGTCAGAAAAGTGTAAATTTGTGGAAGACTTCAGTGCTCACTGTGAAATAACTTACCGGGAGGGAGAGGGGCTGACTTTCAGAAAATATTGAGCAACTGAAAGTATTGAGCTTCTGAAAAATTAAGAGTGTTTAAGGAACTCAAGCTGGGATCCCAAAGAACTGAATTTTCCAGTACCGGTAAATGCTCAGCCTATAATTAAGCCAATGCAGTTACTTGGATTTGCATTGATACAGGAGATCGGTAGCTGCTGTGATGTTTGTGTCATATATTGGACTGAAACCAACACACAAAGCAGCTTCCTTGTTTTTCACAAAGCTGTGAGGCCAGAGATTTTCTGTCAGCCAGTTGCCTAAGGAACCTTCATTTAGGAGGCATTATGAGTTTGTGAATTATTTTTAATTGCGAAAAACCCCACTATGTTAATGCAAGGTTAAACTGAACAGATTAAGCCACCACAGCCAGGAAATTCAATTAAGAGTCCAACATCTGCCTTAACCCACTTGAACACATGTAACATATTAAGGTCTTTTCAATACATTATCACACATGTGATATACAACATTACATTAATTAAATACAACACGCAAGGGAAATAGAAATGGCAGCTATGGTAGAGTCTGGCTTCAAAGATATTTTAAACTGGTATTTCTTTTCCAGTTTAAACTAAAGCCTAGTTATTAGCTGCATTACTATTGCCCCTAGAAGCTTAGCCATGGACTAGGATCCCATTGTGCTAGGTGCTGTACAAAGGGGTCATAATATAATTATAAAACAAAAGACAATTGATAGAGCTAGAGAGATTAGGTAACACAAGGAAACAATGAGCAGTATTCATCAGCTTGCTAGGCAGTGGTCTCAGCACCCTAGCAGTCTAATAATCAAGTTTTTGGTGGGCATCAGGGCAAAAGAGGGTGTTAAGAAGGGATTTGAAGAAGAATATTGAGGTAGTTTATGGAGGCTGATAGATAGCTCCACGCATGCCATTTTGGGCTGTGTCCAAACCAGTTCTGGAAAACAATCCTCAACCAGTCTGGGATCTGACCTTGGACCAAACCTCAAGGAGGTAGGAAACCAAAGTCAAACCTGCTAATTAAAATTTGGAGAAGATGGCTCTGAAGTTCTGCGGGGAGCTCATAACTAGACAAAAGTCTAACACACGGAAAGATGGAAGTCTGAAAAAGCTGAACTAGAATGTTGGTCAGTACTCAGCAAGTACAGAATGTCTAAGCTTTCCATTAGTAGCCATACAATGACCCAATCATGCAACCCCTAGCTCAGGTCAGAAGTCCAAGGTTCTGACACATTTCTCCCCTTCTCTTAAGTAATACTTGGTTAGACTAATACAAGTATAAAAACAAGCAATAAATTACTATATTAGAAGCAGGAAATCTGGGAAAGAATCAAGAGAGTTCTAGAGCATAAAGAGATCAGTTAAGAAAGATAAGGACATTGCTGAGAAGTTAAATGGTTTCTTTGCATCATTCTTCATCACAGAGGATATTAGGAGCAGATCTGCTCTTTTCTGGTAAAGTATCAAAAAGTTCACCATAAGGGACCTGTTCAGTGGCCATTTTGAAATTAATATTTGAACAGTGTTATTGTCAATTAAATTAATAAACTGACCACGCTCAACATAGTCATTGTTTGATCTTCATTGATTTAAAAGTCTCTTTTTATTCCAGCTGGGAATAAAACTGATTATTGATCAGGGCAGGGCCCTTTTTGTGGGTTAAATCACATATTTTATTTATTTCACTACAAAATACGACAAATTACTGCATAAGTATTTTTATTTGTATCTTTCTATTTCAGAAATTGCTAAATTTACCTTAATCAAGCCTTTCCCCCTTTCTCTGTTCATACTGTGCAACCTCCACATTGCACCCCGCCACCCCATCCCAAAATAAAGATGAAGAAAAAGCTCTGAGACTGAAACAGAAGAATGGAAGAATTACGTTTACCAAGTTTATGGCGAGTTGAATAAATAGCGTTTGTATGAAATTAGGATATCCCCTTTTAGTCTCACTGATGTACTGTTCTAATTCCTGAAGTGTGCATTTAGTGTAATGTCTGCATTACCCCTTTACTGATTGGATTTATTTCACTGAGATGTTGCTGTAGAGCACCATAACACCCAGTTCATCATGAAAGAAGCCAATAGATTACCAATAAGTAATCAAATAAAAAAAATCAAGGATATTTAATTAACTTTTATCAATTAGGACCATAACATTTCTGAGATGCTGAACATTAATCAAGAACATCCTAAATTAATGGATTAAACATGGTTGCTTATTTACTTCAAATACTAATTTCATAGCTATGTTTTATAATAATATGCAGGGGCAAACCCTAGTTTTTGTGCAGAGGTTTTTGGGAAAGAGTTCCGCAGATACTAGGGGAAATCTGCATCACTGGAAGTTTTTAAAAGCAGGTTAGACAAACATCTGTCAGGGATGGTGTAAGATGGAACTTGGTCCTGCCATGAATGCAGGGGACCGGACTTGATGACCTCTCATGGTCCCCTCCAGTTTCTGTGGCTATGTCTACATCGGCAAGTTAGTTCGAATTAAGGAAGCTTATTTCGACCTAACTAAAGCCATGGCTACACTAGGCTTTAGTTAGTTCGAATTAAGGGCTTCCTTAATTCAAACTAATAAGTTCTGCTCTGGCCAGCTCAGGGAAGCAGTGGGGGCAGGGCTTGGACTTTCTTGAGGTAGCCCAGGGCAGGCTCTTCCTGGAGCCAGGAACTCTGGGAGGAAGGTCCTTCTGCCAATTAGTTCGAACTAATATGGCCACATTTGACTGAGTTCGAACTAACTAATTCGAATTAGGCGTTAGTTCGAACTAGGTAGTCGAATTAACTAGTTCAAATTAAGGAAGCCCTTAATTTGAACTAATGAAAGCCTGGTGTGGAAGAGGCTTAAGTTAGTTTGAATTAAGCTTCCTTAATTCGAACTAACTTGCAAGTGTAGACATAGCCTTAGTGACTCCCCAAAGGAATCCTGCAGTAGCTGGCTTTCTGGGTTCAGGGGAGATCTGGCGCAGGGCCTAGAAGTATACAAAAAAGATGTGCATGTCAAGCACTAAGACACTGAAATGAGGAAACATATAAACTAAAGACATTAAAAAGCCAGAAATTTAATGTCTTTGTTATTCTCTTTTGTCAACAAGTATCCAAAAAGACTAAATGTCTCAGGAAAAATAGAAGAGGCTCAGGGACTGAAATTCAAATTAGTCAAACCTATGAAAACATACTGGCTTTCCCACAAGTTATCCTTGACTATTGTCTTAAAATTACCGCAACCATTATTACTTGCTTTGGAAAGTATTACCAAAATGAGAGGGCTCTAAGTAGTGAGACTGGCGGAGTACTTTTGCTACTATGTTCAGAGAAGACAATCACCATTCTTTCTCTTGTAAGTCTACTGTTGAAACCACTTGGGTCATTAAACAATGCCATCCAGGCATCTGCAATAGATTTTTGTCCAACAATAGAAGCTACATTTGGATCAATCAGAAAGTTAGAGACTGAACACATACTGGAAGAAGCAAAGACTTCAGTCCAGAAGTTGACTAAGGAAGATATTTAGATTAAATCCTTAAGTGAAGAGGACAGGACAAGAAGTGTTTGCAAAGCCAGCTGAAAAAGTACACAGACTTAATTCTTACAAATTTACAAAGTGGCATCTAGATTCTACTCAACCTCCACATAGCTTTTACTGATGCCTGTCCTATAAAATACCAACATATGAATGGAGTAAGGCACTACCAGCAATGGGTTGTCAGGTGATCAGGACAGAATAAAGAATCTGAACATAAAATGGAATGTCATACAATGAATGAATGAAGATTTGACATCTATTTTTTTATCATCTTTAGTGGCGCAACCCAATCTTTGTGCCGTTTCCAGGGATGAAAGAAATAGGAATTCATCTCTTGCTACTCCCACTCACAACAGCTAAAACTGAGTATTCCTTTTCATCATTGAATAGAATGTTTTGTCCTGAAAGAAGTTGACTTCTCCCTGATCATGTGAACAAACTAATGAACATATCATTTGAAGGACTGGAAATACTGAACACATAAGAAGCCACCAAACATAACTGCAGTTCAGTTGAGATGTTCATTAACAGAGTTGTGCAAAACCACGACAAGAAACCAAAGAAGGATGTAGATATAGTGCTTCATAGAAGGCTTGAGCCGCCAACTTTGTGTGATGATTTTAAAACATGAGTTAAAACATGCGTTCTAATAAAATGGTTGTGAAACATTTTTCAGTTTCCATGCAGTACACTTTCACGCTCATGGTCTCATCTGCTGAATTACACAACCCTGTAAATTTGAACACTGCTTCTAATTTCAATTCTTGGGGAAAATATTGCTCCCCCCCCCCTTGTGAACTGTGTGTAGGCAAATTCCCTTCCCAAAGGGACAATGATAATACACAATAATACAGAACAGCCTTTACTGACAGTTTTTACTCAAGTGAAACATGTATTTGCCCCATGTAATAGGGTGTCTTGCACGTGGACTGGACAGCCATTGATTAAGCCAGCACCGATTACACAGAGGCTATGTCTACACTAAGAAAGTTAGGTCGACTTTCTTAAGTCGACTTTCTAAAGTTGACTTTAAGTCAACCTTAGTAAGTCCACTTAGAGAGTCTACACAAGACTCTTAAGTCGACTTAAAGGTGCTCCTATTAAGTTGACTTAGAGAGTCTACACTAGACTCTCTAAGTCAACTGGATAGATGGAGGGAGAGCCAG
>ML685865.1:8320327-8339750 GCA_007922175.1 Pelusios castaneus
ATAAATAAATCTGTTAGTCTTTAAAAGTGCCACAGGACTCTGTTGTCTTTCTACAATAGACTAACATGGCTACCGCTTTGGAATTATAAAGTTTGCGGATGAGGGGTTGGGAGCTGGGAGGGGTTGCAAGTGCTTTGAAGGATAGGATCACAATTCAAAATGATTTGGACAAACTGGTGAAATGGTCTGAGGTTAATAGGATGAAATTCAATAAAGGCAAGTGCAAAGTACTCCACTTAGGAAAGAACAATCCATTGCACACGTACAAGATGGGCTGTGACTGCCTAGGAAGGAATACTGCGGAAAGGGATCTGGGTGTCATAGTGGACCACAAGCTAAATATGGGTGCGCCTACACTTGTAGACTTGTAAATTAAGTTGACACTTGTCAATTAAGTTGACTTAAGCAGGCTTACGGTGACTTAATTTACTCTATGTCTACACTTGAGTTTCCTTAATTTGACTTAAGCAGTTCCTTAAGTCGAATTAAGGAAAAGTTAGTTCGAATTAGTAAAACCTCGTTTTACTTCGAACTAACCCTTAATTCGAACTAGTTAGTTCAAATTAAGTCAATGTGGTCATATTAGTTCAAACTAACTGCTTAGTTCGAACTAACCGGCACATTGACCTTAATGCAACTGACTAATTCGAACTAAGCAAGTGCCATATAGTGCTAGTTCATATTAAGTTAATTCGAACGAACTAAAATTATTTCGAATTAACTAATTCGAACTAACTTTGGTAAGTGTAGACATAGCCTATGAGTCAACAGTGTAACACAGTTGCAAAAAAAGCAAACACCATTCTGGGATGTATTAACAGGAGTATTGTAAGTAAGACACAAGAAGTAATTCTTCCACTTTTCTCTGAACTGATTAGGCCTCAACTGGAGTATTGTGTCCAGTTCTGGGTGCCTCATTTCAGGAAAGATGTGAACAAATTGGAGAAAGTCCAGAGAAGAGCAACAAGAATGATTAAAGGTCTGGAACACTTGACATGTGAGGGAAGATTGAAAGAGCTGGGTTTGTTTAATCAGGAAATGAGGAAACTGAGTGGGGAACATAACAGTTTTCAAGTACCTAAAATGTTGTTATGAGGAAGAGGGAGAAAAATTATTCTCCTTAATCACCCATGATAGGACAAGAAGCAATGGGCTTAAATTATGGCAAGGGAGATTTAGGTTGAACATTAGGAAAAACTTCCTAACTGTCAGAGTGATTAGCCACTGGAATAAGTTGCCTAGGCAGGTTGTGAAATCTCTATCACAGGAACTTTTTAAGAGCAAGTTAGACAAACACCTACCAGGAATGGTTTAGGACAGTGGTTCTTGAACCACAGGTTGGGACCCAGTACTGGGTTGCAGACCCTCAGATACTAGGTCACGGTGGCCCAAGATTGGAAGGCATTGCTGAAAGATGTAATTGTTGGGTCACAGGCATAAATAATTTTTTTCAACTGGGTCCTGAAAGGAAAAGTTTGAAAACCACTGATTTAGGAGGGTACATTCTTCTGCCATGAGTGCAGGGGACTGGATTCGATGACCTCTCATGCTTCCTTCCAGTTTCTATGATTCTATGTTAGGCTATGTCTACACTTGCTAAAATTAGTTCAAATTAGTTAGTTTGAACGAAACAAGTACCATTCATTGCACTTGCTTAGGTCGAATTAGCGATCCCCATTCATTTCAATGGCCAGTTAGTTCGAACTAAGAAATTAGTTCGAATTAACATGGCCACATTGGCTAATTCGAACTAGTTAGTTCGAATTAAAGCCTTACTTCTGAAGCCCTATTCAAACTTATTAGTTCGAATTAGGGCTTCAGAAGTAAGGCTTTTATTCAAACTTATTAGTTCGAATTAAGGAAGCCCTTAATTCGAACTAACTAAAGCCTACTGTAGCCATGGCTTTAGTTAGTTTGAATTAAGCCTCCTTAATTCGAACTAACTTGCCAGTTTAGACATAGCCAGTATGTTTTATGCAGGTCAGCCTGACAAACAGTGGAGAAAAACATTTTCATGATATCACATACCGTACTTTCAGGGAGCAGCCTCAAAAACATAGTCTTATTATCAGAAAAAAGTCTACACCGTGGGCCTGATCCTTCTCCTTCTGAAATCTTTGGCAAAATGTCTGTTGACTTGAATCGGTTCAGGGTGTTACCCTCCATAAAGGTGTTAGGTATATTCCATCAGAAATAATAGGACAAACTCAAATATCAGTAAATTAAGGTCAGCTCATCCATAATCTTAATGGCTGATATATTTTATTTCGCATTTTTGTCTCTATTTTTGGTCTGTTGCCTTTTCTTGAATAATATAACAACTGAAGAATAATGTAGTTGTTCTACAAATCTGTGATTACTCGGCGCACCAGGAAAGGTTGCTAGATAGAGATCAGCTTGGCAGTTTCTGAGGCTGAGGATTTCTGCTCAAGAATCAGCATATTTGAAATAAAATAAAAGTGTTCAAACCCCTGGCCAAAATTTTTAATGGAAGTTTCTGAACGTTGCCCTTCCGTTGTTTGTTGCTTTACATTGGAAGAGACAGAAAGGAGTTGTAGAAAAGTAACAGGGGCTGTTTGAACCCTAGTTGCCATAACAACAGAAAGCACTATTGGTTATAACCACAGCTGCAATCATCTGCTGTTCCATTCACCATGTGAACGTGAAGTTAAAAGTGTAACATAGGTGAGTAAAGATCAGGTTGTAAATGAAAATCTCATCTTGTGAAAAAGAAAAGATGCTTTATTAAACCATTCTCTTTAAATATCATTTACAAGAAAATTTCTGCCACAGAGCCCATGAATGGAATGTCCAGGATTGGTAATGTGTAATAAGGGATTATCAGTACCCCTCTCTATGTTCTTATACCTGCTTTTTCCTGCCTCCACCCCATATGTTCATTTAAACTCTGGGATAGATAGGGAATATAGCATAATAATCACTGTGTTGTTTGATCATTTAATAAGAAGGGGTGACCTTATTACAGTCAAGTGTTATAGTGGCAAGCGGATAATTAGGGCATCCTTATTGAATGTAGATGTGCTCCAGAACCTTACTATAGATATTACATATTCTTTTCAATTACTAGATAAAATGGCCCATTTTTATATTGCCTTTATGTATTTATAACATCTGCAGGACACTTATTGTATTGAACAGAGCCAGTTCTCAGCAATGAAGAAGAGAGCAAAGGGCTGGTGGAAAAAAGGAAGAGCAAATGGCAGAAAAATCATGTCTAGTTTTCAGAAAATGGCCTCTTCAACTTTGTATGTCCACTCAACCTTTTGTACACACTTTTCAAGCATTAATATCCCTGCATTCAGGTGATAGAATTTACATCTGCAAAACCTGTTTGTACAGTGGGTTAGTGCATATGCTTATGCAAGCCTAAAAGGAGGATGGACTGAGACCGCTTTGCACATCGGTTTCCTAAAATCTTGATTTGAGGGGGATGGTCTACAGATATGCTTCGAATAGCACCAGAGCTTACACAATATTCAGTCTCCAGGGAAGAACATATAAATAAACCTCTGTGCTGTCTGCACTGCAAGTACAAATACAATATTAAATGTAAAAGCAAATCAAAGCAAGCTGAAAGATTGTAAGACCCTGTTGCTTCAGAGGAATTAATCTGAACATGTTCATTCATATATATGCACACCTCATAATTCCATGACAGAAAATTCAATTTTTCGCAGAATGTCCACCAGAGATTGATGGAAAGTACCACAGGGACTGAAAGGAAATTACAGTGATGCACAGCATAGCACCTTTCTCTCTCAGTTTTCCTGCCAAAAACAAGCCACTTCTTTAGTTCAGCTCATGGATCAGGGAATTATAATGAGCCTTAAATTGCAATAGATGAAAAGAATACTTAACTGGAAACTGTGTGTAATAAATGATGGAAGCAAACCCCCTGGAACTGAAACTACATTGAATATTTGCATTCTTCATTCAAAATGTATCAATAGGGTCAATTTCACAAAGCTGAAAACAACTATGAGCCAAATCAGCTGGGAGGAAGAATTTAATCAGAAAAAGATGAGCGATATTTCGTTGTCACTTAACACCTTAGATGCACAAAGAGCCACAATGGAGGAGGAAGGCTATGCTGGATTAAAAAAAGAAGAAGATGACCTAGTTTAGAGGGGATATGAAGGTAGCTATGTAGCAAATGGAAGGTTGATAGTAATGAATATAAAACTGAATTTAGGAATTGTGAAAAATTGATGAGGGAAGCAATGGGACACAAGGAGAAATCCATGGCCAGTAGAGCTAAACACCAAAAAAAAAAAAAAAAGAGAGAGTTTCAAAAATATATTAGGAACAAAAATAATCTTGAAAATGCTATTGGTTCATTAAAATACAGAAATGAAGAAAAGAAAGAAATAGCCACTAAATATTTCTATTCTTTGTCTAAGGAAAAACAGACAATATAGTCTCATCATAAGGTGATAACTCTTATTCCACCAGCTTCTCTGGAACATGTTAAACAGAAGCTACTAAAGGTAAATATTTTAAAATCAGCAGGTCTAGATAACTTGCATCCAATAGTTTTTAAAGAACTGGCTGAGAAACTCACTTGATAGTTAATGTTAATTTTCAGATAAATCATGGAACCCTGAGGAAGTTCCAGAAGACTGGAAGAAAGTTAGTGTTGTGCTAGTATTTAGAAAGGGTAAATAGGATGACTCAGATAGTTATAGACCTGACATCCGGAAATCAGTCCTGGGCATGATAGCAGAGGCTGTGTCTACACTTGTTAATTTAGGACAATTTAGCATGTCCACACTCAAATTTTAAGTCGACTTAGGGGGACCCTACAAAATCGACCTAGAGCGTCCACACTGGATGCCTAGGTCGACTTGTAGGGGCTAGGTGGACCTGGGACAGGTCCATGGTGGCGGGGGGCACCCCTTGCCAAGTGCCAGGGGGCTCAGCCTTTGCCCCATTGTACCTTGGTACAATGGGGCAAAGGGGGACAGGGATCCTGGCAGGGCATAGGGGCAGGGCATAGGGGCACACCAGGCTGTGGCTGTGCCAACCACCCTGGCAGGGAGGGCAGTGGGGAAGCCCTGGAGTCCCCCCAGTCGACTTAGGGCTTCTCCACATCTACACTGGCTTAAGTCGACTTTCTAAAGTCGACTTAAGCAACAAGTCGACTTAAAAGGAGGTTTTACAAAGTTGACTTAATTTACAAGTGTAGATGCACCCTGAGAGACTGATATGGGACTCCATAATTAAAAGGAGACTATTGTAATTAAAGCAAATCAACATTGGTTTATGAAAAGTAATCTTGTCAAACTAATGTTATCGTTTTTTTTTGATGAAGC
Organism: Pelusios castaneus; assembly: GCA_007922175.1. Classification (NCBI taxonomy): domain Eukaryota; kingdom Metazoa; phylum Chordata; order Testudines; family Pelomedusidae; genus Pelusios; species Pelusios castaneus. The sequence goes on from ML685865.1 coordinate 8,325,661, forward strand.
TACAAGTTCAGTTGATAAAGGTATTAGTGTTGATATAATGTACTTAGATTTCTGTAATGTGTTAGTAGACACTCCATGATATTTTGATTAAAAAATTAGAATGTTATAAAAATTAACATGGCACACATTAGGTGACTGATAAATCTCAAAATGTAACTGTAAATGGGGAATAGTCATTGAGAAAGTATGTTTCCAATAGGATCCTGCACTGCAGGGATCAGTTCTTGGCCCTACGCTGTTTAACGTTTTTATCAATGGTTTGGAAGAGAACAAAAATCACTGGTAAAGTTTGCAGATGTCACAAAAATGTCAGGAGTGGTAAATTAGTTAAGTTAAGTTTAGTTAAGACTTAGTGCATCTACACTTAAAATTAAAGTCGACTTAAAGGGGAACTTAGAAAGTCGACCTAGAGCATCCACACTGGATGCCTAGGTTGACTTCTAGGGGCTTAGGGGGGCCTAGGGGAGGTCCACAGGGGTAGGGGGGGCAACCCTTGCCCAATGCCAGGGGGCTCAGCCTTTGCTCCATTGTACATAGGTATAATGGGGCAAAGGTGGTCAGGGACCCTGGCAGGGCATAGGGGCAGAATGGGCCTGTGGGGAGGCATGCCAGGATCCCCTTGAGCTCCCCCCCGGCAGGGAGGGCATTGGTGTAATCCTGGGGTAGCCCTAAGTCGACTTAGGGCTACCCCACGTCTACACTGACTTAAGTCGACTCTAGGGAGTTGACTTAAGTCTTAGGTCGAATTCAAAGGAGGTGTTATAAAGTCGACTTAATTTTCATTAAGTCGACTTTATTTTCATTAAGTCGACTTAAGAAAGCTGCTTAAGTCGACTTAAGAAAACTGTAGTGTAGATGCAGCCACGCTTAGTTAAAACATGTTTAAATGCTTTGCTGGTCTGTGGCCTATATTGGAAGGGATGCTACAGAAGCCAGTATGGCTAGGAGTGATGACTATGGAAAATGGATAGTTTGGATGGGGTTGTTCTGCATGGTCTATTGTACTGTTCCCTCTGATTCAGAACAAAAAAAATATCAAGGATGTTGTATGGAGCTAGTGGGCTGACAAAGGAGGGAATTTTAGGGTGGCTGTGTAATTGGGGTCTTTATCATTTGTGTTGTATCAGCAGCCCATGCCATTTTTCATAAAATCCCAGGTGAATTCCAGTTTGTATGGTGACAGTCTGCCTCCCTAAATTCCCACTGCAGTTTAAAGTAGATGGAGTGCAGTTGATTCTGCATGGCCTTCCACTGCATGTAGTCATTTACATCTCGGTAAAACAAATTCACTCAGTGTGCCTTGTGCATGAGCCCTTGTTAGGAGTCCTCCACTTTAACTGCAATTTTCCACAAGTGGTTAGGTTATGTAAGAAATCTAACTTAAGTTACTCCGAGATAGAGTGGGTGGGATTCATATTTCAAGTGATGTCCCTTCAGAAAAATATTCAGCAATCTTTTCACGTGCTTCATGAGTACCCCGTTCATGCCAGGCAGGAGAGTTGCTCCAAAAAACAGTTATCTGTGGCCCTACTCCCAGGGTGTCTGGGGACATCCCTGCCTCTGCACCACTCTTGCTCCATCCCCCTATTCCTGGCTCCCCCCCAACCTCCACGCCACTCCTAGGGTGCCTGGCTTCCACACTGCTCCTGGGCAGCTCTCTCCCCCGCATGGTCTCCCCAACACTCTGGTGCAGCTTCAGGCTCCTGGGGCTCACTGCCACTCCAGCACTGCTCCCAGGGCTCCTGTTTAGCCCCTGCCGCTCCTCCTGGCCCCACATCCAGCTACTGAGCCTCCCCCCAGCACTTACCTGTGCTGTATTGGGGGAGCATCCAGGAAATGGCGATGGCTGGTTCAGATCTCCCGCCCTGGTCTACGTGCCTGGTATTTTAGAAAGGCAGGAGATTTAAAATGGCCCCACCAGCCCCAACTCCCCAATGTGACTCAAGGCATTGCTTAGCACATTCGGGGCCCATGCCCCCTGTGCCCAACAGCAGCGACGCCCCTGATGCCAGGGAAACCGATGATCCTACCAGCAGACTGCTTTTGAAGTCCTTTTTAGGACTGAATCTCGGTCTCTTGCCAATCAACATTCCTGATGTAATGCTGTCCCCCAATGTTCAAGGCATAGAGCTAGCACTGAGACTACTACAGCTCAATGTTGAGAAGCTGTCAATAGCCAAACACAGCATTCCTAGCAATTATGCCAATAATGGGTGAGTAAATATATTTCCCAGCAATGGACTTGCATGCAGACAAGATGGCTTATCCCTTATTTGTACAGTAATAAGTAGTGTACTCTGGTCTAACTGTTTAGTTGGCTGTTGGCTGAATTACAGTTGTGCCTCAGAGTTATGAACACCAGAGTTGCAAACTGACCGGTCAACCACACACCTCATTTGGACCCAGAAGTACTCAGCAGCACCAAAAACAAACAAACCCCCAGCAAACACAATACAGTGCCGTGTTAAATTTAAACTACTAAAAATAAAGGAAAGGTTTTTAAAAAATTGACAAGGCAAGGAAATTATTTCTGTGCTTGTTTCATTTAAATTAAGATGGTTAAAAGCATTTTTCTTCTGCATACTAAAGTTTTAAAGCTGTATTGAGACAATGTTCAGTTGTAAACTTTTGAAAGAACAATCAGAAGGTTTTATTCTGAGTTACAAACTTTTCAGAGTTAGGAACAGCCTCCATTCCTGAGGTGTTCATAACTCAGTTTTTGTTGTACTTAGAAATATTTCTGTAACGTCTTTGATAGTCTGTATTTTTCTATTATGTTTAGTAAAAGTATGCTCTAAAAAAAAGGAAATGGCAAGTGAAAGTGCAATTTTGTATTGAGGGAGTTTGTAACTGTGAGCTTCACTTCATGAGGTAGCTTAATTTTTTTATTTTAAGTCCATCTAATCAATTGCCCAAAGAGACAAGTTTTCTGCTTTGTCCTCTGCTGGTTGATCCTTAAAGTCTTAGCAACCTCATCAAGCAAAAGTTTCTGTCATCATGGATTCTGAGTGTGTTGCAGGGCAACCTATGCAGAAGAAAGGCTGGTCATCTGCATAAGAGCAAAATAATTTTCCAATCCCTCTAGTTTTGATTTTTGCCTCTCTGTTTTTCCAGCAATACATTTTGTTGTGTTTCAATTCCTTCCATTCATGCCCTCCCATTCTGAGTTGTGCCTCCCACCCTACAGATTCTATGGAATGACTTCTCACTCCTAGTATATCATAAAAACCATAATCCCTCCTCATTCAAATCCTTCCATTTCTGGAATTCCCATAAACCCAAACCCACATCAGTTGCCTTGCTTTGATCAGGCCTTTCACAGTGCCTTATTGAATCAATGGACTTCATATCAGACAGGTCTGACTTTAGGCAACAAGGAAAAATGATACCAATCTTTATGTTGCAGACTTCTAATACAATAAGGTGGTTGGGACTAAGCCTAATGGTACAGGTGTAGCATATTGTACTACGGTTGTAGCTGAGCTATGAACACTGAAGAGGCACACTCAGCTGCTGGGAAAATGGACCACAATGCAGAGATTTTCAGTGACTCCAGCACACTCAGAAATCATGTTTAGAAGTGAGAGCCAATCCTCTTCAGTCAGAAAAGGGTCAACCACATGTTTGAAGGTAAGGAGGAGAGTCAGAAAGGTGAAATGTTGTGAGGGGATGCTATGGTGACCCTTATGGGTCAGATAAGGTAGTGTAATAACCCCTCAGATGAACACACACACACACAGTCATATTGTTTTGTACTTTAACACATTAGAACTGAAAATAATTGTTTACCTCCATCTCTGAAGAGGAAATAATTGCCTGTTTACTCCTCTTTAGCAGAGTATAATAATTGATTTGACATGTGGATGTGGATTTACTCAAAATTATATGTACATTACTATTGGAAAACTTTGCTATGGTAGCAAGGGGCAATCCGATATCTCTGATAATATAAATACATTTTCCAGTGGCTGAATAATGAAAATTGATCCCATCTTCTTTGCCTATGGATGATTTCCAAGGTGCACAATAGGAAATCCTTGATATAGGAGATGTTGGTTGACATGTGACAGCTAAAAGGATTTCAGCAAGATAAAGGAAAAATCATGTTATATTCTAGTGCTTTTATAACCACTAACAAGAAAACAGAATCATCCCCACAGTTACATTAGTGTTATTGTTTTAACCTTGACTGCAGGACTGGGAGAAAGCAAATTGACACTAGAAGAGACTGGCTCTCTGAGGCTGTGTCTACACTTGTAGATTAAGGTGACTTAAGCTTGCTTAAGTCGACTTAATTTATCCTGCGTCTACACTACAGTTTCCTTAAGTCGACTTAAGCAGCTTGCTTAAGTCGACTTAATTAAAATTAAGTCGACTTTATTAAACCGCCTTTAAATTCGACTTAGTGCTTAAGTCGACTTCCCAGAGTCAACTTAAGCCAGTGTAGATGTAGCTACCCCCAGGACTACAACAATTTTAAGTTGACTTAGGGCTACCCCAGGACTACACCAATGCCCTCCCTGCCAGAGGAGGGGCACAGGGGGAGCCTGGCATGCCCCCCAAAGGGCAGGGCAGAGCCCTGCCCACCCTGCCCCTATGCCCTGCCAGGGTCCCTGACCCCCTTTGCCCCATTGTACCTATGTACAATGGGGCAAAGGCTGAGCCCCCTGGCCTTGGGCAAGGGGTGCCCCCTCTGTCCCCGTGGACCTGCCTTAGGTCCCCCTAAGCCCCTAGAAGTCAACCTAGGCATCCAGTGTGGATGCTCTAGGTCGATTTTGTAAGTTCCCCTTTAAGTCGACTTTAATTTTAAGTGTAGATTCACTAAGTCGATTTAACTAAGTCAACTTTAAGTCGACTTTGTTAAAGTCGACTTAAAATTACAAGTGTAGACATAGCCTGAGTGTGGATCTCAGAGGATCCATGCAAGGTTGGAGACTGAAACCCTGCTTTTCCAGGAGGAAAAAGGGAAGGCAAATGCCACCCCACAATAGAAGAATCTGGAGGAAACTGTTTTTATTTCCTTCTTCCTTGCCCTTCTCCTGTAGGCATATCAGCAGAAGGAAGAGATCTAGGTCTTAGATGACTACTGTATCCAGTAAACAAGAGCCAGGGTGCAGAACAAGGAGCCAGACAGTCCTGCTGGGATCTAGTCTGTGTCTGACACTGGCTTCCTCTCTGGCTTTGGGAAAATCAGTAAAGGTAATAATGCTTACCAACCTCTTAGAAATGGTTGCAAGTGTTTGCAGTGTTCTTTAATTACATAAACCACCTGAAGTTGTAAATATTTATTATTTATGGACTAGTAAAAGGGCTGGTGTCAAGGCTGACTGGCCCTAATTTAACTTTGAAATATGGTGGATTTTAATTTTTACTGCTCTCTTTGACCTGGAAAGTCCTTCCACTCCTTAAAAATGAAGGGTGCACATTCGTTTTCAAATGTCTGTGTAAGATGATTAGAAAATGAGTTTTAAGCCTGTTTGTGTGCGTGTGTGTGTGTGTAGGGGCTGTGACTACAAGCGTGTTAAGTATGGTACTATCTCTATTTTCCTTCCAAAACAAATATACACACATTTGCCTCTATTTCATACGGGTGCATCAATGCATGGGGGTGTGTAACAGGGTGGCACCCCGCCTCTTCCAAGCACCTTTTGCTAGTTTTTGAATTTGCCATCTTTCAGTTTCATTACATGTTCCCTTGTTCTTGTGTTATGAGGTCAGAAGCTCCTGCTCTAATGTTCTCTAGACCATTAATTATTTTATATATTTTTACCACATCTTTTATCATGTTACTCTTTTTGAGAGGTAAACAATTCCAATCAAATTATTCTCATTGCCCTTCTCTTGTTCTGCATTAGCCTTTTTGAGATGAGGTGCGCAGTACTGCATATGAGTATTCCAGATGAGGGTGCATCATTGCTTTACATTATGGTATTACAATATTTTCAATATATTATCCATACCTCCCTCTATGTAGCCTAGCATCTTGTTTGTTTTCTTGGACATAGACCCAGGATCTTCATTGAGCTGTTCATAGTACAAAAGGCTCTAATTTACCGAGGCCTTGTTCCTTCTCTGTGAAGAGTCACTGAGAGAGCTGGGACCAGCTCACAGCCACAGCCCCAGATTCTCCTCCTGCTCCCGGGACCAGGCAGGCAGTGGCCCACTCGCCCAATTCACTTCCCCCGCACCCCGTCCCGCCTCTGCCAGGCAGTAAGCAACTGCAGCAGTTCTGGGCTGCCTTTGGCACCCGGCTCCCACCTTGCAGCCACAGCCCTCCCCACCCCCCAGGAAGCAAGTGGCTGCTCCAGGTTGCCTCTGGGACCCGGCTTGCAGCTGCACCCTGGCTCCCGGCTGCATGCTGGGACCCGGCAGGCGGCGGGTGGCGGCAGCCAATCACCCTGACTGCGGCAGGGGAGCACAGGCCACTTGAAAAAGCCCCTGACCCAGAACCCCTGCTTTACAGGGTTATAAATTATCTGTCTCAACTAAGAGAATGTTTGAATTGTTCAAATGTTTCTCTTCAGAGTGCATTACTTTGAATTTATCAGCACTGAACTTCATCTGCCATCATGCTGCCCATTCACCTAGTTGGTCAGGCCCTCTGAAGTTCCTCATATCTTTTCCAGACATCACCAGTCTAAATAAGTGTCATCAACAAGCTTTGGTACCTCACTGTCCACCTCCTTTTCCAGATCATCAATAAATACATTAAACAACACTGAACCTAGTACAGAACCGCGAGTCATTCTGCTCTTGATCTTTAGCCACGACAAAAATTGGCTCTTTATTCCTACACTTTGTTCCTTGTCTGTTAGCCAGTTTGCAATCCATGACAATACTTTGCTTCTCACCCAATGACTACTTCGCTTCTTTTGCAGCATCTCGTGAAGTGTATTAGCAAAGGTCTTTTGAAAGTCTGAATAAATTATGTCAGCTGGTTCTTCTTTATCCACTACTTTATTTTCATACTAAAATCCTGGTTAAATCTTAAGACCCAGTTTGAAATCAGTGGAAGTTTTGTCTTCCAGAATGACATAGGATAAAAATGCTAAGATGGCAGGTAACAGCATAAATCACTTAAGAATTCAGTCAATAAGTAAATATCAAAAGTCACAGATGTTCTTTAAAATATCTTAATATGCAACATATGACTCCAGCAACCACCAGGATGGAAGTCCAGCGTTAGGTCTAATTTTTTTTCACCATGTATGTTACAATATAAAATTCTACAGAATTAGAAATGATCCAGAGTATCCCAAGTTTGTGAAGTGCTGTTTAGGCATAACTAGGCTGTGTGAAGACCCATAGTAACCTTTATCCAGGTTCCTTATTTTTGTGGTTTGTAGCCTCAGTATAATCCATATATTAGAACAAAACAAACCTGAGGTACATCAGAGTTTCTGTCTCTTGTCATTCCATATTTTAAATTTTCTTAGAAATTGCCTGTTACAAACATCTTCATATTTACTATCACTACATTTTCTAAATCCTTGTAAAGCTGTTTTCTTGCCATTAAATTATTTTCTGAAGAGTTATAAAGTTCTATTTAAGTATCCCTCATATTGCATGGACATGAATTTGCAAGCACATTATCATCATTCTTAAGTACAGTTTTCATAGATGACTTCTAAAACGTAAAATGCATACGGTACTGTAAACATGTACTTTTGTAATATGAATATATTTCTTTTATATGACTTTAAATTAAAGTGTCTGTTGCTTACTGAAGAGATAGACCTCAAGAGTGGCCTTGATGGTATGTAACTAATCTTCTGATGTTATTCTGCATCAAATGTTACTAACAATGGTTAGACACCTGAGTGAGGGACACTGCTTCCTTGGAATTTCAGAAAGCCAATATAATTGTTTTTTTACAGATTAGAGTTTATATACTAACACGCCCATCCTAAGAACCTTTAAGGATGTGTCGCATGACACAGTTGGGAAAGGGACATGGCAAACACTGCTGTTCCAAATCTGTAAGTTGCAGCATGAAAGAAGGGATGAAAGTAGCAGTTGGAGGGGATGAATAGAGTAATCAGGACAGAAGGTCAGCGGCAGCATACAGAGCAGCAAGTGTGAGCACGGGCAGTTTCCCCCGGAGATCTGAGAATTTCCATAACACATTCAGATAGGATTTGATGAATGATAAGATACTCCTCATACTTCAGTGACAGGGATTATTTTCTGCCTAGAATTTTGTAAAGGCGAAGTCTCTGGTGTTCTTAGAAAATGGGATATTCCACTTGTCACTGATATATATTTCTCGTTAGTCTGAAACACAAAGGATCTATGTTAATGACTGTGGTTAATCAATAAAGACTTTCAGAGTAGATGTTCAACTAAGAGCACACTATGGGCTATGTATTAAGATTCCTCCCCTTAAAAGATTTTTTTTTCATTCCTTTCTAAGCAGGGTACAGAATGAACGCAGTACAGCTGCTGATTCATCCGTGCGTTATACTGTGTATTCTGAATTTTGCAAATGGGGGTTGTGTTTCGTTATTCCTGCTAGGAAATAATAAAATGATCAAAGACACTAGACACTATATTTTTTTCATTATGCAGTTATTCTGGAAAACAGAAAAGTTTGGAGTCCTACTGGGAGGTTTCATAGATTTCAAGGCTGGAAGGGATCATTGCGATCATCCAGTTCAGAGGTTCCCAAACTTTTCTTATTATATACCACCTTCTAAAGCTAGCAGTTGCCCTACCCTACTCATTACAGATACTTTGTATATTCTTCTTAACACTACCTGTCTGTAGCCATCTGTCCATATTTCACTGTTATATACAGATATGGTTATAATGCAGCATATACAACCAAAACGCACCTCCCTCTCCAAGTTTGGAGCTCAGTTGGCAACTGAATCCACACTATATGGTGATTGGAGGTGAGAGCTCGGTATGTGAGTTTTTCTGTCTTGTTGGTACATTTTGAAATAAATTAACTACTATGTTTTATATAATAAATTCCCACAGACTTTTAAAGCTTCATCTGAGTAATCTATTATGAATATGCAATAAAAAGGAATAAATAGACTCCACCATTACGCAATTTCTGCCCACAGAGATGTCTCATGTACCACAGGTGTATGCATGCCACAGTTGGGAACCCCTGATCTAGTCTGACCTCCTGTCTTATGCTGGCCATAGAGCTTCCCCAAATAATTCCTAGAACATATCTTTTAGAAAAATATCCAATCTTGATAGACAAATGGACAGTGAGCGAACATCCACCATGACTCTTGATAAGTTGGTACAATGGTTAATTACTGTCACTGTTAAAAATTTACGCTTTATTTCCAGCCTGAATTTGTGTAGCTGCAACTTCCAGCCATGGGATTGTGAAATATTCAATATTGTGATTCAGTATTGGTTATGAATGGCAGATTTTTTTGAGAGACAATTATATTAAAAAATTTCTCCTTTGTATACCATTTACATAAACTACTTGAATATAATCTTGACACCTTTACAAATATATTGATAACATGAGTTTCACATTTGTGTTTTCTTTAGGTTTTTATTCTTATTAGTTTATATTATTTTAATGTATATATATTATGGAAGAAATGCTAGATGTATCTTGCTGTTCTTGGTCTTAACGTTTAGGCATATTACATTCAAAGCAGATTTCTCTATCCATAGCACATTTGTAAAACTAGTACAGTGACCTGCTTTTTTTAAATTGTGGGACTGTTGAAACTTTACCCAAAGTTAAGGTTCTTTCTGAAGTTCTACAAGAAATACAGAACTGATAAGGAGGATAGATCGATTTTTTTTTTTTTTAATCACCACTGGCCAGAATTGGTTTGAATCCATGTTCCAGTTTTTCCAAGTCACCTAAATTTGGGCGGTTGAATTAAAGTTTCTATCTCTGTCTCATCTCTGCTGGAAACAAATGTGGAAGGGTGAGAGGGGACCTTAGTCCTACAAAACAGCAATCTAGTTGTCAGTTTGCAAATAAAAAAACAAGGGTTAGTTTCAAAACGGGTCCTGTTTGGTTTGGTTTTTAGCTGTGAGGCAGTTTTTAGATAAAATATTCTTTTTTTGATGCATCTGTAATCAGAACCAATAGAAGTCATGTTTAATGCTATAAATATTTCTGGAGATTTATAAACTGAACCAGAAACATTTTAGAAAGTAATTTGGACCACGGTGTTATTGCTATTAGGCAGTGCTTTTCTGCCATCAAAAAGGTCTTTAATAAGGTGTCTGGTTGTCTGTCCATAAATCAAAAATAATGGGTGAGTAAACCATCCTTCATTCAGGCTAAATGGATGGAGCCATTAAAAACCCTTTATCTAATGCTAACTGGAAACAATACAAAGCCACCTTCCAAGTCAATAGGCTACATGGCAAGGCTAATTTGGTGTTAAGCCATGTAGTCTCAAGGGGTTCTCTGGGACTGATTGCAAATAAAGGGATAAGGATTGACTCATGTGTGTCTCTGTGTGAGAAAGACACAGAAAGCTATCAGTAAATGAGAGAAGCCGTGGTGAGCATGGCGCAGGGGGGAACTCTAGAGTTATAACTTCTTTGGTCACAATGTTTGCCGGAGGGGCAGACTTGGATTTCTGAACAATACAGCTAGGCCCCAAATACTGGCCAATGGTCAAGGCAAAAGGAGCAACATTACATTTGGGGTTTGATAGTCTGTCAAGGAGTTAGGATTTGGGAGCTGAACCCCAGAGTCAGGCAAGCTTGCCAATTCACTTAAAATAAAATGTGAGTTTGAAAGAGCATTGTGATCAGCCACACTGCTTAGTCAGACTCTAGGAGGCCCCCAGAGATAATCTGGCTGGGCTTGTCCTGGCAGGGAATTGGGTGGTAATAGGGAAAGCATCATTATATTTGCTTCAATTCCTACTTTGAGGGCTTTGCAAGTTTAGACAGAGAAAAGGGGTGAAAACAGGCACTCAGATATTACACTAATCAGAACATAACAGTGTCCATACTGGGTCAAACTAATGCTCCATCTAGTCCTATATCCTGTCTTCCAACAGTGACCTGTGCCAGATGGTTCAGAGGGAATGAACAGAACAGAACAAAGTGTCATCCAGTCCCAGCTTCTGGCAGTCAGAGGTTAAGGGGTCACTCCAAGCAAGGGGGTAATAGCCATTGCTGGACCTACCTCAATGAACTTATCTAATTCTTTTTTGAACCGCATTATACTTTTGGTCTTCACAACATCCCCTGACAACAAGTACCACAAATTGACTATGAAGTACTTCCTTTTGTTTGTTTTAAAACTGTTAGTTTTATTGTGTGACCCTTGGCTATTGTTATGGGAAAGGGTAAATAACACACCCCAGTTTACTTTATCCACACGATTCATGATGTTATAGACCTCTATCATATACCTGCCTGTAGTGGTGCAGTGGCTCCATTACAGCCAGAAAAGGGTTAACTGGTCTGGAAATGGCAGCCAATCAGCTGCTGAGGGGCTGTGAGCCAATAAGAGGCCAGCAGCTGGTACAAAGGAAGGAGCAGCAGAGCAAGCTGCTCAGTCTGCAGGGAGAGCTTGAAGGGTAAAGGTCTCTCTCAGGCTTGCAGGCTGCAGGGTCCAGGACCAGGGAGCGCTCCAAGTGTGATCAGTGAGGGCTGACCTAAGGGCTGGAGTTCCTGAAGGGAGTGGACAGTGGCAGTGACTGGAGCAGTGGTCTGAGGGCTGGGAGTGGATGGTGGCTGGACACCAGGCCAGTGAGGTGCTGTGAGAGACTGGGGCTGCAGGGAAAGTGGCCCAGGGAATTGTTGAACTCTTCTAGAGGACTGGAGGGAGGTGGAGGTGTATAGGGTCCCTGGGCTGGGGCCTGGAGAAGTGGGTGGGCCTGGGGCCCTTCCCGCTCCCCCAAGATGCCAGGAGTGGTATGGGTGCCAGGTGTGGCACAGGCTTGCTGACCCATTGACTATTTTAAGAGAGTGGGCCTGGGAAGCATGTGTTGGACTATACCCTGGAAGGGGTGGACCTGAAGGGACTCAGCTGGAGGGCTGAGATCTCAGAGGCAGGCCAGAGGATTGAGTCCAGTGTGTGTGTGAAGAAGTGGAGTGCAAACCACCTGACAGGGACCACTTGAGTCCAATTCCCCAACAACATCACCAGGAGGCACTTGTCAGGTGGGTCCTATGCTGAGGAATGCTTATATTTGGTGAAGACTGAGGGCATCATGGTTGCCCCTGATACAAGATGCAGGGCAAGGGGACCATGGTGGGACTTGCCCAATTCATCCTGGGAAGGACAGAGTGGACGGCAGTGAAATGGAGCCACATGTGATATGCTGTTTGTGGGGGAGAGCGGCAAAGTCCTCCCAGGTTGGGCCAGGGAGTGATCGATGCCAGTGGAGGCCAAGGACCAGCAGCTGGGGTAGGTAAAGGCCCAGCTGGTTAGGGTCCTCGTGAGCCAGCATGAGCTGAGAGAGGCAAAGCAGCATCTGGAGGCCCAGGTACAGGAGCTGTGGGGGCAGCAGAGCAGGAGCTGGTGAGCAGATCCAAAGGGGAGAAGGCCTCAGAGTTGGAGACCTACACTGCAGGATCTTTGTTTCCTTTGTGGCCAGGTGGGCCACTGGAGAAGGAACTGCCCCCAGCAAGGGGGAAGGAAGGACCTGTGGGGGAAGATCCTGGAGTTGGAGACATAGGCCTCCAGATTGTTTTCACTGTGGCAAGGTAGGCCATGTGATGAAGAACTGCCCTGAGCAAGGAGGATGGACAGACAGGCCTCTGGGAGACCCACCTATGAAGGTAACAGGGTAGGGTGGGTCTTGTTGGGCTTGCGGGGCCAAGGGGCATTTTAAGCGGGACTGCCCAGTAAGAGAGGCCAGGGCTAGTCCGGGGACTGGGACGAAGCAAGAGAGGCCTGCGGTCCCAAAGAAAGCCTAGAGTTGTTTAAGTGCCATCAGGAGGCCATATAAGAAGGCATTGCCCCCTGAGGCAAAGGAGGGCTAGACTAAAAATGCCTGGGAGGCCAGCTGAGTCAAGAGGAGACCTGACAGATGGCATAGCCCAGACGAAGGACTGGATGAACCCCTTTGTACCAAAGAGGGAGACCACAATATAGGGACTGAGACTGAGCAGATCTATGTGGAAGTAGGTGTCCTGGCGAGGGCCAAACAGGGTGATCAGGAAAGCCAGGTGGTCCTAGAAAGAGCAGACTGGGAGATACAGTTGGGGCTAGGCCAAGGCTGAGTTGGGGAACCCAGAACCTTGAAGAAGAGAGGCCAAGACAGTGCCAGGAGACCCAGACCTTGGAGGAGTACAAGCCAGAGGTCCCCCAGGAAGGTAGAGAGAGGCTGGTGGAATGCTGGGCTTGTGGGGGGGAAAAGGGCATGTGGCCAAACAGTGCCCAGAGGAGCTCCAGGTGAGGCTGAGGGAAGCCAAGCAGGCGCGGAAGGATGCCGAGAGGGAGCTGGAGTTGGTATGTGAATGATTCTGGGAGGAGGAAAAGAAAGTTGAGAGACTGGAGGAACAGCTGCAGGCGGTACAGGCCCAAAAGGGGGAACCCCCTTCCCCCTGAGGGGAAAAGGTTTTGAGTGGGGGAGTGTAGTGGTGCAGTTGCTCCACTGTGGCCAGGAAAGGGTTAACTGGCCTGGGAATGGCAGCCAATCAGCTGCTGAAGGGATGTGAGCCAATGAGAGGCCAGCAGCTGATACAAAGGAAGGAGCTGCAGAGCAAGCTGCTCAGTCTTCAGGGGGAGTTTGAAGTGTGAGGACCTCTCCCAGGGCTCAAGGGTCCAGGACCAGGGAGAGCTCCCAGTGTGGTCAGCAGACAGCACCAGCAACTGGAGCAGTGGTCTGAGAGCCAGGAACAGAGTGGACAGTGGTAGCGATTGGAGCAGTGGTCTGAGGGTATGGAGCCGGGAGCGGACAGTGGCTGGACTCCAGGCCGGTGAGGTGATGCGAGAGACTGAGGCTGTGGGGAAAGTGGCCCAGGGAATTGTTGAACTCTTCTAGAGGACTGGAGGGAGGTGGAGGCATGTAGGCTGCGTCTACACTTGTAAATTGTTGACTTAAGATAGCTAGAGTCAACTTAATTTACCCTGCATCTACACTACAGTTTGCTTAAGTCGACTTTATTAAACCTCCTTTCAATTC
>ML685865.1:8340150-8358399 GCA_007922175.1 Pelusios castaneus
CATAGTTCCTATGGATTATAGCATTTATGAGATATTCATAGAAAATAACATCACAAATGGTTCCCTAAATCCAGATAGTGTCACACCCTGCCCACATGCCCTGCCAGGGTCCCTATCCCCCTTTGCCCCATTGTACACAAGGGGTGCCCCCCTGCCACCATGGACCTGCCCAAGGTCCCCCTAGACCCACAAAGTCAACCTAGAGCATCCACTGTGGACGCTCTAGGTCGACTTTGTAAGTTCCCCTTTAAGTCAACTTTAATTTTAAGTGTAGACACTAAGTCGACTTAAAATTACAAGTGTAGACATAGCCATAGGGACCTTGGGCTGGGGCCTAGAGAAGTGGGCAGGCTTGAGGCCTTACCCACTCCCCCAGCATTCCAGGAGCGGCATGGGTGCCAAGTGTGGCACAGGCTCACTGGCCCATTAACTATTTTAACCAAGTGGGCCTGTGAGGCGTGTGCTGGACTATACCCTGAAGGGGTGGACCCGAAGGGACTCAGCCAGAGGGCCAAGATCTCAGAGGCAGACCAGAGGATGTGGGTGGGTGGGTGGGTGCGTGCGTGCGGAGCGCAGACCAAATGACGGGGACCACTTGAGTTCAATTCCCCAACAACATCACAAGGAGGTGCTTGTCAGGTGGGTCCCGCACTGAAGAACGCTTACACTACCCTTAATCGTCTCTTTTCTAAGCTGAACAGTCAGTCTTTTTAATCTCCCCTCATATGGAAGCTGATCCATACCCCTAATCATTGTATTGCACTTCTCTGTACTTTTCCTAATTCAAACATTTTTTTGAGATGGGGTGCTCAGAACTGCACTCAGTATCCATGGTGTGGAGTGTACCATCTCTTTAGATAGAGCTATTCTGTTATTTTCTGTCTTATTACCTATCCCTTTCCTAACATTTTGTTAGCTTTTTTGACTGCAGCACATTGAGCAACTTCCAGATTTGGGGAGGGGAGAGAAATCTAACCAGTCATTCCTTTATTTGTGACATGGTGGTATTCTGCTTGTTTTCTAACACTGCCAAATGTTCTCTGTCTGGAGAGCAAGAAGTTCTATACCACTTCTTTCTTTAAGACCTTGTCTGTACTTGAATCACACAGGCATTAATGAACTAGCCAGCATCTAAATTGTTTCATTTTCCGATTTTTGTCAAAAGAATCTTGTACTCGAGCTTCCATTGCTAATAGATTGTTCTGATTCTTCTCATTGGCCATCTATGAAGAGGAAAGCGAATGCAATAAGTTCCTAACTTTGCAGCAGATTGTGCTAGAATTTCCAAGAGTCTGTTTTCCGCCAGGTCTTGTTAGTGATTTATGCTTTGTGTCTGGATATTCTGCCACGAAGAGTCTCATTCTGACTTTGGGTTTGTTGTGGTTGCTTAGGGCATGGTGTCTTCAGTCTCTTGTCGACTTACAACAGCTGCTGGAGAACTGTCTTACCAAACAGTTCCTCTCAGGAAAGAGCCTGAAATCGTCTCGTGTTGTTACAGCCCATTCTATAAATCATTCCCTTATTGACGAACAAAGGTGGTTAAACAGTTTCTTTCTTTTAGAAAAGCAAACATAATGGCATTGAAATAAAACAAGGATCCAGTAGATCAATAGATCCTGATAATGGCAATGTCACTTATAACTAGGCTCAATGGAAAGAGAATGGAAATTCCATTTGCAGTCCCAGATGGACAAAATGTTTTATCTCAGCAGAATGTGACACTCCAGGAGCAAATTAACAGAGGACACAAAGAAACCAAATCTACCATTTCCAGCATTTATGGTTTCCATAATCCCAAGAAAGATACATCTATGCAAAGAAATCTGTACCGTTCCTTTCCATCTTTCACAGAACAATCAGCTGACAAATGGATAAAATAATTTTATCAAACAGATGCTACAGTAACACAAATCAATACAACTGTGATTATGTAACAGTAATGATGCAATAAAATAGTGTTATGGGTTCAAAATCCAAAGAAGTGCCTGGTGAAAGTAGTGTGGGTGGATGAGCCCACAGGGGAAAAAAGGTGATAACGCCTGGCTAATGGGGCACTCCACTCACCACTGGACTGCCTCCTTCTGCATGCATCTGGGGACTCTCCCTGCCAGTCCAACACATTTCCTGCAGTTGTTCTCTGTCTCACTCTTTTGGGATTTGACTACTCCTGCTGCATGGCTTGACTCTCTGGCCAGGCCACTGCCATCCTCCCCTTCTGGGGTATCAAAGTCCTTCAGGATCCACTATCTCAGGCAGTGTTTCCTATTACTGCCCCTTAAGGGCAGCACTGCCCAGGGGCTGGTAGGGGAACCCAGATGAGCCCTCTACAGTGTTCCAGCTCAGGGACTGTACAACAAACAGTCAAAGTGTACATAGTCCTAAATCTTGCTATTTTATCCCCCTGATGTGCTTCTGCCTTGCCTTGTCTCTTCCTGAGACTGACTGAAGCCTCCTCCTCCTCTCAGCTCCTGGGCTTTACAGAGCCCCCTCCTGTTCCTGTCCAGCTGAATTTCCTCTCATTTCACACTGGCTCCTCTTCCAGGAGCAGCCAAGGCTAGCTACCTTAACTCCTTTAGACCCTGTGTGTGGTGGACATGCCATCACACCACATATCTGAAATGTCCAAATGTAGGTATTAGTACTAAATACTTACAGCACTGTATCTTGGAAGTGTTGTAGTAACTCATCCTTACAACACTCCTGTAAGGTAAGTCGGTAAGCATTGTTATCTTTGTTTTCAGATGGGGAAACAGAAATAAGGAGTGGAACCGGCTTACCCAAGGCCACCCCAGTCAGTACCGGAGGCAGGCACAGAATTTAGGTGCTCCAGGTTACTAAGCCTGCATTTGTTCCTCCAGGCTATGCCCTAGATACAGTTATCAAGCCCTGGTTCATAAATAACTAACTGGCTTCCCATCTCCTTTTCTGCAAATCATCTGTGTGTGCAACAATAATGCTTTGTAACCCTGACCCATGCCGGATGAGTGGGACCAAGAAATAAAGAGCAGCCTTGTTACTACTGATCTGCTGCACACTTTTGCCTGGAGAACGGCAGGGAGGTCTGAGATGTAAAATGCAAGCTGCTTGAGTGGACTTCAGCAGAATAGGAGCTATTTGCTGCAGGCTGATGGGAGGCATCAGTCTGTAGAATAAGAATATAAGAGCTACCACACTGGACTGGGATTCGTTGCATCTTGCCTAGTATCTTGACTCCAGGCATGGCTCATACCAAAGGTTCATGAGGCGTGTACTATGGACTGCTCCTTCCTTGCTTCTGGTGGTTAGAAATTTAGGGTTATCCTGAACTGGGGGTTACACCCTTGTCCATCTTGGCTAACAGTCCTCGATGGACTTATCCAGTTATTTAATGAACCCAGTTTTACATCTTGCCATCACAGTATCCCATAGCAATGAGTTCCGCATATTATATGAAAATAACTTCCTCTAATTTATATACCCCTGATGACTATTAATTTCACTAGATTTTTTTGTGTGAAAGACTAAATAGCACTTTTCTGTATACTTTTTCCACACCAGTCATGATTTTATAGACTTCTATCATATCCCACTTATCTCTTTTCTAAGATGAACAGCCCTAATCTTTTTAATCTCTCTTTGTATGGAAACCATTCCATACCCATTATCATCTCTGTTGCCCTTCTCTAAACTTTTTCCAATTCCACTGGACAATGGGGCAACCAAACTGGACTCAGTTGTGGGCATACCATGGATTTATTAGTGGCATTATGATCTTTTCTGTCATATATTCTATCCCTTCTCTAATAGTTCCTAACATACTGGTAGCCTTTTTTTACTACACTGCGCACTGAGTAGAAGTTTTCAGAGAATTATCCCAGTGACTCCAAGATCTCTTTCTTGGGTGACAACAGCTAATTCAGAACTTATCATTGTAAATGTGTAGTTGGCATTTTTTCCCCATTGTGCCTTATTTTGCACTTATCTATGTTGAATTTCATCTGCCATTTTGTTGCCGTCACCCTTTTTTTGCATCACTCTGTAATGCTTTGTAGATTGTTTTGGACTTAACTATCTTGAATTTTGTGTCATCTGTAATCTTTGCCACTTCACTGTTCAGCCCCTTTTTTTAGATGAAAAATGTTGAACAACACCGGTACAATACAGATCCCAATATAGATGGGCCACTGTTCACCTCACTCCAGTGTTAAAGCTGACCATTTATTCCTCTTATCCTTTGTTCCCTATCTTTCAACTAGTTTCTGATCTATATGGCGACCTTCCCTCTTATCCCATTGCTACTTAATTTCCTTAAGAACCTTTGAAGAGGACTTCATCCAAGGCTTTCTCAAAATCAGAATACACTATATTGGCTGGATCACCCTTATCCATGTAATTGTTGATTGGGTCTACAGAGTTGTAAGGGTGCATCTACACGTATAAATTAGGTCAACTTAAGGAGGCTTAAGTCAACCTAACTTACTCCTGTCCACACTGGGCTTTTATTAAGTTGACTTAAGCTGTTCCTTAAGACAACTTAAGTCGATTCAACACCTAGTTTTAGGTCGACTTAAGCCAGTGTGAATGGGGATTAGCGCCTAAATTGACCTTAAGTCAATTTAAACTGTTAAGTTGACTTAAGGTCGAAAAGGCATGGCTTCCCTTTACAAAAGCTGTGTTGAAGCTTCCACAGCAAAATCATTTTTTTTTTTTTTTTTTTTTTACATTACGTATTTGATAATTCTGTTCTTTACTACAATTTCTACCAACTTGTCCAGTACTAAAATCAGGCTTACTCACCTGTAATTGCCAGGCTCTCCTCTGGAGCTCTTTGTAACAGGCAGATAAAGAGATGTGCGCAACACCAGTTTTTTTCTCTCCATCTAAGCATTGTGGACATTCTTAATTTTTTTTTACATACTCTGTAATACTAATGTTGGGGTGGGAGGGGGAGAGCTAATTTAATTTTTATTTATACATACCAACACTACTTGGGTCTCTTAAAAAAAACACAACCAATTTCTTTTAAACTGACAGTCCTACCAAGGAACTGGCTCGTGGAAGCGCTATCACCATCGGCTGACAATTTAGGAAAATGCAATCATATTTTTATTCACATTTCTCACACATTACACCACTTTCAACACCAGGACTATGGAAATTTGGGTGGACCTTTTTTCTTGCAAGTTTGACCAGCTATTTTGCCATTTCCCTCTGCAGCTATTTCAGTCACTTCTATTTCCTTTGGCAATCTGCTACTGAAAATTTTTTCCTGCCAGGTGTATTCCCTGCAGATTTCTGGACAAGAATACAGAGCTACTTCCCTTTCATTTGTAGTGTCCTTAATACTACACTTGAATTCATATCTGATTTATGAGAGGTTTTGGTGATGAAATGTGTAATTCAAATAGCAATAGAAGTGCCATGTGTAGTTTCTCTTCACTTTTATTTTCCTTTCCCCTTTATATCTGTGTATATACCTTTACATCTCCATCTAGTGATTTTTGTATAACAAAGTAATATCACATTTTTTTTTTCTCTTTGCATAGAAGCAAGACTTTTTATAAATAGGGTTAATTAAACATTTTTAAGCAATGAAAGCTATAGCAGCCATAGTATCATATCCAGTCTTGTTCTTTTTTCCATTATTATAACTTTTGCTAGATCCACAACAGACTTGAGATCTACCATTGCAACTAGTAGTTTAATGAAGTTGGCTTACTATGAATAATGGTTTAGTTCTGTTCATGCAACAAAATGAGGAGCCTTTTTTTAGGCTAACCCATGTAATATAGCTCTGAATGTACTGCAAAGTAAACATAATCAGAGATGAAGAAAATTATTCATTAACTGACTATTGATGGGCAAATGTTCTGACCAGATTTGTTTGACTCTTATGCAACAAATCCTCATAGAAATTAATGGTAGCCTTCTAAATAAATCATTCTTATCTGAATATTACATATCTGCCATTTTTATAAGTAAGCCCTATGATTACTATGGTTAGAAGGAATTCAAGAGGTGAGGTGTCTCTTGTTCTTTTCCAAAGGCTTCCTTTTTATGAATTTGGTAGTGCTTTCTGTATAGTCAGTCTCACTGTTTCCTTGTATAGTCAACTAGGCCCTGATCCCGCAAGCTGCTCAGCATGGGCAAACTCCTGCCCTGATGAAGCTGGTGGGGCTCTCCAGTGGAGAAAAGTGCTGGTCATGTTCGGTGGCCTGCAGGACCTGGGCCCATGTTAACTCGTATCTCATTTCGTCTGCATGTGTCACGCAGTGGCAATGTTGGGAGAGGCGGCAGACGCAGAGGCAGCTTTACTATTTGAAACTACTTTTAACTCTTTGTTTTATCTCAATTAAATTTCAAGTTGACAGTATTCCTTAGTTAAAATTTACAAAGTGATATAGTGCAAGGGAACAATGCTGTGTGTGTGTGTGTGTGTGTGTGTAAACTGTAGTTATAATGTTCAGTATATGATTTCATGTCTTTTTATTAGATATGCTGGAGGATGAAAAATCAACTCAGACCTGTGTCACCATGTCCTCAGCTGCAAGTGGAATAATTAATACTGAGAAGAAAACTAGCTGTGGTACTCAATGTACAAAACCTACGGTCCATGCCACTGGAACTATGATACAAAAACAGAATGGCTTCAGAACAGCAGAGGTAGGTATCCAATTATGTCCCATGGCTCTCAGGGATAGTGTTAATGGGACTACGATTATTTTTGTGACAATTCTCCATTTTACCAACAAAACCCATTTAGCATCTTGGAATATGATGAAATAGTTGCATTGAGGCCAGAGCCTACCACTTCTGACAATGTGTGATGCCTAAATTGCCGAAGAATAGGTGTTTTATTCAGCAGCCAAAGCAACTCTCACATTTGTTGCAAAATGCCTATGACTTGTTGGTTTTGAACTATAATAGTATTGAATTAATCAAACTGTATGTTTTACCTAGATGTTTATATTAATAATCTAAAAGGAAACGTGTTTTCCCTTAATTACCACATCGCTTGAATGATGCACTCTGTGGAAGCCCTTTCTTCTTCAGGGCTTGATTCAAATCTTAAGAGGTCAATGGGCATCTTTTTTTCAGTTACTTCAGAGAGCTATGGATAAGGTCTACATTCTTCAACATGTGCCTCATATGAAGAAGCATCCCAAGAAATTGTATGGGATGAGAAGCTGCAGATCTGGGGAGAGGCAGACCCTGAAGCTGTCTTCTGACTGGTGATTAACTATTGATAGGGGACAGCCCCAAAGTCCCCTGCACAGTAAGCTTGTCAGACAGGGTCACTCAAACATTTACCTTTGGGATGAAAGCCCAACCATGGGAAATATGAGCCCCAAAAGAATTTGTCTGGGAAAATAGTGAGCAACTGGAAAAGGGAGTTTAGAATGGAAGCTGCATCGTAACCTTAACTATAATGTTCACTAAAAGCAAACTCAATAGTATGTGTTTTAAAATGCCTTCTATGTTGTTCATCCTTCAGTGCTTCTGCAGCATAGACTTTAAAGTCAGAAGGGACCAGTATGATCATCTAGGTTGACCTCCTGCAAAATGTAGGCCTCAAGACCTCACCCACCCACTCCAGCAATAGGCCACCAACCTATGAATGAGTTATTTACCTCCTTAAATCATGATTTAAGGACTTTAAGATACAGAGAATTCACCGATAGGTGAACCATGCCCTGTGCTACAGAGGAAGGCGAAAAACCCCCAGAGCCCAGGCCAATCAGCCCTGGGGGAAAATTCCTTCCTGACCCCAAATAGGGCGATCAGTTAAACCCTGAGCATGTGGGCAAATCTCAACAGCCACTTACCCAAGAAACAATTCTCTGTAATAACTCAGAACCCACCCCATGTACTCTCCCCTCTTAGGCCACTTATCCACCACACGTAGCTAAATATCAGTCAATTTCCAAAATAGGGTAATCATACCATCCCCTCCATAAATTTATCAAGCATAGTTTTGAAAGCAGTTATGGTTTTTGCCCCCACAACTCCCCTTGGAAGGCTATTCCAGAACTTTACTCCTCTAATGGTTAGAAACCTGCGTCTAATTTCAAGCCTAAATTTCTTGGACAGTTTATAACCATTTGTTCTGGTGTCCACATTGGTGCTGTACTCAAATAATTCCTCCAAGCATGAAGGTACTCCCCTGTGACCTACACCCCATTGTCTCTTCACTTAAGTATTGTGGTAGCAGAAGTAAAGAGGTACATTCCATGTCAACAAGACGACATCAGAAGCCACCAGGGAATTGTTGAAAATGTAAATGCTTGTCATAATGATGAGCCCAGGGAGAAAATAATTGATCATGGTATAACAGAACCAATGTAATGATAAAATCCAATTTGTAAGAGACTTGTCAGCATCTCAGAATTATATTTTACAAATGTTAGATCTGATCTATTATTTTTATATTTTTAACACCAACAATGACAGGCTTCTTAAAATGCTTGAGAGCTTGTCTCTCTCTCTCAAACAGAAGTTGGTCCAGTAAATGATGTCAACCCACTCTTTCATTTTACTTAATATTACTAGAGATGATCGATAGACTAAGCTCAGAAGGGACCAGTATGATCATCTAGTCTGACCTCCTGCACAATGCAGGCCATAAAACCTCACCCACCCACTCCTGCAACAAGCCTCTAAGCAATGATTGAGTTCCTAATGTCCTCAAATCCTGATTTAAAGACTTTAAGATAGAGAGAATCCACCAGCAAGTGAGCCATTCCCCATGCGATAGAGGAAGGCATTTCCTGCAATCTTTAAATCATGTGACCATTGACTGCAATGGGACTACTCACATGAGTATAGATTATTGAATTGGGCTCTTTGGCATTGGCTTTTAAAGCAAACAAAGAGGCATGCAATCAGATCTTTCTATTGTTATAGCCAAGTGCACAGAGAAGCTGATTGGCATTCACTTCACTTCACCTTCTATCTCTATTGGAAAGCAGTGTTTCTTGGTACACAGTGCACGGGACTGGGGCTCAGGAGACATGGATTCTACTGCTAGATCTGCCACTGGCCTAGTGGGTAACTTGGGGCAAGTGTCACCTTTGGCTCCGTGTCTGTTTCCACATCTGTAAAATGGGAATAGGGCTTTCTTGAAATCTACTGGTAAGTGATATCTATGCCAGGTATTATTATTATTTATTAAAATATATATATTACTTTGTCTTGCTGAATCAAACTATAGTGCCAACACAGGTGTATGTGGGTAAGGTGAAAAGGCTATGGTCCTAAAAGAAACTGATAATAAAAGCAGTTCATAATAGTGAAGAAAATACAACAGGTAGGGACCCAAGGGGTTAGTGTTGGGTCCAGGATTATTGACTAGATTGTATGGAAGATCCTATGGAGGAAGTGCAGGGGGAGTTGAAGTTTGCTGGCTGACATGATTCTGATTTACAAAATCCATGGAGAATTGTGAGGAAACATCAGATGGATGTGAACACTTTCAATGACTGGGCAGCACAATGGCAGATTTAATTCAACTTGCATAAATGTAAAGTAATGTACATGGAAAATGTAGGAGCCCAATTCTACCCTCAATTGCATGGGAACTGACTACAGGGGCCATTACACTTGTGAAAGTGAAGGCAGAATTGGATCTAAAATCCAAGTAACTTGCAGGAAAAAGATTTCAGATTCAGTAAGACTGACTCAACAAAATGTTTGCCAGGTACACAGCAACACCTGAAAAGGCAAATAGGGGAATTGAACTAGAGAGACAATAATATAAGACCTTTTCAAACACTGGTGTGACCTTATTTATCTTGCTCAGATATGGTTACCACACCTTAAAGGCAGAGAGAGGAAAGGTCCAGAGAGGGCATAGATATGATAAGGTGCAATAACTGTTTAGTTGGGAAAGGAGGGAAAAGACTTGAACAAATTATACGGATTATGAAGGGCAGAGAAAAGACTGAGCAGTCCTTTTGTGATATCTTGTTTCATCAAACACAAGGAGGTAATCACTGAAAATATAGGTCAGTAAATTTTAGTTATTTAAAATAATTACCACCTTCTGTAGTGTAGAATTGACTATTGCAGCTCATTGAAACAGTTGCTATCGCTAGGTTTCTAAAAGGTCTGTCTAATTTAATGGCTACTGAGGCTAACAGTTTTGCATGTTGAAATAAAGGTACTCAAGTCACATGGTTCATGGCACAAATGGGGGTCAGAAAGGAATGTTTCTTCTATGTACAGTGTAGGTAGGTCCTTTTTGTTATGATGTTCATTATAAGTGGACATTACCTTCCTCAAAGTTTTCTGGCATTGGCTGCTGGTGGAGGCAAGATGCCAGACTAAAAGGCATATGGCAAATGACATGTACAGTGGCCATTAAATTCCTGTTGCCTCTCTCTTGTATCAAAGATACACCATTGTTTGTTTATATGTGCAATGGGAAATAATTGTGGTATCTCTGATACTACAGTATGCTAACTATAGATAAATCTTAATTTTGCATGGGGACTATGCCTACTGTGCATGTTCCCAATATATAGATAGAACACTCTCATTCCCAATTTCGCTAGGTTTCAAAGGACTACATGTTCCCTGCAAGGTTTCTGATGACCTCTACTTTACATAAATATTAAAGTTAAACAGTGTCAGAGAAATTTCTGCTGCTGATTTTTTTTTTTTTTTTTTTTTTTATATAATAGAAACAAGTGTGTGGATCTTTTTCTTGTATTGAAAGGGTCAAAGGAGTCCACATTTATAACACAGAAAGGAAAAAAAAAACCTCTTTCAGAAAGTAGCGTTAAAAGGAGGCTACATCGTAGCCTTGTCCTGCACAAGATCCCCTGTGTTGTGCAGGAGCCCTGGCTACATCAGATTTACCTAGCTCAGGGATTGGCAATCTAGGGCACATGCGCCTAACATGGCACGCAAGCCCGTTCAGAGCGGCCTGCAAGGCTCCCGGGCCTGTAGCTGCTCTCCACTGTGGGCCCCCTCCTACTCCCTAGTGGGGCCTACAGGAGGCCTGTGGGTGTGGCTTTTGCTGCCCCAGGCCTCCCCTGGCACCTGTTGGCCCTGCCCCCAACAACTGCTGAGGATGCAGGGGGTGGGGCTGGTGTGGGGGCCATCAAAGGTTGCCGACCCCTGACCTAGCTCATGGCTCTGGGTGCCGGTCAGGGAGCAGGGACTGCCTGCCTAGTAGTAGTAGTAACATTTAGGAGTTCATGGACCTGGAGGCTGTTGTACTTGGTGCTACACAATCACAGAACAAAAAGATGGCATCTATTCCAAATAGTTCACAATCTGTCTGTCTCCATCTGTTGCCTCTTGGCTTATACTGAGATTATAACTTCTATGGGCAGGGACTGCCTTTTTGTTGGGTGTTTGGATAGCGCAGTGGGTTCCATGGCAGGGCTCCTACATGCTCTGGTAATTCAGATTCAAATTATGAATCCTCCTCTTCCTCCAAGTGTAAAACAAGTGATGGATACAGACTGACAGATGTGGGAACACAAGGAAATAATGCAACAATATTGGTCAGCCTCAGCAAAGTCTCTGCACTTCTATAGGCTGGCTAGCAGTGCTGACTGGATAAAAGAGGGGAACCCTGCTGCATCTTGTAAAGGGCTCATGGATGGATGTTCACTATCGTGTCTTTAAGACACAACTGCTTCCTTATGCTGCTCCCACATTCTGGGCTGATCCAGGAGGGTTAGGACACCAATAGGAGTACCTATATAAAACATGACTGGAACCTGTGGATTAGGTCCAGTCCTGTCACCATTAAGGTGAGTCAGATCAAGTTGTTTGTAATTGATTCTGTTTTGAAGGGACAATAGCTATTACCAGGATTGGGTTTACTACCATTGAATAAACTAAACTATTCATTATTTATATATTTTAATCTTTTCATAATAGGGTAACATTTCTTCCATGAGGGATGTACTGTAAAGTTCTTTAAGCTGTGGACATGAACTGTATTGTGTATATTGAACTTAATCCTCTTTCATACAAACCTTAAATAAGGAAAAAAAAATGTTCTGGTTTAAGAGCAGGAAAACCTAAAGAAAACTCAAGCCAAACTCTATCCTGAGCTATGTGTGCTCAACTCCCATTGATTTCAGGGGAAGCCCCCTAATGCCATCCTGGGACTAAAATTAGTCCCATTGTTGAAATGGGTACATTTTTCAATCAATGCAGAGGTGCATGCACAGTAGAGTTGATGTTGGCCAAAAGGATTTCTTGGCTTGGTCTAATGCCCACTGACATCAGTGGGAGTCTTTCCCATTTAATATATTTCCCCATATTTTATTCTGTCTATTTAGCATATTTACTTTGACAAACCTCAGATAACTGTTGTACAGGTCTCACCATTTGCTGCCAATGTGGAACTCATTATGTTTCAAACTTTTTAACAGGCTAAATGGGACACCAAGAAAATGCCCACAAAAGAAGTCACCATTAATGTTACCAAAAGCATCAGACAACTTGACAGTGACAGAAGAATCACAAAGAATTGTGTCAATTAAAGGAGTTAAGTGAAAATGAAGATGGACCTAACAATACTTTGCTGCACTTTAACTGTGACTGATCACTAAGATTTGAAGATCTCAAGATGTTCTGTGTTGAATGCAATGGGCAGTAGCAGCTGAGTGCCTTGAGAAACATTGTCTTAATAGCAGTAAATAGTTGCAAACACTGTTGGATGTTCAGACGTGTATTTATCTATTGCAGTGGCACTGTACAAAAATATAACACGTGCCATTCATTTTTTCTCTTTAAGTCCTGTGCTATCTACTTGTAGATTTTTTTTCCATGCTGCATTACAGTTAGGATGAGATTGGACAAATAGAGCTGCAGTACATCTCACTTTAAAACAGAGAGAATAATTAATCTGTGTTATTAATAAGTAGCCTGGAATGTGTTCTTCAGTTTTACAAAGTTAAAAATCTGATTTTCAAAAAAAAAAACTCAAACCCAGATGTCTCAGAAGTAAAGAAACACAAATGGCTTCCAATTTTAAACAATAGATGTGATCCATGAGTCATGCTGTCTTCTGGTTAAATTGCCTTGTTTTAAGTTAGTTTCTATACCAGAAGCGCGTAGGTCTTGAAAGCAATAATACTTCTGTTACCAGTTGAATGGATCTGAAATCCCCAGTTTTAGTTTGTGGGTAGTGTTCTGGTTACATTCTGTACTGGATCTTGCTCAATTCTCTGTTTAAAAACTCTAAACTGAGATCAGTTTTACAAGATTTTGTAAGACACCCTTCACTTTCCAACTATATGGATAAATAATCAAACTTTCCCAAATAAATTCTTGCTGACCGCTGCAAGAAGATCATCTTAATTGGATAATTTAATGTAATTGATTTGGGTTCATGTTCTTTCAATATATAGCCAAGGAGCAGAACATACATTTTACTTGCATTGTATCCTTTGTTATTGTACTGCATATTTATCATATTGCCCAAAAAAGCAATGTAAACTTTTGTACAGACCAATAACTAACACAAGACCCTTTTAACAGAGAAGTAATAAGTTTGATATTAACCCTCTGTGGCTTTGAATTTGGATTTTTATGGAGATAAGAGCAGTAAAATCATTTGACTCATCCATTATACACCTCTGAGCATCCTTATGGCGGCATTTAAAATATGTGTTCAGCAACCACTGATGTTCATAATAGGTGGAGGTGGGCAGAAACTGATCAGTCTGAACTGCATGAGGTATTTCTTTTTTATATCTAAGTAAACAATCGTAACTAGATTCCTGGAATGGCATACTTATGGATTCCATATGAGAATTCTTTTAAGAAGTCAACATCAAGTTTGAGTATTTAGTACTTTACTGGATAGACTTACTATATTTAAAGTAAAGAATTGTTTAAATAAGTAATTGTTTTTATTATTCCTACATAAAGACAAAGTGAAATCCAGTCTCTGCCAGAAATATTTTACATACACTAGTGCATGTATAGTTTTTAAATCATTTTTAATATATAGATTTGCAAAGAAGGTGGCCAAAGATCCCAAAATTAGCAATCCTCTTTTGTAATATCTGTGCACTTCTGCACAGTAACTAAGAGCATTGAAAGTTGAGTGGTGTGGGTGAAAACAAGTTACTACACACAGTTATCCCAGCTACTTAATGGAAATTGCCACTTGCTGTGCCTCTTAGACTCATTCCTGAAAATAAGCAGTGGCTCTTGTAGCTCAATCTTCCTTAGCAATGGGTGGTCGTTGTTGTCTTTGGCAGTATACAAATCTAATTGAAAGTACAAATTTATGATTCTCTGTTATTCTGGTACAGCATAAAGTATACATGGTATGGTCCATAGGAGAGCTGTGTCAAACCAATAACACATTCTTGACCGAGAGGGTTTACTAGTAAAGCCAGTTCAGTATAAACCAGCAAAGGAGCAGCAGATGACCAGTATAGCCAGTACATGGCAGGGAACAAATGGATTTCAAAGTGTCTTTTGAAGAAAAGAGAGGTTGCTTTGGGAGGCTGGTCCCCTGATAGGAGAAGGTGAAGAGTTAGGAGTAAGCAAAGGAGATAACGTGGACAGAAGGAGTTCAGGAAATGAGAATTTGTAAACTAATACTTTCAATGGAAACACTGGTTTTGGTTGCTTTAAGTTGGTGTAGTTTGAATATTAACCATACTAGGTAACCGAAGAGCTATTATCCAATGATAATAAACTATGTTCCGAGGAACTTTTTGTGTTAACTGAAGACACTCATAGTGCTACAATTTAAATGCAGAAGTTACTAATTATTATACCCAGAGTAACAGGAAAGTGAGACATGGAAAAGAAAGGTTGCAATCTAGCTATTGTGTGAAAATCCCATCACAAGCATTACTTGACTCTTGTGACCCGTGTATAGATATTGGCAAAGTGCTACGTGTAAACTGTTCCACACATCTTTTCTCTCTAGAGATGGGCCCAAACAAAAACACTTGATCCAAACACACAAGAACTTTATGACTCTTGAAATCCAGATTAAAATTCTGTGTCTTGAGCCAATCTCTAAAATATGACTGTTTGATAAAGGGCTATGAAAAACCCCTGTTTCCCTAAAGGCTGGATGCCCTTTCAATCATATCCTTGTCTTACTTAGAAAGACAACTACTGTAAAAACTCAAAGTGGGTCTCAGAAATTTTCATTCAGTCCATATGTGACCTTCAGAGAACACAGGGGTTGTACATCACCACCCCAACAGTCCATTTGCTTTCTGAGAATATGAGATGAGCTGAACTCTGTGAGAGTCTTTGTTTCTACTGCTTTATCTTACATCTTCCAAATAATATGAAAGGATTTCTGTTGGTGAGAGGGGAAGAAAAAGCAGTTATGTTTCTACTAGCTACAATACTGTTCCTGCTAGGGAAAGTTAATGTTTCATATGGAGGAGTTTTGCCTCTTTTGAATGCCCAGGATTGAATCCATCTGCTTATATGCTATCATGCAAAACCAGGCTGAGCATTTTCTATAGATGAAAGAGTGTGAAAGCCAAATCATCTTGCCAAAGTCATTCAGCAGATTGTTCGGCCTGCCAAGAACCTGTGAAAGAGAAACACATTTCTGCCTAATCTATTAGTCTAGGCGAGGTTTAGTTTTGTTCTTGGCATATATGTAGAAAGTGCTACCAGAGAACCAGCACTGATGTTTAATGCTATATCAAATGCTGATGCTATTATTAATGTACTTCTAGGTGCCGGTAAGCTCATGAAAATATTATACATTAGCTAGAAAATGATTGAGGGTGGGGAGGGCTAGTTTCTGGCTAACGCTCATTGAAAATTATATCCAGCAATCTTTGTTTCATTTGACAGACGCCCATTGGGTCAGGCTGTGGCTGAGGAACTGTCTAAGTGATTGTCCCTTTGAGTTTTTCATTGCTGTTTAGTGAGGTACAAAAGCATATTCAATCACCCCTGTGGCAGCAACAGTGGCCAAACTCGGCATGGTTCAATCACAAGATAATTTCAGACACAGAGCTCATAAAATAACTTTATATACATGACTGCACTGGGAAGAGAATCTAAGTATGACCAATCTGTAATTAAGACAACTGTAATTATTCAAGTGTATATGAATGACACCTAATCCAGCATTGCATCAAGTGCATGATTCTATAGCCTTTGCAGGTGCATTTTGAGAAACCCATTTGGGCCGGCACCAGCAAGCCTAGCCATTGGAAATAACTGGCTTCTGATGATCTTTCAGGAAATGATTGATGCAAGGAAGTTTTCAATCTTTGCAAACCTTCAACATTGTGGTAAAATTACAGCCAGTCATGTCTGTTTTGATCTCTGAGGGAACAATTCTCTGCATTGGGATTAAAAGCACCTCTTGATTTTGAAGAATTGGTGGTTATGAGTCATGTCCAGTAGCTTTTCTTTAGAATGGGTCTGTTTCTCAGGCTTGGGGACTGATTGGTGTATTGTCTGTGTGGGAGTGTATATATAGACAATGTAACGTGTGACCTGAGCCTTGCTGTGACTAGTGCCAGCCATATAAGACTCTGGGTGCTGAAAATGATCAGAATGAAGAGTCTTGTACAGGAACTGTGAGCCAAATATGCTTTGTCTTTGTCATACTGAGGATTATGTTTGTTTGGAGGAAAATTTAGCTAGGTTTCCTTGGAAGTTTCTGCTCCAGATTTTTCCCTTTGTCAGGGCAATAGTTCTCTGAATACCCTTGGCATGGGTAGTAGCCAATAGATTGCTACTCGGGCTTCACCAGTGAGAGTTGAGGCCTGTCTGCAATCCCAGTAATTTCCCCAGTGTTTCCACGACAGCAAGTTTGCACACAGACACGCTAATCATTTAGGATGAGCAATGGCTATTCATGTGTGTAGTCACCAAATTGAAATCCATTTCTCACAAGTCACATCAAAGTTTTCACCAGGACTGAACCCAAGACATCTTACCCAAGGCATCTTACTCCAAGCAAGGATTGTACCTCTAGACAATGAGCCACTTGTTTGTCACAAAGTAGGCTTACCTTACTAAATATGTGAAAAACTTGTGGCCTCAACGGCTATAGGTGAGGCTTTGAAATTGCCATGTAATGTGTCCTCATGTCTATGGAATATTTTGGAAGGAAGCTCACTTCTGAAGGAGAGACAATGTCTTTAACTAGTGGAGCACCTGTGGCACCAAACTTAGCCTTTCAAAAATTAATAAAACAAAAATTTCATATAAAAATTTTAGATCAACATTTAGTTTAATCTGATGTTCTCATTTAGATCTTATGATGTCCTCAAAGGAGGCAGAGACAGGAATGCATGTATTTAATACTGCTTGACGGGGAAGAAATTTTATTAATATGTTAACGCGTTCCTTGCAAGTCATTGACTGACATTCTGCCCTAAAAAAGTCCTGTTTGTTGTAATGTATGTATAGTTCTTCATCTGGCTGCTTACTCAGCCAGCACAGAGACCACACAATGGAGGAGAGGTCCTGCTACATCTACCTTGATTGTGGGAGTAGCTTGTTGTTAGATGTCCCTGGAAGCCTAAAGGCTGCCTACTTGCTCCCCCACCCAGAACCCAGGCAAGGTGCAACCTAGTACCATCCAGTAAATCAGGATTATTTTGAACCTACATAGTGATTTCCTCAGATACCTCTCTGTAATCCCATTAAGGAACACATTCATGGGAAGAGGAATCCTCATGGACCTGTTCTAGTCATAGACATACAGATGTGCTGGAGGGGGGGGGAGAGGGGCAGTAACCATGATACAGAGCACAGAGTGAGAGACTGTATGAGGAAAACCCCAGCAAACACTCAAGTGGAGAAGGCAAAGGAGGAGTTTAATTCTACATTTTCAGCCGTGAGTAATGAATGAGAAGAGAAGCTGTGCAATAGAAATGCATATTCAAAACTGTGACAGCAATGGTGGCCAAATTCAGCTTGGTTCTGTCACATGAGAGTTGCAGTCACAGAGCTCACAAAATAACTTTACATGCATTACTGCTTAGGAATTGCATCGGGAAGAGACTCCAGATTTGACCAGTCTGCAATCTGGACAAACTCAGAGGTTTAAGTGCAACTATATTCTGAAAAGTAATTATGTGAAAATGTCACTGTGGATTATAGCAGTTGTGTTTCAATGATTCCATAAAAAAAATTAGCAAAAAACAAGAAGAGTCCTGTGGCACCTTATAGACTAACAGATTTTCTTCGGCATAAGCTTTCGTGGACTATAACCCACTTCGTCAGATATAGCCCATGAAAGCTTATGACGAAGAAAATCTGTTAGTCTATAAGGTGCCACTGGACTCT